>CM053506.1:30718057-31318057 GCA_028627145.1 Eidolon dupreanum
TTATATTTTATTTATATCTTTATAGTTATAGAAAATGATGTATGTAATTAAATATTGTAGATAATAATATATAATAGAATATGGCATACTATTACATGTAATTATAATGCTATATAAATATATATTCATATATAATGCTCACATATTCCTCATAATGAAAAAATACTAAATGTTATAAAGATAAAGATACAGCATACAGGGCTCAGAATGGTACACAATATTATCAGCATTTCTCATCACCATACAAAGATGCCATTTTTTCCAACTGCCTACCTCAATTTGGTATGGCAGGGTGATTTATAATCTCACATTTTTCTAAGTAACTGATTAATTTTCTTAGAACACGCTCTAATCTTGTTACATTTGAAGTGTTAAATTGCAAAAGAGTTTGTGGCTTAGGCAAAGGCTGCTCTCTAATCCTTCCAAACCATGAGACAGAATTCAGATTAGGTCATATATAAAAATGAGAAAGCTCCGGGGCATATATAAAAATGAATTCTTATTGAATTTGAAATATAAAAATTGATTTTTCTCAGACATTTGTGTTGGGACCAGGCTGAGAAGAAAAGGTGGGCTGCATTTAAGTATTGATTGTTTTTATATATACATGATGTTCTTAGAAGGACAAAAAGTGCAAATCATACATTTGTACATAGGCTTGAAAATGGACACAATTTTGTAAACTTCTTCTAAATTTTCTAAATATGCTATAACTTCTACCTTTGATGACTTAATATGAATTTTTGTACTTATTTACTTAACTAAATTATATATTGTTAGCTATTTTTTATTGAGGTAACATTGATTTATAACACCCTATAAGTTTCAGGTGTACATTATAAAATTTGATACCTATATACACTATAGTGTGCTTACTACCAAAAATCTAGTTCATTTGTCACCATACACTTTAGCCATTTGACCCTTCCCTCACCCCCTTTTCTCTTTTATAACAACCGCTCTGTTGTCTGTATCTATGAATTTATTTTTGCTTGGTTTGGTTTGTTCATTTGTTTTGTTTTGTTTTGTTTTGTTTTATATTCCACATATGGGTGAAGTCATATGGTTTTTGTCCTCCATCTGACCTATTTCGCATAGCAAAATGCACACAAGGTCCATCCATGTTGTTGCCAATGGTAATATTTTACCTTTTATATGGCTGAGTAGTATATCACATATATTCTTTATCCATTCACCGATCTATAGAGACTTGACTTGGTGCAACCACTTGGAACACAATATGGAAGTTCCACGAAAAAATTAAGAATAGAACTTCCATATGATCCAGCAATTGCCTTCTGAATATTTATCTGAAGAATACAAAAACACTAATTTGAAAAAGTTATTTGCACCCCTATGTTCAATGCAGCATTATTTACAGTAACCAAGATCATCAGCTATTTTTATATATTCAGGGGAAAAACTCCAATTTTTTCTAGAATATCAATAACTGTATGCAAAAACATGCATTAAAAGAAGTCCTATATATTTCTAATAAAAGCCTTACTTTGACAAAGTCTTTTATAATTATGGAATCTGACATATTACGAGCTAAGAATTTTAAAAGGTAAAACAGTAGCTAACAGTTACAACACATAACATGATACATATCATTGGAATAATATCTTCTCAATGATCTAGTGCTATGTCAACATGAGCAGAATCTTTTTTTTTTCTGAAGTAACAAGGCAAGTTTTGATACAATTAACAAAGATAATACATACGTTCTCTTTCTTGAATTTGCATATATTCTTTAAGTGTACTACAAAATGTGTTTTTTGGGGTCATCGTTTATTAATAATATTCTCCTAAAATGGATTAACAAGAGTGACATAATGTGTAGTACTAGAAAACATGATCTTTGGAAGCAGCCTGACAGATCTGTCATTAATCAGCAGTGTGACATTGAGCAAACAACTTGGTCTCTCTGAGCCTCAAACTGGGAAAATGATTATAGTTCTGAGAATGAGGGTTTGATAAAGTAGAGTATGTAAATATTCAAATATGATGTCACATTCTGTTCCACCTATAACTAAATGACAAACACCACACTATAGCTGTCAATTCTCTCTTATTAAATTGGCATCTTTTCTTTTTTTTTTCTGTATTCCTTTGGGACTTGTTAAAATCTGCATATTTGGATGATTAAAATCTTTTGAACTTTAATTGTTAGATTCAAACATTTGAATACACTTCCAAGATGAATCACTGAGAGGCTATTATCTCAAACAGTTTTGAATTTTCAATAAATTATGATGATAGAGTAGTTAAAAGTTATGCTCCCCAGATTCTAATTCTACCACAAACCCTTACTACCTGTGAAACCTCAGGTACATTTCCTTACCAATATGTGCCTCATATTCTATAAATTAAAGATAATTAATAATACCATCTACCTTGTAAGGCTGTTGTGGACTGAATGAATTAAGGCAAGTTAAAATGTTTAGTCCCGTACTTCACATATTGTTAGAAATCTATATCTATTATTAGTTATTAGTACTTTCTAAGTCTAGAATCTTTTTGCTGGCTCAGATTTCTACAGCCTGATGGATCTTTTGATTAACTGTAACTTCTATTTTCTAATTCTAATTCACCTTTTCTCGAATTCTATTTCTAATTCCAATACAAGTTTAGTCTGTTTATTTGAAGTGGTACTAAGCAGATCAAATTAATTTCTGCATAACTCCTTTTATGATTAAATACAGCTCATTAGATTTCCATCAATGTCCCCTTCTCTTCATTCTTTTAGCCTTAACATGCAATGTTAGGCCATACTTAATTTATGCATAGTTTGATTTGATCTCCTTTAGTAGAGTAGGAAAACCCCACTGTTTAAATAAGCATCATATTTACAAATGTATTATGAGTTAAAGGCCAAGACCTTCAAACTGGTTATCAGCAACAAAAAGTAGTCTAATACGGTTTAGGTAAGCTTTAGTTCTAGCCCGAAGTCAAATTTCTCAATGTAAGTATAATCTCAAATCACATTTGCCTCCCTCAAAGCTTTCTAGAGCATTATTTTTCATATTTTGTCACTGAATCCTAATATTTCCATGTAAATCCATGCCTTACTTTTCAACACATTGGGTTTTAAGGGTTGTTCACTTTTAATCAGTACTCTTTTCTGTTTCCTATTTTGTTATTTTTATTTTCGATTTACATTTTATTGCCTTTTCTCTTCTGATTTTGTGAGAATCCACTGCACTTTAGCAGTCTAATTTTTCAAGTTACTGATTATATGATTTTTTGGAAAGATAAGTTCAAAATCTTCCTTCAGCAATTTGAATAGCTAAACAGAAATGCAATAAATATTTATGTGCATACATAATAAAGATACCAAATTTTACAAAGATATTACCAAAGAAATGACTAAATGTTTTTTTTTTTTCCTTTGTTTCATGGAGAGGAAAATTACTATTTGTACATATTTTTCCCCCAGAATTTAATTGTACTTTAGTGATTAGGTAATTTGAAGAAATAGCATCTGACAAAGATCTACTGGAAAGAAATCAGCTTTCATAGTCATTATTGCCATAACTGGGCTTCAAGTACCTCCCACACTTTAAAGGCAAACTCTCTTTTAAGGCTAATATTTTTAACACACCATTTCAATAGGGTAGCTTTCTAAGCCAAAAATAGACAATAGTCCCATATTCAAGAACATTAATAACATGATCCCAACCTATCTGTTGTGTATATAACTACTTCCTGGTAGTTTTCTATATATAACCAGGATGAGCCCATCTTGCCTATTTCCTTGCGTTTCTTTCTCCATCCTTCCACTCTCTGTGGAGCACTCTTCCCATCTCACATTTATCTGTGCAATTCTACCCACCTTTGTAAACTCGGTGCCATTATTCTCTAAGAGGTCTTTCCTGATTCTAACAACTAGAAGTGAATATATCTACATACCTAAGGTTATAAATGTGATAAGGGTACACACAATTACTGCTGTCACTGACTTATTAGAAGTTTATTTTCTAATTGTGATAAACAAGTCCAAATGTAGGCACCTCCCTGCCCTTCAAAATTAGGTCTGTTAGTATATTTGAAAAGAGAAGCCGATCAGTCTTTGAAAGGTGAACAACTGGTGAATGGCTTCACAGACTCAGTTCATTTTGTTAAAAATGCAGTGTCCTATTTATGTCTAAACCTATCCCTATTAAGAGAAAATAAAAATTATTTAACCATGGTTAAAACATATGATATTTATCAGGTGTTGTTGTAGCTTTAAAAAAAATTACATAAAATGAGAACTACTACCAAATCTTCAAAAATCTTAGAGACATCTGTTGAAATGTAAAAGGCACTAGTATTTTAGTCTGATGGAAATGTATTTGTCAAGAATGGGCTCCTGACTTCTGAAGAAAAATTGTCTCTGGGTTTATGTACTATAAAAGCACCAGATATAAAATATAAAAAATAAATTAATCCAGGTACTTTATATATAACTTGCATACTAACATCTTTGGCTGGGTTTCTGATGAATATATTCTCCAAATAATTTTCCCTTAGCATTAGCTGCATACCATTGCAGGTCTTTTTAGGGAACTTCTTTAAATGTTTCAAGTACTAAATGGGTGTGAGCAAAATTTCTCAATTTACTAGTGTAATAACTGCATAGGCAGACACAAAAATAATACAGAGATTTGATTATTCTAATATCAGCTTCTGAGATGAAAATTTTAGATCAACTCAAAAATGAAGATGAATATGTATAAAATATTTTGCATATAATTTTATGTGATTCATATGCTTTAAGAAGCCCATGGGATTCTTAACTATGACAGTTTTAAAATAAATGGTAACAAGTTTCTTGATATCCACCCTTTCAGATATGGGGGTCAAAGCCCCTTCTTGATTCTGAGTGAGCTGTGATTCACTTATAACCAATAGAGTGTGGCGAGAGTGGAAATGCATGGCTAAGTCATAAAAGGTGATACATGTTTCACCTTGTTTGCTACAATGCTAGTTCTTGGGTCCCTGAGCTTCCATGTAAGAAATCTGCCTAACCCAAGGCCATCATACTGTGAAGAAGCCAATCTACATTGAAAAGCCATGTGTAATTCTCTTGGTGATGGAACTAGTCTTTGAGTCCTCATAGTTCTGATGCCAGCTATAAGAATAAATAAGTCTTTTCATGACTCCATCCTTGAGGTATTAAGTCACCTCCAGGCTTTGAGCTGTCTCAACACATCAATTTTCAGGCAGAAGCAAGGTGCTTCCTCTCTGACCTTTCTAAATTTTTAACCAAGAGAACCCATGGATGAAAGTAATGTCCTTTTTTTTCTTTCCCCTTTACACAACTAGGTTTGAGATGATTTAACACGCAGAAATGTATATAACAGCAACTCATGCTAAAAAGCTTACGCCTGTAGAGAACAGAAATTCAGAAACACTGGGTTTGGCTGAACTCAGCTAGTCATATAATGGATGGAGGACACAAAAGTTTTTAATATTCTATCTATTGGAAATGCAGATTCATGAAATGGACTAAAAATAGCAAATTAGGTGCTCCAAGTTAGCATGTGCTAAGTGACAGCTCTCAACTGTTACCTTTTTTAACAATAGACAAGATTTCAAAAGAAAGAGATAATAACTAAAAGCAAATGACTCAGTTAATCTTCAGAGGGCACACCCCAAGATTTGGCATATTGCCAAGGTACTTCTTCTGTACTGGTCAGCACACATTAGGCTCAGGTGTGAATACAAATTAACAATCAGTCTTTTTGGTTTCATGTAGAAAAGGTTATATTTTTTTTGTGATAGATATTTCTCAACTGGTAGTTTTGCATGGTAGGAAACTGCTCTATATAGTCAATCCACACCAGTTCAAAAAGGCTTTTCTGTTAGTAACTTCATAATTAGGGACACATGCTCCTAAATTTTGATCAAAAATGTGAAGAAAGAATTTAAGAATAATGTGGGATATTTGAAGGCCAAACTTGAAAGATAAATTTCCGCCTATATCTTTTTGGAAAACCCAGATAACTTCTAAAATTTAAAAGAAGCTGGAGACAGCCTGTCTGTCACTCCCCCTTCCTAAAAGAAAAATGTGTTGGAGTTGGATGAACACATAACAATGACTTGTCAAACCTTGCTAAAAGCTAGATTCTGATAATTAAAAAAATTTTTTTTTTTTTTTGTATTACATATCTTTGAGTGTCTGATACATTGGACTTTAACCAAAGTATTTACTTTTCAACCTCTCACTATATGAATGGCATGCTATATTGAGGATTAGGGGGGCAACTAAATGTAGAGGGAAAAACAATTTATTGGATATTACAGAAAATAAGTTTTAAAGTAAATAACATGCTTTGGTTCTAAGTAAAAAAATATCACTCCAATTTGTATTTTTTGACCAAACAATGGCAGAAGGAAAGAAATGAATAAAAATTTATTGTATAAATAATGTGATAGATTTTGATAAATACAAAGTGGAAATAATTAGCACAAAATCAGCTAATTGTCACCTAATATATATAATTTCTGTGCTCTAAGACAGTAGGATCTATATGTTTTAAAGCTTTCCTATTTTTGGTATTGTTCCAAATGCATTTAATTATCTTAGTAGTGTATTTCCCCAGTGAATTAAAGTAATTATTGATTAGTCTGTTTGAAATGACTGAGCAAGCAAACACTGAATCTACATGAATCACCCCTTTATCAAAATTATTAACATTCTCTTTACCTAGAAAAATATTCTTGACAAAGTTGGGGTATTGTTTATTCTTTGGAACTATTATCTTAACAAGAACATAGTGTCACCTGGTATTTAAATGACATCAAAGCGCATGGTTGAAAACAGGGAAACTAGTTACTCAGCCATCAAAAAATTTTGTGGTTTTTCCTAAGAGTAGTCCCTATTGAAATAATCATCATATGGATAACAATGTAATCTTGGCAAAAATGTTAAGAAAACAATTTGAAGAAACTGGAGAGAAACTTAAAGCAGACAAACTGGAGGAGAACTGAGCCAGGAAGAGAGAAGTCACTCAAGTTTATACTCTGGTTTTAACTTTTAGCCTGAAGACCCTTGTTAGGCTAGGAGGCGAGTTAGGGGAGTGGGGTGGGGTGGTGAGAGGTATACTCAGAACACGAAGCTTTTAATAGTTTTAATAATCAGAGGATGGAGTTGGGGGCTTTGTGAGTGGCTGAAAACTAAAAAGGAAATAAGATTTGTGGTAATAAGACATTTTGCTTGAAGGACGGTCCCAGTCTTGACAGGGTGGTGGGAGTCGGGAAGGGGAAAATTGTACCAGGTACACTGAATAATCAATAAGGGGTCATGATTATTGTGATTATTAATAATATGTTAGGGGTTCTATTGATCTATTACAAAATATCAACCAGACACTTATAGACATTGAAGAGAGAAAAGTATATACATAAATATTTATAATGCTGCAGAGACACAGAAAATCATATGAAACAAATGTAGAGATTAATGAATATTACAAGATGTGAACACTTGCTACATCACCCTGTAAAGACAGAACTCCACCAGGCACCACAGAACCCCCAGAAGGTAGCAGCACCACAACACTTCCCTCCTTCATCACCTGACATATAATCACAGCTATCTTGCATTTTTTTTAATAGATTATTATTATGTCTTTTAAATCTCTTTTGTTTTACACTTTCCTCATTCAACAATTTTCCCCCTTAATGTTATTTTCTAAAGAATCCAGAGCATTTGACCTATGGAATTTTACAAAGAAATAGCCTCTGTATTTTCTGCAGATTGGAAGGTGGACACACAGATTCAATAAGCTTCATATTTGTTTCTTTTGGCTAGATTTTTGTGTTCTTTTATCGGGAGGCATCTAATGTCTGCTTGTACCTTTTTGAGATATTAGCTGCTGTTGAAATGCAATGCTTAGATCCATTATTTCATTTTGGGCTGCTAAATAATGATATTCTAACTCTTTCTCACTTATTAGTGAATGTAGAGACAGTTCTCCTAATCTACTATTTGATTACCCATTGGTACCAAGTTTATGTAGAAAAGAGAAAATAAGGGCTTGCTTCTTTTCCTTTATTTACCAGTTTTCAAGATAAAGATTAGTCCTTAATAGCCTTTCAAATTAGTTTTTTAAAAATATCATTATTCAGACAACAGTATCATGGTTACCGAAGGTGGGGGGAGGCTGAAGAGGGTAAAGGGGATCAAATAAATGGTGACAGAAGACTAGACTTTGGTGAGCACACAATGCAATACATACACGATGTATTACAGAACTGTACACTTGAAATTTGCATAATGTTATTAACCAATGTCACCTCAATACATTTAATTTAAAAATTATGGATTCCTGCATTTAAACCTATTTTATGGGTTTCAATAAATTTTAATTATTATCCTTTTGAATGTGCCTCAACTTTGCCAGTAGGTTCTTCTTCAAGTTATAAATTCTTTTTGCAGTTGATACATGAATAATACACAGAAGGAGTAAAATTGGCATTTGGATTTATTTTTGATAAAGAACCAAGTTATTCTTTGTCTAAACAGAATAACTATAGTTAGTATTGATTTTCTGTTACTGTCGTCTAGTACATGATATACTCATTCTATATGGCATTTCTCTTTTTTAAGGAAACTTAAAAAAATTAGTTTTGTTTTTGTTCTGTTTTATGAAGTTATTTTTCTTCTTTAGGGGATCCTACTATCCATAGGTTGAATATCTTTTTCAAAAATTTAATTTTTATCAATTTCGCTCAAATTTTTTTAATCTCTTGATTTCATTTCAGTTTTGGTCCATTGCATTTTCTGTTTTTGAAGGCATTATTTTGATGTATACTCTGGGTATGTCTTTCTGGCATACTTTTATTGTATTCATTCTTTTTTTTCTTGTAATCATCTGATATATTTAATTTTCACACTGCTCATTGTTATCTGCAATTAATTTTTCTGAGCGTTTACCAAAAGTTGTGATTTAGAGTAACTTTCCTAACAGAATTTCCTCTTCTGTTCTTTTCTTGTAAAAACAAACAAACAACAACAACAAAATAGTCTCTTGCTTTCAAGATTTTCTCTCTGTTCTGTTTCCCGGTTTTTATGTGAACCTTCTATTTCCATCATCTCCTTTTCCCTTATGTACTCAATTCAATTCCTTATCCAAAGATTTTTCTTCAGTTTGGACTCCAAACTGGAAAGGGACCTTGGCTGGTGCGGCAGTTTAGAGAATTCATAGAGAAAGTGGCCCTAGACTTTAATGTTTAACCATAGACCTTGTTGTAGTCACTTTCTATTGAAGAAGACAAGCACTCCCACCCCTCTAGTCAGTTGATTTTCTTCGAACTGGCCTGCCTAACCTTATAGTGGTAAGTTTATTGGCTATTTGGAGTTCCCCAGTTCTCAGGAGCTACAGATACCCGATTGTTTTCTGTGAATTCTTCTAAACAGATGTACTTACCATGCTAACTCTAGCCATTTTTATTTTAGAGCTAATATGGGTATCTTCTGACCTAGTTCTGTTGTGTTTTCCATTTGTTTTTAGTTCTGATATCTATATGAGCTCTCTGCCTTTCCGTAGGTATTCAGTGAGATATCATTGTCATCTTCTCTCTTATAAGTATGTTATTAATGATTAGCAAGTGCCTGGCATAGTGCTTGGCTTATAAAGACAATAAATATTTATTAAATCTATAATTTAATTGCTATATTAATTAATTCATGTTCAAAAAATATATAAGTATTTGGTTCTAGTACAACTTTATCCTTTTTGATACTTGAATAGGAGGACAATGATTCTCACTTTGTTCTCAGACTGATTTACTCTAGGATGACTGTGGAATCTGTCTTCTAAACCAAACATTTAAGTGTGGAAAGAGTTACTTTTAATAATTATACTGAGATAACAGATGGAAATGAGCAAACGGGGCTATGTTTTTCCTCTACTTATACTTAACCAAGTCTTTTGTGCCTCAACTGTTGAAGGAAGGTAAGGTATTTTCCCCACAAAAACCAACTCTCCAAATTCGTTACATTGAAAATTTCTTATCTCACAACTGTTAAGAAATTGTTTAAAATACACGCATTAAGTTTAAAAGCATAGGAAACAATGAGTTTCCAGGCTTGGTTATAAGATATCAGAATAAAATATATCAGCCTAAAAAGAATGAGAAATTGCTCATATAAATATTGTCTATTGATCTGTTGCTGAGATATACATAGGCACTGTGGAATCAAGACAAGACTGGCAAAAACCAACTGTATATTTACAGTTCTGTAAAGGAACGAATTGTGCTCCTCCATCTCTTCTATCAAGTGTGAAATATCCAGTGGAGGTACAGTACAAATGTCTGTATTCAATTTACTAGTGTAAATATTTTGGAAATCATACATTAATGCAAAAATATACAGAATCAAAACATTGGAGTGTTACCCGTAGTGCATATCACCTGATATGGCCATTTATGTTTTTCTACGTGTTTCTATACTTCTTAGCTCAGAAAATAGTTATTGTTATATTATTAATATAACAATATTAATTGTTATTAATATTTAATATATTAATACTAAGGTAATATTTAATATTTAGTAACAATGAATTTCTTTATTAGAATGTCAATAAAAAATATTCCTAAAATGAGAATTTTAAAAGTTGGTTTTCAGCAACCACAATTTAAATTTTCCTGAATAATTTAATGGTAAAAATTCTACTATACTAAGTGTTAGATCCTGAGAATTAATTTATAGCAGGAAGCTCACAATTTACATGGAAAATTTCCTCCAGAATTTATAATGATAAGCCACTGAGAATAAAATATATGTGCAGTATTTTCCCCTCTACATTTAGATATTCTTGGAGTTAAAATCTAGAAAAATATTAGAATTATTGGAATTGCTTGTCATTTTTGTTTTATCTTAGATTACTTAAATATTATTCTATGATATAAATTTACTTTTTATCTTAGACTACTCAGATATCCTTTCAGAATATATTCTATGGACAATATTTTGGCTATATTATTTTTCTTATAGGGAAAGATGAATAATATGCTCTACTAGCATAATTATGTAAAAATTACCATGATAACAAGTAGCTAGAAAAAATATATATATTGGAATTTTGGGATCCTGAAACTTTTCTCCTTTATTTTTCCTTTTGGTGCATGTTGCTTCATTGAGTCTGACTCTTTTCCTCAAGAAACTTTGGTGTTGTTTGCTACCATGCCTCAGCTATGTTCCTTCATATTTCACTATGCCAAAAATCAATGTTTTGCATTTTATTCATCCTTAATAATATAGTCAAGTGCTCTCAAATGGGCTCTTTAGTCATAATGAGAAAGTTTTGAAACTCATCCGGAATCACCAACATAAGCCTTCTGGATATAAAAGGCTGTGATGATTGGTCATCTTTTTTTCCATTTAGGAGTGTAAAATGGATGGGTTGTCTAAAGAGAATTTAGCATTATGTTTGCAACATTTGAAGTTGGTGTGTCTTGCTACAGTGAAGGTGTGTGTGTGCAGCTCTCTTTAGAATATGCTCTCTTAATTATTTCAAAAAAAAATATTTGAAAGACACACACCCAGCTATTCGCCAAGTTATGCTAAAGTTTATTTATCACAGTTTATTTCCTTAGAGTTTATTTCTTCATGATCTTTGTAGATTACAGTGGCAGAACTCTCCCTCTAATCAAAAAGCACTCTGCTTAGTTCCTGTAAAGCCTATAAGGGACAGAATAAGCAATAGAATTCTCCTTTACAAAGTAGGAATTTACAGCATAATAATTTAGATTAGCTCATCCAAGGACAATGAACTCTTTGATTTAGTAAAATGAGAGTTTTCCTATCGTCTATGAATTGCATCAATAATAAAAAGCCAAAATTTACAGTGACAATAGCCTTCTACATCTTCATCATACCTATCATCATAAATATACACATGCGCATATACACAGTCATATATATATATATGTATATATATAATTTATTTGTATTAGTTTTATTCTGCTGTTTAACAAATTACCACAAAACTTAGGGCTGCACAACAAACATTTATTATCTCACAGTTTCTGTGGATTGGAAACCTGGGAATTTACTTGATGCATCTTCTACTTCAGGATCTCACACAGGCTGCAATGAAGGTGGCAGTTGCCCTATAGTGAATCCAAAGCTCAACTGGAAAAGGGTTCGCTTTCAACTTCATGTGGTTGTTGGCAGGATTCAGTTCCTTGCAGGGTCTTCAACCATGGGCCTCAATTCCTCACTGGCTGCTGACTGGAGACTACCCCAAGTTCCATGTCCTATGGGTTTCCACAACATGGTAGCTTGTATGCAAGCCAAGACAGCAGAAGAAGCAGCTAGCAAGATAAAGTTACTATCCTTTGTAAGCTAATCAATGATGTGATATCCCTTGAACTTTGCCATGTTCTGTTTGTTGGTTGAAGAAGGTAACCAGGTTCAGCCCACACTCAGGTGAGCAGGTTACACAAGGGTGTGAATAAATGTCTAACCACTGTGCTGTACAGCTGAAACTAATATAAAATAAAACTGAATGTCAAGTCTAATTGAAAATTAAAAATTTTTAAAAAGGGGGTGGAGATCATTGGGAAAGGTTTTAGACATTTGCTTGTTACACTGTTTAAAGAGAGGAATTTGCTAAGAGCTGGACAAATCAGCTCTGCAATCTTCAGCTTGTTATCTACATTAAATGGTTGAGTTCTTCAGAAACAGATACTAAGATGGAGTTTGGGATGTAAGAATTTCATTAGAGGGATCCAATAGATCCCCTGAGTTAAATAACTGTGATAAAAGATGAAAATACTTTTTATTGCATAATGTTGTTTCAGTATTTTCATATGCACTAAGTCTTTTGATGTAATAACCTAAAGTATATGGATATCCATTAGTTAAATACATGTGTGTATTTTATGTTTGATAAAATATTTTGAATCTTCAGAAATTGTATACATAACCAGCTTCTCTGGGAAAAAGACATATGTGTGCTTGTATTTGAATATTATTAGTTTTAAGGTCAGACTATCTAGTTTCTAAGCTCAGTTCCATACCTTTCCAGTTATGTGACCGTAGGTAAGATTCTAAGATCTTTGAGCCTCAGTTTCTTATTAGGAAAATAAATATAATAATAATAATAATAATAATAATAATAATAATGGCAGCTGCATTATGAGATTTGTGAAAATAAAATGAGGATATTTATGTAAAAGGGTTTAACAGTGCTTAAGTACATGAACAAATGTAAATCGTTATTGTTATTTTCTGCAATGAATTAGCAGTCTGACAAAGAAACGATCTGGATCTGACAGAGGAAAGTGTAAACCACTCAGCACGTTTGACTGGGATATTTCATTTGTTTTTTTGTGAGTGACTTCAGTAGGGCTCTGGTAGATGATAAAAGATGCTTATTTGGAGTAGAATAACAGTGCTATTAAGAGTTCAGATACAGTTACATATAGCTTAATTCCCTTTCCTTCCAAACCTGCATTGCAAAATGTACCTTTTGGAGAAATATGAGGGTCAAAAAGATATTTTCTATACAGAAGATTTAGAGTAGAGAATTTATTATAGCCAAATCAGTGCCCACTGCACTAGACCATCTAATAGATCATCAAATTTATTTGTTTTAGAGAGAAACCTCTTTCTAATGTATTGTATTTAGATTCTTTGGCTGTTGCATAGGTTTAATAAGTATGTTGTGGTGTTGAGTCATATGGAGAACTGGTCAAGAGGTTTATTATATCTCAGAAAGCTATTATCTGTTATTTCTTATAATCCTTCCATGTATGGATATGTTGTTACTCTCATGTTCATAAATAGTTAATGATCATTCAGTAATATCTTTCATGAAAATGCATGACTCAGTGGCAATTTTTCATGATCATGTTTACAAATGTCACTCATGTGTAACAGACTAGGAGAATCTAATAGAGAAAATCTCATAGACGTGAGATCTCATTAATGATTCTCTTACAAATCTTCTTAAATTGGGACTGAGCATTTTAAAATGGATTTCCTAATATTACCTCTACAAACAGAGATCCATTATACACCAATTGACCAAATACTATAATGTCTTTATTGCATCTTAAAATTTCAGGGAAGTAGCTCAACATAAGAAAGTGGATGAGGCCGACTATCTTAAAGAAGAGTGGCCATTTAAATTTCAATTAAGTCATGACCCACTCTTCTCAAAATGTAAACTTTCTACATGTCAAAAGCAAAGCAGTTTGTTTGAACCAAATGTTTAGAATCTTGGATTTAAAAACCCTATTAATATTTTTGTTTTTAACCTTTTTGATGAAAGAGAAATACTATTCTACTCAAGTAGCATTTTTTTACTAGAAAATCTTTGAAATAAAAAAGTACTAAATTCAGAGGTTCCAAGTTAAGCTAAATATATCTAAGAAAGAGTTCAATTAAATCTTGGTAGCCTAGTGAAAATAAATTGAAGTTTGCATTTAGAAGACCTGGGTTCCATTTGAGGTTCTGCTGTATATGAACTGTGTGACACTGAGCACTTATCAAACAGTATACTCAGTTCTTTATTTCTAAGGTAGGAATGGCAATTCTCTCTAACCTCTTCACAGTGTTTTTAAAAATCAGATGAAATTAAAGCATGTCATGGAAAAATGCTAACAATAAAATAAATAAGATAAAAGTAGAATATAAACTTGTATTTGTAAAATGAATTAAATTTTATAGAAATATAAAGGGCTATAAATATGTATTTATTTAAATAAGAAATAGCAAATATATGAGTGACTTTAATTTTATTTGTATATTTTTATATTATTAAAATCAAATCAATGTTTTTGTTTTAATGCTGCTAGGATTGTATTCTTAAAAGTTCAAAATATTGTGTTAAAAGAAATACATTATTATGGTGAGAGGGAGGAAGTAGATTATAATTTAAAAAGAGAACAAACCTTAAAGTGACATGAAGATTAGTTTAAACTATAGTTCTGCCAGAGGGCAGAATATTTGGCTGCTCTAAACCACAGTTTCATCATCTATAAAACAGCAATAAAAATGTGTTTTAATTATTATTATTTATAATAATAAACTGATAATGTCCAGTCCATTGATTATTCCTAAATAAATTCTTTACTGTTTTTATTTCTTAAATTTCCATGGAAAGTTCCAATTTCAACACAAAATTTCAAAATTAATTAACTTATATACAGTTAAGGAAACAGTTGCTTTTCTTCACTTCTTCATGAGTATTTATTATGTTAGTTTCTTTGTCCACATGGAATATTATCTTTAATTTTGATAATCTGATATAATACTCAATTTTGTTATTTTAGATGTGGGAGTGCTTATACTTTCTAATGCAGGTATTATCAGAACAAAATTCAATGATACAATGTATCAAAATGTCTGGTTTGAAGCAAATGCTCTCATTACTCAAGGAAGGATAAAGACAGACCCTGGCAATAAACTGAGGTTAAATGCCCTCTGGAGATCACCCAAAACAATCCATTGTAGTCTAACTTAGCAATCAGAGGTAGGAAACAGCCATATATAGAAAATACTTGGACAAGTTTCAGCATTGGATAGAAAAAGAACTTCCTAAATTTTTGTTTTAATGCTATAATGCAATGTGTATACTAACATAAACATTCTATAAAACAGAAGATAAATCTTCATTAGATATGAAAACTAGATTTTTCTTTTCAGTTCAATGGTGGCATAAGCTTCAGAAATGTACACTACATTATAATTTGAAATGTCTTAGCTAAATTTCCCTACAATAATACCTTTAATTTATTTGCCTGAAACTGGAGACCGAATTCTGTGAAGTTAAAAGCAGCATGTGAAATAAATCATTTTCCAAATATTATGTACTGCTATTGTTTTCCTCTAGAGACAAGTATAAAATTATATTCGATTGTCTATTATATACTTATTCAATGATAAAAGCATTAAAATCAGAAAGTATAAAATGAGGAAGCAATATCTGATCACCTTGCCTTGGCATGCCTATTACATTAATTTAACACTCAATGGTTCTCAGAAAGTTATAACTTTTTTTTTGTTTTTATGTTTGCCTTAAAAAAATTATGAAACTGAAATTTTCCTTATGGTGTACTTGATCTTGACTCTACTTCTAATAGAGCAGTCCTTAATATGGGGACTTTTTTTTCAATATACTAGGTCATCCTATCAATAGCTATACTTAGAAAATATGCTATGGAGAATAAAAAGAAGAGAATTAATGCTATTATCTGCTCTTCATTGCCTTCAATGAACATTACTCTGCCTAACTGCATACTATTAAATAACATTTTAACACAGTTATTCATAATAAAATGTGCTGATGTCCATTCAAGATTATAACCAAATCCACATCTTTAAAATTAACCTAATGAGCCTACTACATGTCCATCTGTTGGCAAAAGTAAAGGAAATTGACAACACTTAGAAAAACCCAGTCACAATGAAAGTCATGCCACTGCTCTTCTTTTACTATTCTTTTCACACCAGTGTGCATTAATTAGGTGACTCATTTTAACTAGATCAAATATTCAATGTGCACATTATATCTATTGTACACTGTTCCGGGCACTGAAAGGGATTCAGGATGAGTGGGTCTCATGACCTCACCTCATCAATTTATGAGGATTAGAGGAGAATGGAAATATCAAAATATTAGACAACATAAGCCAATTTCCATTAAAAAAATTTATAGAGAAGGCGATCAGTATTCAGAAAAAGAGAAAACATCCATTGTAAGACTAAGAAAATTTTCTTTGAGAGGATGGGATTTAGAATAGACTTTGAATAGAAGGAAGAGTTTCAGTTCCAGGAAAGAGGGGATACTGACATTTAGAAAAAAAAATGTAATAAGCCACATTATGAAGCTATGTGGTGTGGATGTTTTGCTCAAGAACAAACATGCAACCTATAGATGAGAGTCATAGGAAACAAGACCGTATAACAGCCTTACTTGAACAGCTTGACTGTAACCACATGAGAACCCCTGAACATAACCATGCAACAAAATTCTTCACAGATTCCTAACCATCAGAAATTGTATGAATAATAAATTTTTGTTGTGTTTCAAGTGTCAAGTTTTGACAATATTTGTTATGCAGCAGTAGATAACTACTACAATTATGGATAGACTGTGTGGCATAATATTATTCATATGGCAGTAAAATTCTGAGTACATTAGAAGAGAAAAATAAGAGATGAGACAAATTTTAGTGATTTACTTCACATCAAACCATTTGCCATGTGCTTTGTATGCATTTTATCATTAAATTACCCAAGTATTCTTTGAAGAGGTACTATTTACATTCCTATTTTACAGAAACTTAAATCATAAAAGAACATGTCCAAAATCACACAGCATTAGCCAAAATTCATGTGATGAGCCAAAATTCAAACCCTTATTTGCTTATATAAATAAATATTGGTTGAATAAATGAACAAATATATGGGTGCACATTTCATTATTATAATATCCTACTAATAATTTTCCCTTGCCTTTAAGAAAATTTGGAAAGATTCTAAATTAACTCTCAGAACATTTTCTTTCTTTTTCATTCCCCAATAAATGGAATCAAAGAAAGATTTCCAAGGAAATTCATGGATTGACATACTTCACTAGTCCAGACATAAAGATTTTAAAATGCAAATCTTTATAAAAATGGTCTTTATCTTGTCTGGCTTTTTACATATGAGTGGTTTCTGGGAAGTCTTTGCTTTTGACCTCTTTTGAGGTTTCCAGCAGTAGATGCCTTAGAAAAAACACTCCAGGAAAAAGTTTGAATTCCTGAAATAGGATTCACTTCAACAGTTTTTGTTTGTTTGTTTTTTAAGTCTTTACATTAAATTCAAGCGAGGGTAGAATAACCACTAAATGGAGGAGGAAAAATAGAGAAGCAGGAAACAAGTAACACCAACATTCACAAAATTTAATTTATAAAATAAGCATGCAGCTAAAAATACTGAGATCAACATTAATGCCTAGTGTAAAACTCCAACAGCTTGTCTTAAAGCTGTATTTTAAAGAGGCAATATAGCACAGTTGCCTTAACTAGAATGCTTAGGTTTATATCCTAAATTCTAAACTTTATGGACTATATGACCTTGAAAAGTTACTTACCCTATTTACTTCATTTTGAAAAGAGAATGATAATGGTGCTTACATCATAAGGGTTATGTGAAAAAATTAATTGAGTAAAAATATGCATAGGTATACAATGTTGGGGGGTGGAGAGGCAGTATTTTCAGGATAAATCCTGCTGGTTCTTACCTCTGGTAACAAATGTAACCAAAGTTTGAAGGACTTAAGGATTTATATAGAAATTAATTGCTCCCAGAGGAATGGTGCAACAGGTTTACCAGTTGGATTTCACAAATGACCATAAACACAGTGTCAGTTATAACTACGTGAAACAGGGTAAAATTCATTTCTCATATTTTATACCTTAGGTGCTTCGCTTACCTCACCCTGGTCCTTTTGAAATGAAAATTCAAAGAAAATACACGGTAGGTTTCTGGGCTACTGTAAGAACATTCCTGCTGTTCTACAAGGGAGCTCTGAAACAATAATTAAGCGCACAAAAACAAATTTTCATGGATAATCATATATACCCATATTTTCTCTTCATTTTAGTTTTTTAATTGTCATTTTCAGCAGATAAGTTCCAACTGTAGTTCAGAAATCTGTGGAAATTGAAAAATGACTCAAAAATATATAAATTATTTCCAACTGAGGCCCTCCATGCTTTAGGGAATATATGCAATTGGTGTAAGTTGCTTGCATTTAATTAAATCTTTTTTTCTGGTTTTTGCTATAAAGTGCTAAATATAACTGCTTAGAAAAACTGTTAAAATGAAGAGGTGTAACATATACATGAACAATATTCCTGCTCTCAGCAGAATTTTCCCATTATCCTGTATTCTTCTATCAATATTTTTCTGCAGGTTATTGTTGATGGTGAATATCTATTCTTGACTGGAAGACAGATGTTTATTTAAAAAATATACTATAGATCATTGCAGAGGAGAGTCTATTTTAGTTAATATACATAACATTTTTTCATAGTTAAAGCAAAATATATGGCAACGTTTAAAATTTTTTATTAGGAAACACCTTCTAAAGAATTGTCCATTTTAACAGGACATGAAAAACTCACTTGTGCTCCATATGCTAACTAGAAAACCAAAGAGTGGATGTGAGGTAGGCAACCTTTGAAAACATACAAGGAGAAACTTTCTAAAAAGGGAGCTACTTAGAAACAAGAATAAAATTAGCTAACTTTTTACCAAACACATACTATATACCAAGTACTGTCATAAGAGTTTAATTATCTCCTTCCAAAATTACAAAAACCTACAAGGTAAATATTAACATTATTTTTCTTTTACATAAAAAAAAAATCAAGGCTTAGAAAGAGTAAATATATTACCAGAGGCTAATTCTTGATGTAGTTACTATTTGAACACAGGATGATATGAAGGCCAGTGAAACAATACACAACTCTGGCTCCAAGTGCTTAGATGTAATGTGTTAGGTACATAGAGGTAAGGGGGTGAGGTCAATGAAAATTCTGAAAAGAAAATCGACAACTAGTAAGTGGAGTTCTGAGAGATCAGTGTGCAGAAATAATAGTTAAAAGGACATCTTGAGATAAGGCTGACCATTCCCAAGGCTGATGAATGATGAAAAAATGAAAAGATGAATGAAAAATAGTATAAACCTGTCATACCATGATTTTTACAACAGAAGTGCCAATAGCCAGTGTTGATTGAAAGACTCTATGCACATGATGCTATGCTAAGTATTTTACATGGATTATTTCAAAACATCCTACCCTGTCCAATGTGGTAGGAACTCTTTTGATCCTTACTTTGCAAGAGAAGAAACTAAAGTTTCAAGACTTCAGTCAGGAAATCTGGGGTCCAAGCTGGGCCTTTCTAAATATTGGGCCTATGAAGTAAACCACCAAGCTGTATTCATCTCATTCTTTTATATTCATGCATTCTTATGAGTCTCACAACAACTTTACAAGATACATAGTGACTAATACAAAAACTGAAACTCAGAAATGTTAAGAGACAGGACAACCCTAGGTTATATACCTAATATTCAAACCCAAATTTGATCATATTGATAGTGAAAGGTACATGAAACATGCACTAAAAATAAAGTACTTTCAAAGCAAATAATTTCCCAGAGAAACGTCTAATCTTTCTGCTTTGTTGAAAGATTTTTCACAATTATAGACCAGATATAAATATTCCTTTGGAATGTTTTCAATACTGAACAGTTGTTTGTTTTTAATATCATTTTAGATTTATCATTTGAGAGCTTCCAAGTATTCCTCGTTGATGAGTTCATTGAAAACAGCATTTATAAAATAGAATTAATCAGAATTCAGTTTTTAATCCCAAAAGAAAAAAACAATAAAAATATGCATAGCAAATTATAATGTCTTTCTCAAATTTATTTAATATTAATTGTTCTAATTATTTCCATCTAAGAACCTACAATGGACTATAATACCTTTGCATGGGCTTATATTGCCCATCACACATTGATCAATGTAATATCTAAATACATAATTCCATAGGAAACTTAGCATCAGTGATAATGAAAATGTTGAAGGAGAGTTAAAATAGGGAAATGAAAAAATTGCTCACCACAAGAGAGATGATAAGATTCAGCTGAGACCAGAAGGAGACAGATCAACAGTAGGAGAAGGCAGATGGCATCCCTCTCACTCTTGCTGGTGGTGAGGATTTTTCTTGTGCTCATCATGTGAACATTTCTTTCTTCCCTTTTCTGGACTTAGAAGAACCAGAGAATTTCATGCAGTGCACTCTTCTTTGACAGATAGGTCGGGAATCAGTGTCCTTCACTAAGACGATAATTGTCTTTGACACCCTCTATTAACAGCAGTTAATGGCCGGAGACTGATGTGGACACTTGACACAATATTTCCTTGACTTTCATTTTTCCTAAAAGTGTAAGGTTTTTTTTTTTCTTCACTTTACTTGTTAAATCAAATTCCAAACTACAAGATTAGCATATATAATGTGTAACTCTAAAGTTCTGTTAATATACAAGTGAGTTGTAAACAAAAAATAGACAAATGGACTTCCTTTATAAGTTAGCATCATATTCCAAACCTATTTGAGAAATGATAATACATTCAAGTTGGCTTTCCCCTGCTACAGCCATGACAGATGCATCATATTCCAAACCTATTTGAGAAAGGGTAATACGTTCAAGTTGGCTTTCCCCTGCTACAACCATGACAGATGTAATACATTTTTCCACTGTCTTTTTCTTGAGCCTGGTATAGTTATTTCCAAATGTCTAATATTGACTCATTTAATGAACCCCTTTTGCTGCCCCTACTCAAGATCACGCTAAAGTTTCCCGAACACATATTTGGCCTGACATAATTACAAAGCAAAACTCTGAATTGCAAAATTATGGGTTAGAACACAGATTATCAGTGAAGTTTGGGAGTCACATGAAATTAGTAACTTTCTATGTCAACCAGAAGTTTTTTAAACTAAGGAAGTCTTCCTACTGCTGATTCATAGAGTAAACAAACAAATGAACCAAAAACAGAATTCTAGGTAACTGCAGTAAACATTTTACAAAGCATAGATATTCCACATATTTGAGGCATTTAATGACTGGATATCCAATGTTTGTGCTGCTGGGGGATGAAGGAATATTTGAGAAGTAATATCTTCCAGATAAATAAATTTTTTAAGTAACCAATATTAAAAACAAGTAAATTTACAAACTTTAAGGCTCTGTAACAATTGTCTAAAGTAAAATAGACTTTCAGAAACCATGAGACAAACATTCAAACTATTACTCCTGCTAGACTGGTTGAGGAAAATTAAGCCTAATGGGTACAAAAATAGACATCAATATCAGAGATGCTAAATTAAAAAAAAATACATTTTATTTAAGAATAAGAGGTAAAATGTACATACTTTGCCTTCAAAGAGTAAGTTCAGCTTTTTAAGCACTTCTGTTTTTTTCTTTTTTCTTTTCCTTTTCCTTTTTCTTTTTCTTCTTCTTCTTCTTCTTTTTTTTTTTTTTTATATTCTTTGAGTTATAAAAGCTTCTGGAATATGATAACTCTACTAGAATCAGGATTCTGGGGTTCAGGCTGGGTGAGTGTGAGTAACAACTCATGAACAGTTCCGCATCTTTGAGTGCTTTATCTTTCACAAGTACTAGTAGGGTTAGAATTGGTATAAGTAGCTGGTAAGAACTAAATTAGGAAGAAAATATAAAAAGGGGATGAAACTCTTGCTGAAATCTTTCTACAATTCCGAGTAAAAAAAAAAAGTTCATTGATTTTTTTTTCCCTTGCCATTTTAATGTAGGAAATACAATACTGGCAGTTAAGTGTACTGACTCTGGACATACAGTGAAATGATTTGAATCCTAACTTCTCTTAATAACTCTCTAGTTTTAGGTAATTTATTGAGATTTTTTGATCTACAGTTTATTCATTTTTAAAGTGGAAGAAATAATAGTGTCTACAATATTGTTAAATGAGGTTAAGTATGAAAATACTTAGCAAAATATCTAGCACATAGTAAATGCTCAATAAATATTATCTGATATTTGCTATTAATAACATTATTGTGTAAAATTTTCAGCAAATTCTTCCTCATCTCCTCTGGATTAATTTCCTCTCACTCCTTATCCACTTGGAGTCTTGAATTTCTCCCATAGTTTTAATACTTTTTCAATTCTCCTTTCATCCCTTATTTTCTTTGCTGACTCGACTCACTTTTATATCTATTTGTTTCATGCCTTGTTTTCACATTCAGTCCCCCCTCTGGTTGCAAACTGTCCTTAGGTGAGCAACTACCCATGTAGCCCCAATCCTTCTCCATTAGGAACAACCTATTCTTTCTCCTTCCCCACCTTGTATAGGTTTGATATAGTTGTATGTGCTGCTGGTAGTTAGGAATCCATAATACACATAAGTTCATAGATAGAACCACCTAGAAGAGAGAAGAGGATCCTTCAGATGCAAATAACTAGGGTTACAAAAGATGTATGGTTTATTCAATTATGCTATAACAACAATAACAATAAAACCCAAAGCTTAAAGTAGTAAATGTTAATTTATTTCTTGTTCAGATTTTATAGCCATCTTGGATAGCAAAGAACTCTGCTGACATTTTTTTTTTTTAATCAGGGATCCAGACTGACGAAGCATCCACATTTGGAACATCATCTATTACAATGTATAGAATAAGAGAATAGTCATCACCTGGAAGTAACACAAGACACTTCAGCTTACATTTTATTAATGAGAGCAAGGCATATGTCCATGCCTAACTATAAGAGAACTTAGAGGTTATATCCTAACTTCATCTATAATAATAGTGAACAGCCCCAATGATTATGAAATTATAAACCAATGTAATAGACTATCAGCTTCTAATAGCATAAAATGTATTTCCTGAATTTTTATATTTACTTCTTCAGACAAAAAACTTACCCATGTTAGCTATATAACAAATGCTTTTATAATGAGTAAATAAATGAGGTCATATATTCTATTATAAAAATGGATCCAATGTTGATTATGCTAACAGATATGATATGTCATGCTAATAGAATCAACAGTTTTAGAAGAGGTAATTTAGAGTGGTTTTTTTTTTCACATATTCCTTTGTTTTAAATTTTTAAAAAATTAAAATTCTCTAATTCCACACTTGAGATTATTAAAGTTTTCTCTACAATGCGATATAAAGCACTCTTGGGACTTTGCCACAGCTTGCTGTTGAGATCGTCTGAAATTCCTCTAGATTTAAATTACTTGACCTGATAAAGAACACTTACATTCAGAGCTGTTAATCATGTGCACTGTAATATTATGAAGGCATTTAATATTTTTTCCCTGTGGGATATTAAGTGTCATGTTAGCACACTGTGATCATTACTTTAAGTTCATGTTTTAATTCTCTTCTCTCCCTACCAATACGCATCTCTTTCACTTGTAACATAACCTTTGTCTTTCTATTTCTGTTTCTGGGGGAAATTATTGCATAGCAGAAATACTGAATTTCTACTATGGCTTCATTCCAATGAGTTTCAGACATGTACTGGACCTGGTTGCATGAGTTGTGAATGAATGGAAACATATTAAAAGTATCATGAATGGATGTTGAAAACTATTAATATTAAGTATTGGTGAAGAGCAATTATTGCATATACTATGACAAGAAGCTTCCTGATTTAGGATTCCTGAATATTTCTAAGTCATGAGGAAATAAGGAATGTAATAAAAGAGAAAGAAAATCAAAACACCTTTCTTAATTATGTATTAACAAAGCTAATATTATTATAGGAAAATTTAAATAATCACTTTTCTGAATGTAGACTTGTCTATGATAATCTATGCTCAAACACTTTATTTTGTTTACTTAATAGTATGCTTGATATACCAGTTACTTCATTTCTTATCCCTTGTGAGCAATCAGGCTAAAAACAAAGACAGCTAAAATTTGAAGAATACTTGCAATTTTTTTCCTCTTTATAAGTCTATAGATAAGGAATAGTCAATTCAGAACAGGAAAAAAAAAGGAAAATAAAATGCTTCCCTTTTCCTTATCAAGTTCTCTTCTCCATTCATCAAATACCAGACCCTTTCTTTTTCTTCATACTGGGATGGGAGGCGAGAGGGGAGGAGAGAGAAGAGAAGAGAGAAGAGAGAAAAGAGAAAAAAGAAAGGGAGAAGTTATCAGGAATCAAGGAGTGGACTTCACTACAGATCCTTAAGATATTAGAAGATAATAATGAAAAATTGTGAAAAATTTTATGCCAATAATTTTTACATCCACATTTCTGTAGTAGTAGAAATGCTGAGCCATGTTTTTAGATTTACTAAGGAGCCACAGGTAATTTTCCTAAGTTGATATTTTTTTTACACTTCCATCAGCTACATGTGAAAGTTCTACTTGCTACATATCCTTGCAACAATTTAGTGTTGTCAGTATTTCTAATTTTACCTATTTGGATGGGTATGTACAGGTTTAGTATTGTGACTTTAATTTGTGCTTCCTTGATTTCAATAAAGTAGAGTGCCTTTTCATACATTTATTGGTAATTTGGATATTTTTTTTTCTTTTAAATGCTGATTTTTGTCTCTTGTCTATTATTTAACTAACCCTTATTTTACTTAATAAGGGCCCCAAAGAGCAAGAGTAGTGATGCTGGCAAGTCGGATATGCCAAAGAGAAGTTATAAAGTGCTTCCTTTAAGTGAAAAGGTAAAATTCTTGACTTAATAAGGAAAGAAAAATATTACATGTTATGATGCTAATATCTACAGAAAGAACAATTCCTCTATCCATAAAATTATAAAAAAGGAAAAAGAATTTTGTGCTAGTTTTACTGTTGAATCTCAAACTATGAGGGTTATGGCCACAGTGTATGATAAGTGCTTAGTTAAGATGAAAAAGGCATTAAATTTGTGGGTGGAAGACATAAACAGAAAATGTGTTCCAATGAACAACAATGTGTTGTGCCAGAAAGCATTGAGCATATACGAAGCCTTCAGCATGGGATCCCCTGAAACAAGTAACACCAAGCCATTCACATCCACTGCGGGTCTTGGAACATATCCTCCATCGATAAGGAAGGACTACTGTATTCTTAATACAAGTTCCTTGTGAGTTATAGTCAATATTACAAATATCTTTTCTAACTTTGTAGATTGCCTTTTCATTCCCCAAGCTGTGTCTTCTGATGAATAGGAGTTTCTAATTTTAACGTAGTTCATTTTATCAGTGATTTTATTTAGTTAATGTATTTTACATACTGTTTAGGAAATGTTTGCCTATCCCAAGGTCATTAAAGCTTTTTATATTAAAAAACATTTTTTGATCTAAAAACCACATCAAATTAATTTTTGTTTATGATATGAGAAGGGACCAATATTAATATTTCATCCATATTGATTAGATTTTTTTTCTGACTGCTCTGCAGTGCCATTATAGAAAGAAATTAAGTGCCCACATATATATGAGATTATTTCTGAACATTATTCTATTTCATTGGTCTGTTTCTATACTGGTGAAATTACCATAGCACTTTTATTATCATATGTTTATAATAAAACATTATATTGCATAGTTTAACTGCTATAACAAATTTTCTTCCTCGAAATTGTCTTGACTATTATTTCTATATTTTTATATAAATCTAAGAGTTAGCCTTTTAATTTCTCTGATTAAAAAAGCTGGAAACTTTGCTTGGACATATGGAGAAAGCAAAAATTTTTGTTGTTACTAAATCTTCCAATTTTTAAACATTATAGTGCCCTTCGTTTATTTAGTTTTCTCTAATTTTAAAAGATGTTTTGTAATAGTGGCCTGACGCTACTTTTGGTAAAAGCATTCCAGGTATCTGACTAGGGATTACTACACTTTCCTAGAAGGGCTGAGTTAATGCTGAGGCATAAAGTATGAGTAAGAGACCACTGGACAATGGATAGAGTGGAATGAGGTGATCTGTGGAAGGGATTCAAACCACTAACAGGGCTTGAAGAGGAGGGAGATTGTGACAAATTAGGAAACTGGAAGTGCTTTAGTGTGACTCAAAAGTAGTTCAATATGATTGGTTACACTGATATACATTATCTGAATATAATTTTTCAAATTTTAATGAATATTGCTTGACATGAAAACTGTTATCTTAGAGAGCAAAATAATAATCTTTATTCTTTTTCAATGTTTAAGTTATTCTATGAGAGCTCTGTTACTGTGACTGAACAGAAAAATTTGTCCACCCAGCACTAGCAGAGCCAAACACTAAACACAGGATTGCAGTGGAGAAAGGTTGTTTATTTTCTTATGAGTGGCACCACCCAGGAGATCTGGGAAGCTAATGCCCAAAAGCTCAAACTCCTAAATCCGGGGTTTGGGTCAGGCTTTTAAGAATGTAAGTGGAAGACGTATGCAGAAACGCTGGTGGGACAAGTTTAATTAAAGGACTTTGGAGTTTGGCCATTTATGGAAAGGGGTGTCAACAAAAGTTCTTTCTGGAAAATGGACTCTTGCTTCTGAAAGTTTTCCAGTCTTCAAGGTCCAATTATGTCCCTGTCCTTTGGTTCCATGGGGAGGCGGAGGCAAGACTTTGGTTTCAGGGCCAGCTGGAACACACAGTCTTCCTCTCTGTTCATACTTCTGCTGCATGACTTACAGTGTTTGTTTGTTATCCCTGAAAAGCAACTCAATGCCTTGTTAAACAGTAAAGGATCATGTTAAGCTGGTTCTGCAGTTACATTGCTAAGGGATATATTTAGGCATTTTCTTAAATAAAACGAAAAAAAGAATGTATTGCTAGTTTGCTAAGTTAAATGGTAACTTTGTGAGCCCTGATACACTTAATGTATTTTTCTAAGTCCTCAATTTACTGAGAGAGAGACTTTGGGTCTTGTGATAAGAGACTAACTTAATATCATGCAATATGTAAATACATAGCACTAGCAAAATAAAACAAAACTAAATATAAGCTGCATTAATAAAAACAGAACTTAAAGTCTTTAAAGCCATAGATCATGAAGTAGCCTTGGGAATATATCTAAAAATATGTAGATACACTAAGAAGTTTGAACTAGATTGAGAAATTGTATTAATTGTAATGATGAGAAATAGTAAACTCTTGCTAAACTTACATTACATAACTGCTCATTTTTTTCATTACTTTGAAAAAGAGGAAACAATGGTTTTCTGTAAAATAAGAACAATTGATGAAGAAAATAGATGTGGATTCAGGAAGATAAGAACGATACTCCAAAAGAGTTGACAAAATAAGAGAAAAAAATGCCTGCCTTAGTCTTCGGTGTGAGCACACACAACTGTAGGAACCAAAATCACATAAATGAGACAGCGCATGAGGAGCAGGCCTGGGTCCTAGCTTGGCGATGACAGATACTAACGTGAGTAAGGCAAGCTTAAGATATTTCAGATTAAAAATATTTTAAAAGAAATAATAAGTAATAAAAAGTACTCTGCCATGTATGAAATAGAAAGTGTCTTAGTGATATGTTTATGGGATGTAAGCTGCTGCTAAGAGAAAAACCATTTATTTTTAATAAGTATTTGGTATCATGATATAAGTGTCCTATATCTTAATAGCACAGGGTCACTGGTTTGAATTCACACAGGTCAACAGTCATTGAAAAGCGTTATGGTTGTTCCAGATTCTGTGAATTGCTGCAGCAGCTGACATTCTGTTTTCATCAAATACTCTAAGCAGATGGCAGTACTGTTTGATGAAATGAAAGGAACTTGGGATTAGGAGATGAATTCTAGTGGCAGCTCTGCTGCAAATTAGCTGTTTGGCCTTGGGCAAGCCACATGGATTCTCTAGACTTTTTAAACTGTGAAACAAGGAAATTTCTTGTGAATTTTTAAGTGTAAAATTAAGACATCCAATTGCAAATTGTATTTACGTATCCACATAAAGTAAGTACAATTAGTAAGGCCAAGAAATGAATTATGATCTCAAAGTACTCTTTTTAAATACATGTTGAGGCCCTTCCTGTGTTAAGTGGCTTTCAGAGGAAGGAACACTAAGAAAATGTAGCAACACACTGCTTTGATGAGAACAATCTAATTGTAACCTATGTTACCTGACAAGTCTTAGTTGAAGATTGATGTGCCCTCTGGTTTCAAAATCTTCTCTCTTCATCAAAAAGCTGGTGTTTTCAACATTCCATCACTTGAACCAAGCTCACATATGTAATTCAAAAAGCCTGCAAATGGATGCCCATCCTCCTCTGCTTATACTAGCCCAAAACAGGGTGTAGACAAAGGCTCAAGCCCAGTTGGAATGTGAAGCCCTTTCCAGAAAATGAAGTGAGAACACGTTCAGTCTGTATGCCTGTGTTAAACATGTCAACAGACCCGTGCTAGTTAAAGTTTATCCCCATTTTACTTATACTCTCTTCTCACCCTGCTGGCTCTATTTTCCAGTTAAACTGACTTCACTGCCTAGAAACTCTCATTGAGAATTAACCACTAAAATAAATTCTTCCAGAGTGACTTTCTTAATTTTTAGTCGACTTTAGGATACGAGTGCTAGAGGTAGAATGGACTACTTTTTTCTTATTGTAGAGTCATCAATTCAACTGTAAATCCCATCTAAGAGAAGTACTGAGAGACTGAAGCACATATAAACAATATTAAAAAGAAATAAGAAAAAGAAAGCCATAAAAAGACATTTCACATTATTCTCATTCAAGGTAAACAGCTAGTCTTGACAGCTGTTAAACTGATGTATGAATAATTTGGGATTTTTCCTTATTTTATCTTCCAAGTTTTCTATCATTTTATGTATTAATTTTAGAATTAAAAAAATTTTTAAATAATAATAAGGATCTCTGAGGCACCAGATAGACCAAATGTTTCAGGTCTCTGCCAAGTACATTTTATCTGTGCTGGCTTCTGAAAAAGCTTGTTGTTTTTTTTAATACAGATTCCAAGGCCCTGCCACAGACCCATTTTTAGTGATGGATACTGGCAACTAATAATTTAGCAAAAACATCATAAGATTCTGGAGATCAACCATATGGAAAGCCAAGTCTAAGTAACAAAGGCAGATGTTTAATGTCTCAATCATTGAACAGCTTTGCTGGCATGGGCTTTCGATGTCATCTATTAGAAATGTCTATTTTGTATAAGTCCCAAAGCCGCATAGCTTCTGATACAGACAGAACAAGACCCCTGGGAACCTGACTTCTAGCAGTCTTCTGGCTCCCCAGTATGCTGCTTCCAAAACCAAAGACCTGGGCTATTATGACCTCTTAGAGATCCTTTACGATCTGGCTTCTTTTTTGCCAACATCTGCATCTACTCCCTGTTGGAGAATGGATAAAGTCATCAACTCGGAACATTTTAAGCAGCTACCAGCCATCACACAATAATTCTTAGAATTGCTGCCTGTGTGAGTCGAATCTATTCACCCAGAGGTGCAAAGATGCTGGAATCTTTTCTCTTGCTTTATGGACTATATTTCACAGACTTTTGAGACCCTGCTAAAAGTAGAATGTAAAATGATTGAAAAGTAACTTTTTAAAATGTATTATTTATGCATGAGAATGCATACTTTGAGAGATAAAAAGTAGATCAAAAGCCTGAAAATTAAATATGCAAATCTTTACAATTTTAAAAATTATTTCCATTATTATTATTGATGATTATTATTATTTTATCAATATTAAGTAGAGCAACATGACCATAATAAACAGACAGGCTGAGGGAAAGATCAAAATTTTTTAAAGAGGAGAAACCTACAATGACTTTTAATTTAAAATTTCTTTAAACGATGATAATTTCTGTTTTCTAGTTTCAGTTTGAACTTAATTTTATGTACTAAAAGTAGGCAAGACTTGTGCTCTATGATTTAAGCAGTTGATCTATTTTGATATACTATCTTTCATCAGGCTAAAATGGGAGACCCTAGAGCTTAGAGTATCCATATGACACAACCTGGCTTAGTTCTGCAGCTTTAGGCAAATATGTTTTATACTCATTTTGCAGATAAAACCATTAAAACTTAGAAAAAGAGTGGGAATCTTTTCATTTAAGTAAATTAATGAGTTCAGTGAGAGGACCCAGAACCCATCCTTCCTGGCTTCTCTCAGATTATGTTGATAGATATTTTTATATTTAGATTTAAAAAACAGAAACACCACCAGAAAAGTAGAAGCCAATAGTATTGGGTACATTATGTCAGGAAACAGAGTATGTAGATAAAATCTTAAATGATTCAAGTTCCTCTCTCTCAACAATGAACCTTTGTACAGACAATATATCGGGCAATGTTGGCATGGTTTCCTCTGGGCTATGCAAATAATAGGAAACTATGTAGAGATCATTTATGCCAAGAAGATAACAGGTAAGAACTTAAACTGATAACATATGAGTAGCAGCAAGCTAAGGTTTCCTCTAGGCTCCCAATTTTGGCCAGGCTGATTGTAAAGAGAATCTAATTGAAATAGGATGAGAAATCTGAGCAAGAATTATACTTACATAAATATTGGAGTTATGTACAAAGGAAAATCTCTTTTAGAATTTTAATCAAAATTATTTTATTTGTTCCAATATTATGCAAGGCAGTGCTTTCTGCTTTGGGGCATATGCCTACTTTGCTACATTATTGCTGTCTTTGGGATATTAAGGTTTCTGATGTCAGGAACCTGAGGACATGGCTGAAAGGGGAAATGGCTAACTGGAAATTGGCAAAATATAATCACATAAACAGAAATTTAAAATTTCTAATAAATTCCAAAGATATCAGGTCTCCTAACAAAAAAAGGAAGTAAGAATACTAATGGAGATATTATATTAATATGAGTATATATGTATAAATATGTATATATAGTTGAACAAAATATCTATTAACAATTTGATTTTTAATTCATTCTCAAATATTGATTGCATACTTTGTATATTCCTTTTATAGTGCTCTACACAGATTAACCATGATAAACATAACAGATAAAAATCCTTATGTTCATGGAAATTACAGTCTAAGAAGAATGACAGAAAAGAAAGATTCTTACAAATAAATAATGGTGAAATTTAATAAGTGCAATGAAGGGCAAATGTTATTTGTTGTGAGAAATTTTAAGAGGTCTACCAAATTTAGGTTGAGAATTAAAGAAGTTTCCTAAATGATGACTAGGAATTGCTTTTTTAGAAATTCCATGAGTGTGTGTGTGTGTGTTTCAGAAAGGAGGATAAATCAGAGCATGCGAGCCAGAGAAAACTGTATTGTCTAAAAATCCTGAGATAGGAAACCTGTCATTTGGAGAAACCGAAAAGCAAACAAATGAACAACAACAACAACAAAAAACAAAACTAAAAGTGAACTTGGAACACAGTCAGTAAAAAATAACAATATAGGCAGTCACCACATTGTGTAAAATCTTAAGGATTTTTAAATATGTGACCTTGAATGTGATAAGAAGAATTTGACTTTGGGTGTTGAACACACAATATAATATATAGATGATGTATTATTGGATTGTACATTTGAAACCTATATAATTTTATTAACAAATGTCACATCAATAAATTAAAAAAAAAGAAATTGAAGATTTTTATATAAGGATGATTTAATTAATAGGTCAGCTAATGATACTAGTACATAGAAATTATTGAATGTTAACTAATCCAAACCAATAAAAATCTAATAAACTGCACAACTACCTCAAAAACACTACTCATCATGGTAAGAGGCACTTACCTAACCCAGAGAACAGTTTCAGTAATAGCTATGGTAGTTGGTCTCATCTTGTCTCAGAAAGCTTCCTGGCTTTGACTTACCAATCACATCTGTAAATTGCATTGTTGTTGTGCTCATTATAACAGATCTCTTGCACTGGGGAGATTTCTGCAGAAAAAAAAATTTTATTATTAAACATTTTACAAAATCAACCTTTTCAAAGATTCTTTATAATAGCTATCAGTCACAAAAGTCCACTCAGTTATCATTTTCTCCACTTTCTACATACCTTTCTATATAGCCACAAAATCAATCCTCTTGGAAAGTTCTGAGAACACTCTTGAACATATCAGAAAGATATGAAGATCTCTGCAAACAAGAAGATAAATGACACAGTCCCTACCATTAGTTCTTCCAGTGAATTTTATCAATGGAAAAAAATTACACTTCATTTTTTCAAACCTTTGTTAAATAAACATTCTGAAAGCTACTTTTGTTTTACTCAAAATCTGTGAAAGAATAACTATAAAATATGGTTTGTACACATTTGCAGCTGAATAATTTTATCAACCTGCTTTGCACCAATAGCATTTTTAGAGTCCAACAGGGTCCTGCCCTTCTGTACATTGTCATTTTCTGTCCAATATAGCAGTGTCTCTGCTGAAATAGTTTTCTCAAAAACTTTGGAAATCTGCAATGTACTTCAGTTTTCACTTTGTTGCATCAAAGGCCACATCCACATTTTTTTCCCTGATAATCCATCTCGATCTTTAGTGCCTTTTGAGATGACCGAAGGGCAATACCTTGGTTCCTAGAAACCTTATGTTCTGAAACATGCTTAATCTCTTGTAAGGACCTCTGTGTAACTGAATATCGTGACTTGTTGATATTTTTGTGGTTTTAGCAAAAGGTGCTATAGACATACCCTTTTTACCTATGCTACATTTTCAAAAGCAATTTCTTAATTTTAATAGCTTTTGCCATGTTGAGAGACTGAGAGTTTTCTAACCATCATACCCTGAGTTCTTTTTATTTAATAGTTTTCCCTCAATCTTTCTCTTTTCACATTTTATTATAAATAGCAAGACACAATCAGGATGGCATTTTCAACACCTTGCTTAGAAATTTCCTTAGCTATATAACAGGTTCAGTACTTAAGCTCTGCTTCCCATATGACTCCAGGAGAACATTTTACTATGTTTTCTGTCACTGTATAATAAAATATGTTCAAAAAATATGTTTCTTCCTTCCTTCTGAGTCCTCACAGGCAGTATCTCCTGAGTCCATATTTCTTCTAACAGTTGTTTTAGGCGATTTAGGTTTTATGATGCTCCTCAAAATTGTTTCAGCCTCTGCCTACTGCCAATTCCAAAACTGCTCTCATTTTTAGATATTTGACAAAAGCACCCACTTCCAGGGATTAAAATATGTATCAGTTATATATTTTTGCATAATAGTTAACACAAACTTTACAGTTTAAAACAAAATACATTTATTATCTCACAATCTCTATGTGTTTATAGCCTGAGCACAACTTAACTGGGTCTTCTGCTTCAATATCTCACAAGTCTGCAATCAAGGTGTCAGCAAGGACTACAGTTCCATTTGAGATGATAATTTTCCTACCAAACTTATATGGTTGTTGACTGAATTATGGTCCTTTCAGTTGTAAAACTGAGATCTTCATCTTCCACAAAGAACTGTCAACCTACTGTTCTTTGTTATGTGGTCCTCCCAAAATATGGCTGCTTTTTTTATCAAGCCCATAAGGAAAGCAAGACTCTAAAGCAAGTCTACTAGTAGGATAGAGACTTATATGAGGTAATGTGACATCTCATCACTTTTGCCATATTTTTTTGATTAGCAGTAAGTCACACACTAAAAGAGGTTATACAAGAGAAGGAAAAGCAGGGTCTGGCCTGGTTAGTACTTGGATGAGAGACCACCTAGGAAGGCCGTGCACTGTAGGCTTAAAAAAAATAATAAAATAAAATTAAAAAATAATAAATCCAAAATCCTTAAGGCTTAAGCAATATCTACCAAAGTCTGTTTTGCAGTAATTTAGCCCAAATTAGTCAAAAGCAGTTAATTTTATAGAAACCATTCATTTAACAATAAACATTCAATATCTACTATATGAAAAGTACTTTGTTGAAGGTAAGGGGTTCAAAAGTCCTAAGTCAGTTTCTGGCTCCAAGAAGTTGAGGTTCAAATAGGGTAGAAATAGAATATATTAATAACTTTAATATAAACTAGATTAGATAAATGCTATAAAAAAATACCACAGTTAAAATGCTAGTGGAGCTCAGAAAAAGATGAGGTTACTTCTGACTAGACAAACAGATGGCATTTAATCTGTAGTAAAGAATGGGTAAATTATAGCATATGATGATGAAAGGAAATGAAGATTGAGGGGACTTACAAATCATTTCTCAGAGATGGGGAAAGATAGGTTGTGTAAAGAGACAAGCAAGTAGTTCAATTTGACTAGAACTTAAACTATGAGAATAAAGTTGGGAGATATAAGATGAATGGGAATATATTTTTTTAAAGCATGAATTGCCAGGTTAGGGTGCTCAGACTCTAATGTATAGGAGAGATGGATTCAATTGAACTTTGTTGTTGTTTGTTTGTTTTGTGTTTAATATATCTGATAGAATTATGTACCTGGATAGGAAGATAAACCTGGCAGTGAGGTTCAGAATGGATTAGAAGCCATGACTGGTAATAGAAAAACCTATCAACAAAAACACTTGTAATATTTTGTGTGAGAGTTAAAGAGGATCTGAAATATGAAGATAGCAGGCAGTGGAAATGGAAGACTGGGGAGTGATTTTAACAATAGCAAAGAAACTGAATAAAGAGGATAAAGAAAGAGATAAGTTCAAGAATGATTTGAATCATGCAAACCTGTATGAGTAGGAGATAGATGCTGATCTTACCTGAAATAGTGAAGTGGTGACAATAAATTCAGTGAAATTTCATTTTATTTTTTTTCCCAGAGAAGTGAGGATGAATATTCAGTATTATACATGTACATTTTGAGTTGCATGTCACATAGAGCATTGAGGACATCCTATGGCTGTAGTATGTGTAAGATTGGAATTCTCAGGAGAGGTCTCGTCGAGGATGTGAATACTGAAATTGTGAGTGTATAACACTGAATGAAATTAGAAGTGATCTTCATGGCAGCAATAGTAAATACAGAAAAAAGAAAACAAGGCAAGAAACTTAGAAATGCCAACATTTTAGAAGTGGATGAATGTAGACAGGCCAGAAACAGAATAAGAGTAGAAGAAAACAAATATGAATCACAAGGAAAACAGAGTTAGGAGTGTCCAGGAAGCACAGAAATTCATCAAAGATTTGAACACTGTTATTAGTATATAAAAGACAAAAAAAAAGTTATTTTTGTTTGTTGGTTTCTGTTTTATTTTACAATAAATTCTATTGATGCACTAAAGGGTTTCACAATATAATAAACTATGAGTGAATTTATATACAAATATATTAAAGCTATCAATTTTGGAATGGTCTCCAAGGCTGTATGGTTCTCTTAAATCATACATACCTATAAAATAAAATGGTCTTTAAGTACATACACCTATACTATTTCCAAATATTGTCATTATCTTCTTACCAAATTCTTTACTATTCTAATAATCTTTTCAGTTTTCCAAATACGGTCATATCATTTTCAAGTAAAGATACATTTGATTTTTCTTCCCTCAATATTTATATTTTTATTGCCATTGCATTAGCTAGAAATTTCTAAACAATTTTTAATAGCAACAAGGAGAGTGACCATCTAAGCCTTCTTTCTACTTTCAAGGGGAATGGTCTAATAAATTATCATTAAATTTAATTAATGTAGGATTTTCTGTGGAAAGTCTTTACCATATCTTAGTAAATTTTATTCTAGAATTTATTCTAGTAAAAGGAATTTTTTAGATTATTTAAATCTTAAGAATCCTCTTGAGAGCTCTAATGTTATTTTATACCATTATATGATGAGATGAAAATTTGAGGCATTTTGGTATGCTTATTTTCTCTCTCATTCTTGACATTATTATACGATATTTCAGCAGGATCTAGAGTATACTTCACTTTCTCAAATAAATAAGAACACAGCAGAATATGGAAATCAAGAAAGTCAGTGATATGCTCTTGGGTTTCAAAAATTCAATCCTTGAAGGATTCAGGGTACAAACAAATTTGGAAAAATAATAGATGAAGAGGCAAGCTACCTCACTTCCATGTTAAATCAAAATTCTCAGTAATAAAGGAAATCATATACTTGGGAGGAAACAGAATTGTGTCCCCATACCCTGACTTATCCTATGCTTGGGCCAATTTGTTTATGTGTTTGAGGACAGAGAGGAGGCTGAAGGGCAGCAAGACATTGAAATTCTTATTATTCCAGAGCAGAGGCTATCTGTGTCTTTCCTGAGAAAACAACAAGAGTGCAGATTTCCCCTTTGCACAGGCTGCAGGGCATTAGGTTAGTGTGGTAGGAAGCCTCTGAGATGACCCCCAAAGGCCCACGATGCTGAAAATCATGCCTTGAGTAATCTTACCCTCTTGAGTGTGGGCTGGACCTAATAACTTCCTTCTATTAAATAAAATATGACAAAATTACTAAAATGTCATTACTGAGATTATTCCTTCCATCTTGCCAGCTGTCTCCTTTCTCTGTCTTGGAGCCCTCACTTTGAAGGAAGCAAGCTGTTATGTTGTGAATCGTCCTGTGGAGGAACCCAGAAGAAAAAGAATTGGTCTCTGGCCAATAACAAGTGAGGATGCAAGGTCTGCCAACAGCCGTATGAGATGGCTTAAGATAACTGCAGCCTCGCAAGATATCTTGCTTGCAGCCTTATGAGACACCCTGAAACAGAAAACCAGCTAAACCTGGATTTCTGATCCAATATGAAACGTTGTTGTTTTAATCTACTAAATTTCAAGGTTGGTTTTTTTTTTAACAAGCAATAGAAAACTCATATAGGTATCATTATGTGAGGTGTTTAGATGAATTTGAGACCGGCCCTCATCCCAGTGCAGATATAGTAGAATGATATCTCCTTTACTTGTGAATAGCCCTGAGAAGTTCAGTCTTAAAAAGCTGTGTAAAGTTTAATTTAGACCCAGAGTGATATAGGAGGAAGGGAAGCAACCAAATATTTTCTGTACCCTTGAGAGTGGAATGACATTTACTAAGAGAAGCTGAAACTTCAGAAGCCTTGCTGTAGGTACAAAGGAATGATTTACCAGTAAGTTATTTTGATAAAAGACTGAGTGCAAAATGGTAAAATGCACATCTCAAAGGATTCAGTGTGTTCAGATAACAAAGACCAGTTAACACTCCTTCCCCACAGACTCTATGACAGAGTCCTCAAATATCTCACCCTCTACTGGCAAGAAACTGGTGAGAATTTAAGTGACTCAGATTAAATTTCTACCATGAGATGAAACATAGATCTCCAAAAATAATTTGTAAGGATTTTAATTAAACAAAAAACAAGAAAGGAATAACTAAATATTAGTAGGTAAGTTACATTTCACATACATATCAGAATTTAGCTGAGATTCAATATATGAATTTTGAGGGTACACAATTCAATCCATAACAGAGTAATTTTAAAACTGTTATATAAATAGAATTATGTATGATGTAACCTTTTGGGATTGACTTTTTTTTTTTTTTAATTCAGCATGTTCCCTGGGGTTTTATCCAAGTTTTTGTGTATATTGATAGCTTGTTCTTTTTCATCATTGAGAAGTATTTCACAGTATGAATATGCCACATATTATTTAACCATTCATTATTTGTTGAACTTCTGTATTGTTTCCATATTTTAGGTTATTATTAATAAAACTGGGCTAGACATTTGTGTACAGGTTTTATGTGAACATACATTTTTATTTCTCTGGGATAAATGACCAAGAGAGCAACTGCTGAGTCACATGGTAGTTGCAAGTTCAGCTTTATAAGAAACTACCTCTTTTCCTGAGTGACTGAACCATTTTACATTGCCAGCAGCAAAATAGAAGTGATTCAGTTTCTCTGCATCCTTACCAGAATTTGTTGTTGTCACAATTTTTTATTTTAGTCATTCTGATAAGTGTGCAGTGATATTTTCTTGTGATTTTAATTTGCATTTCCCTGATGGCTAATGATGCTAAAAATCATTTAATGTGCCATTTACCATCTGTATATCCTTCTAAGTGAAAACTATGTTCATGCCTTTTGCTTATTTTCTAATAGAAATTGTTTTTTTTAATATATTCTAGATACCAGTCTTATGTTGGATATGTGATTTGCAAATACTTCTCAAAGTCTGAAGCTTGCCTTTAATTTTCTTCACATGGTTATTCCTGTGTTGTCAGAGGGACTCTCTTTGAGTTGTTATTGGAATTTTAAAGTACATTGAAAACTCTAAAATGCTTCTAAAATATGACAAATTATCAGGATTTACAGAGATCCAGTCAAATACCACGATGCAATATAAGTTACAGATTACAGAAATATTTTTTCATTTTCTGAAGATGTTCACAGAAAATCATAACAACAGCAAATATTTACAGTGAATTTAATAAGTTCTATGTACTATCCTAAGCACAGCTGTACATAAATTTATTCATATAATCCTCCTAAGTGCATTATGTAGTTATTTCTTATTCTCTCCATTTTTAATAAGTGGAAACTGAGGCCTAGAATGATTAACTTTCCTGAAACTTAAATATTGTTACCAGAACATAAGGGGATTTAGGGAGACCAAGAGGGTACCTGGATTATTTTTCTGCTATTGGACTTAAAAGTTAGTTTTTAATTGACCTAAAAATTTAATGCCTGATAAGTTGGAATTTTAACAGTTAATGACATATTTAGTAGATGCTAGATATTTTACCTGTTTACAAGTAAGCATGTGGATTTTCTTTATCATGTACATAAACTATTTTCTTGGTTTCATTACTCAACTTGTATATATTTTCAGAGTGACTACTGCTGTGTTCATTCTTTCTGTACTTTATTTACCACACGGAACTACCAGAATGTTTCTTAAACATTCCGTGGTAACAGACCCCTTAATAAATAGTTATGAAGTTATGGATATTCTTGGTTTTGGCTCACATGTAAATACAATCACAGTCTTACGTGTGCTGATACAATTTCAGATTGTCTACTCATCTCTTAATATTACCTCCAAGTTAAATAATTCCATTTTATTTTCTAGTTTCTAATTTGTATTGGTTAAGTTAAGAAACTGTAATCCCCAAACTTATACATTTCCCACTAAACTCCTTGATGTGAATAAAATTATGAAAATTCTAAATGTTTTATTTGGATTTTTTAACTGATGTCCTACAATTACATTGGAAGTCAAGAGTTGAGAATAATTGTTTCATTAAATGATAATAGTATTCCCTTTATTTTATAGACTTTACTATATGTATCTTCTGCAATATTGACATGAATGTATAAGTGACGATATTTATGAGCAAATCCTTTTAGTGTTGTCTTCAAACAAAAAGTCACTTTTTTTAAACAGTACTTTCATGGCTTCTGTGTGTGGAGAGTGCTGATCAACGCAAAGAGGATGAGATGACAATAAACAGGGAGATGGCTCAAGGACAAAGAGCTAAAGCTTCATCAGATTTACTTGAGATCAGCAGGGAAGTGGACTACCAGTATTTTTTAAAATCTATTGAAAGAAAGAGAATTCTTTCTTGGAAATCAGTTTTAAAAGGCACTGTACTAAAATCGTTATATTTTTCTTCTGAAGTATGACAAAGCACCAAAGTCTGTGAATACCCAGCCAAATTCTGCAATGCAAAAGTTACTTTCTGCCTCTAATTAGGACCTAGGAAAAAAGAATCAGATTAGAACTATATCCGCAAACATACAGGTTAAAGATTATCATTAGATCCTTGGTGAGAAGGAACTAAAGACTGATGCCAAAATTTACTACATATTCTTGAAGAGTTGGTATAAAATAGGTCATGTTTTTAATGATATATTATTGTCACCATGCTCTTCATAAATTATTTTTACATATTCTCAAAACCCCAGATTAGAGTTATTTCAAGTACTGTCATGCAGAGATGATAGTATCATGTCGCTATGGAATCTAGTGTCCAAATAAGGCAAAATTAGATAAACAAACTTATTTGCGCCATCCTCTCTCAACAAGATTTGATTCTCTCTGCTTTGCTATATTTTAAAGCCTGTGTGTGCTGTGTGTTCAGGATTATATATGGTAAATATCTCCTTTTGTCGATTCTAGGCATTAAGACATATAAAAACATTTTCAATTTTTCTATGGGTATATATTATATAGAAACACACAAGCACGTATGTAATTATAATGTGTTTGACAGTTCTTGACTTACAGAAATGTACACTAATTTTTTATGTCAATTAAAAGTATATTATTATTTTCCATAATTATGCCTACCAACACTCAAACATATGTCATCAAACAAATTTTTTAGAATAAGAACCCTACATTGACTAGAGCAGAAAAAAAATTCAACAACTAACAATGAGAAAAGCAAAGCAGGAAAATATATTCAGAATAATGAATGGATATCTTTAAAAAGTCAAGATACAAATATGTTCATTTTCTAAGAAAAACGGTCTTAAAGTCAAAGTGGTTTTAATGCTCATATATTTATTAAGAATTATTTCTATCTTTCAAAAAACTTTCTCTTTCTCTCTCTCTCTCTCTCTCTCTCTCTCTCTCTCTCTCTCTCTCTCTCTATTTCTCTCTCTCTCTCCCTCAAAAGATAAAACCTCTTGTATTTGCATCATGGCATATTATGTATGGCTAGATTAATGTGTTTAGTAGCTGCATGATTTCTACTCTGTGTATCAAATAGGGCTCAACAGTGGAAAATCCAATTAAGTTACAGTGAAATAATTGTTATGTTGTTCTTGTGGTTTCAGTGCATTTTCAAGTGCACAATTATTCCATAACTAACTCTAATATACAGGAGGGAAAAAAAACCCCTCATATTTTGTACCAATACATTATGGTTAATCAAAAGCAAAGATGTCATTTTGTAGGCCTCTTAAAAATTCAATTGATAGTTGTTTCCCAATTAAGTTTCTTACTACTGAAGATAGCATAATACCTTCAGTTAGGTAAATCACTTTTCCTAATATCAAACTCTTAGTTACTTTTCATTTTTATTCTTTTAAATTTGAAATAAAATGTGTGCTCTTTTGTACATTTGATCAGTCCACTCAGGGTTACATATTGTACAACCAGTTGGGTTAAATAATACAGCTATGTCCATTCCAGGATTGAAAATCTATTTCTTCTGTTGCTATATAAATAGGTTCTTTGCAGATTGGAAATATTATAACTAAGACATTTAACAACAACCTAACGATAATGAGAATGACAATAGTTACAATAAGAACAACATATATAATACCTATAACATACCAGACACTATTCTAAGTACTGCACTGATGCAATGCATTACCAATTTAATTCTCACAGCAATTCTGTAATGATTAATTATAGTATTATTATTTTACAGATGAGAAAACTAAAGCACAGAGTCAAAATAATTTTCCCCAAAGTAAACGGCTCATAAGAAGTATAACCAGAAATTAAATTTAGGCAATCTAATCCTGTTCTGAAATAAGATATATTTGTTTAGCTCCTTTCATCCAATTAGAGTTAACTCCATATTACTCTGATAATAAAATGCCATCGATTATAATTTGAGTCATTATATTCATAAGAAAATTTTAGGAAAATATAAGCCAGCACATCTCCTTTGATATCAAGTGTGAAACTCATCCTGATTTCAGTAACTTTAAAATATTTTTAAAATAATAAAATATAAAGGTACAATTTATTTTTATGTGTCGTGTTCCTTGGTGGAAAAATGTGACAGAAGCTGTGTTCTACTTGGTATTTAAGAAATATTAAATTTCTTTGTACATATTGAAGAGAGTAGATGTCAAAAATGAAGGATGAAGGAAAAGAAACATTAAAAGAAGGGAGCTTACATTACTCGGGCTTTCCATTCTAGTAATGGACTATTGTGATAGAGCTGGGCAGCATGATAACAACATTAGGCCATATATTTTAGATCGAAACTAGCAATGATAACACTAACATCATTTGGGGTTATGTTAGTGACAAATGGAAAACTGTAATAAAAACAAACCCCTTGGATATACTCAACACAACTAAATGGAGTGTTAGATTTCTTTATTTTGTTTTATTGTCCATAAGATCTTTTCTTGAAAATAAAATTAAGCCAATATTTTTCTTCAAATTCTGTAGGCTTTCTAACACCCCAGAGAACAAAGTTTTTGCTGAGGAATTATAACTTCTGAGAGTAAGCCTGCTATGAAGGTACACTCTTTGGACAATTAGTATTCAGAGTATGTGCAATGAGCATCTTTTGATTTACTACACTCAATCTCTGTTTTCTCTTTCTGTCAGGAGCAACTTCAGTATACTCTTCCCCAACACACACACACACATACACACACACACACACGCACACACACACACATTCTTTAGGGGAAATGCTTCTCCACATTACATCTGCTTAAGTCTGGTAGAGCTTCTAATCACAGTATTATACCAATTGACCATGGTGAACGGTCCAAGGATTGGGTTTATGACAAGCCAGGCTGATTGGAAGAAACTTCTGTTCAGGTTTATGTATACTGAATTGGGAAAAGAAGAGATTCTTTTTTCTGAAATGGCTAACCTGTACTAATGCAAACTTGAAGTTGACTTGAAGCCATTTTGTCCCTTCTTCTCACTTCATATAGAGTTAAGGAGACCACATGTAGAATTATGGGGACAGAGAGAAACACTACATTATTGTTTCCCTTAATACAAGTTGTTCTGAGTTACATGAATTAATAAATGTCCTTTTGTCTCAATTGGATTTTCTACTTTTAAATAAAAAGGAGAAATAGAAGGAGGAGATATGAACTTCAATTATAGGTGTTTGTAACTTCCTTGGGCAATAGTGCCATTTTAATGACATCTCACAATAGTCTCTTGCCTAACATATGGACAACTATAACAATAATAACATTTGGGAACCACATTGGATTCAAATTTAAAATTGCAACAAAAATGAACTCCATGAATTAACTCTAAACATAACAAAATATATTTGCACAATTTCCTGTATTTCATCCCACTAAACCAATACCTATAAATCCTGGAGAATCTCTGACAGCTTCCAATCACCCTACAAACAATAGGAATGAAATAGAATGAAATGTTTACTAATTCATCTTAACTTCTAATTCTAATATTATTTGAGGAGTGTATGAGTTGGACACCTCACTACCTGTTCAAAGACATGGGATTAGAAATAGTTCCACAGATCTTGGAACTATTGTGGCCAAAACACCTTTGAATATAATATCCAGGCTTAATCAGGCATGTCTTCCAAAAATCACTTGAGAAGAAATTTAGAAGTCTATGCTACTCAAATCTCAATCCAGACCTTCTCAATCTTTAGGGAGCACACCCAGGCATGTGTATTTCAATAAAGTCCCTATCTATTTCTGACATTCACCCCTGATTAACATCTGCCATGCATAAATTACTTTTCTCAGTCCATTTGCCTCAGTTAACAGACTATGCTCCAAGAGTATGCTCCAAGACAATGAGGCACTCAATAATTTTTTTGTATCATAATAAGTCAGACTGATTTGAAGTCTTTATTAATTTCTTTAGCAAGAAAAAAAAATCTTAATTCCTGATGCTTTTTTTTCTATAAAATGAAACACTGTTCCTAGGATGATGCATCATCTCTTCAATCACTTGTTTTATTAAGAGAACATGCTAAAATCTAAGAATAGATATATACCATTTAACAGACTTATAATATTCACTTTTCATCTACAGTGGGTCATGTGCTGTGCAAGAAGCTGGTAGGGCAGAGCACAACATGAGAGGAGAATGAGATGACCTATTATTACTGGTGTCCTACATAAGCAGATATGGCCTGGTCTAGATATACCCATTAAACAGAGCAGAAAAGGAATATTTTTTAATCATAGTCTCCACGCTTTGAGGCAGAGAGTAATGACAGAATCGTGTCCCCCCAAAATTGTCAGATGTGTCCTAAGTTGGAGAGACATGTGCTAGGGATTTAGACCAAGTGGGACAGAAAAGGTATAGCTATTATTCTGAAGAAGCGTAGAAATACCTAATTTAGTTCCTAGTTTATAACTATGATAGATGTTAATTTGTATCATTTGTGGAAAAATGACACTTCTAATTATTTAAAACTTCATCCCATTTAACCCGTCTTTTTTTTTCCTCGAACGAGCAAAGAAGTAGAATAGTACACAGTTGTATATTCAATTTCCCACCACCCATTTTCCCTTCATTATTCCCTTCAAGGAAGCATCATTCTCCCATTCTCTTTGTCTTTGGGTTAGAAATAATATCACTTTATAGATACACCAATGAACACATGATAAGCCTGGCAAATTAGAATGTTTGCTACTCCTGACCACAGTGATTAGTTCAGAAATAAACATGTGACCCAAATCATCTCAATAAGAATCAGCCCAGATCTTTTGCTAGTAGTACTCTTGGTAAAGAGAGATTCACTGGTATAACATTAGCCTGGAGTTGCTTACAACCTGTTTGTCACCAAAGTAAATGAGACTTTTTAGAAAAATGAAGGCGGTACTGAGAAAAAAGCAGGCAACTAATGCAGAGGGAGAGAGGGAGGAAGAGAAAGAGAGATAATGACTTTGTTGGAGGCTCTGGTTTCAAAGACACCTCTCTAGACCACTTCCTTTGAGCTTCTTAGTTGTGTAATAAGTTAATTTTTTTTATTGGTTTAAGTGAAGCTGAGCCAAGATTTTGTGATTTTCAACAATAAAAAATTCTACCTAAAACAGATGGGTCAGGTGCTTTAATATTAAGATCAAGACCAGATGAAGAAGGTTTAAGGATTAGACTGGATCTAGGAGGGGTTCGGGATGTCTTTGCCTCCACCTTTTTGGGTTGTGAGATTATAGAAACATTTACAAATCCTTAAAGAAGGAAAATGTACATGTATGTGACATAAACAGTGATGTCTGAATTTCCTTTACAGTAAAAAAAAAGTATTCCATCCAATCAGAAAAGTTTCAAATTAATAGTTTTGCAGGAAATGGGAGGCAGAGGGATAGGCTTAAGCTTGATTTACCAGAGGCTCCAAGGAAAGATGACTTTATCATTCAAACTGAGATGCTTTTGAGAGATGAAGAGCACACTAATAATAATGACACAAGGACAACAGGTATAAATCAGATCTACCCCAGGGAAATCAAGACACATTTGTTTCACATAAAAGGAGAGAAATTGGGGAATGAAAATAACTTATATAACATTTATTACATATTTTTAGTTCAAAAATCTCAAGTTCAAATCTTCTCTGTCCTTATATGATATTTAACAAATCAATTTAGCACTTAGAATTTGTATTTTAATTTTAAAAATGGTTTAAATCTTTTATTGGAAATAATTATTTCAAAACTCATGTGTTGATAATGGATATGTATGCAATTAAAAACTACCAAGTTTTATTTTTGTTTTATTGAAATCCAATTTTCATAGAAGGACCAGAAAGGCACATAGAGCTGAAGTGAGACAAAAAGAAGGTCAAAAGGATAAAAGTGACTGAGACACCTAACACTGAATTTTATTTATTGGCTAATGGGGGAGGAGGGGCGGTCAGCCCAGGTCTTTCTGCAAGGCTGAGAGCACCACCTGGAGGTAACAAGGGTGAATTAGCATATATTGGCACAAGTTCCTATGCGTCTGTAATAAGAACAATTTTGTAAGCATTTCCATCAGGAGAATTGATCATTGAGGATTTGGCAGCCTGCCCAGCTTATTATACAGAGTAAACTCTGGACCTACTCTGATCCATTTAAATATTATGTCACCTTCCAAAAAGTTCTTGCAAGTAAACCAGCAGGGTTTCTTACTTCTGCTTTACTCATTAGAAACAGTTTGGTGTGGACAGTGATTTGGGAATGTTAGATGCTAGTTTCAGTTCAATGGCCACAGAGTTGTGTGATCACAAGTTAATTAACTTATTCCTGAAATCTGTCTCCCCAAAAAGAGGGGCCAAGATGGTGTAGCAAAACGGTTAAGAGAATTACTAAGCAGTCAAATATGAATTCAAAGCATGCATTCACCATATGCCTACGGAAAATAATCTGCCTCACTAAATCTTTGTTTTCCAGTATAAAAAATAAAAATGTTAATGACTATCTCATAAAGTTATTGGGAAGATAACATGAGATGGTGCTCTTAATGTATTTATCACAGCACAGTATTGGCTTAAGGATCAGTAACCTCTGTAGTTTAAATTCCCATGAACCCTCCAAACCAGGACATTGTAATTTGTAAAAATAAGTTACTTAAAGCTAAAGCAAGTGTGCTTAATCATTTATGGAGAGATTGCATTTTCCAAAGATTGCCGCTCCAATATACATCCCACTCTAAATGGTCTTCCTGAAATATAACGTTAACATTCCTTCACTGAAACCAGGAGAACTAAGTTTTCTATGCTCAGGCAAGCCTCTGTAACTGTGTTAACCAATAAAGTACAGCAGAACTAATCTACCTGACTTCTCAGGCTAGAGAAGTGATTTGTTATTAGACATAGTATGTGGAACAGTATTTAAAATGTATTGTTTACATGGCCATTGACCTAACAAAAAACAAGTTCAGCCTCTTAAATTTAGAGTTCTACTTCATTTTTCTTCATTTGTTACATTGACCATGTGTTACAAAATGTAGAGTCTATGACCCTGAACCTCTCTGGGTAAACATTTAATGTCAGAGAAGGCATAATTAAACATCTGAACTCACAAAAGCATCCAAGAAGTGGCTTGCCTGCTTATAAATCTTTCTTTTGTCTTAATCCATACATATTAGGCTCTAAAATAAAAATGAATTCAGGTGCTGTGCTAATTTGTCATTCAAAATATCCAAGTGGGCCTACATCTTTAGTTTTACCCTATGTAATCTACATAATACTGTAGGCAAATGCTTAATCAAAGATTCCAAACTTTTTTAATGCAATTGTTAATAATTGCTGAAATAAATAAAATTTTCCTGGTATGATAAAACTTAAATTCTTCAGAAAAATATCATTTCTCATACATAAATGTAATGTTTAGGTTGTTTTATCTCTATTATTAATATTAAAAATCATTTTAAATCTAATGAAAATGTAATAGTTTATAATCCTGGGTCAAAGAGTAAAAGGACGAAATTCACATATTTGGAACTTTTGTTCTTGTGATTTTCACCCACCAGCTTTATTAATTCAACATTGATTTCGTAAGTGACAGATCAAAGTTTTAGAGCTGTGCATGCATGATTCTTCTCTAGTATATTGACCTCATTTTAAAAGAGAGAACAGAAAATATATATCAATAAAGCATATATGCTTCTTTCCTTTGCCGTTAAATTCTCTTATTGAGCACATCTAGCGATCACAAATTAATAAAATATTTAAAGAATTGAAATTTAAAGATGAAAAGCAAAAGTCTAGTGCTTTGTAACAATTTCTTAAAAAAATCAAAGTAGAACTTGTCTCTTGGAAGAGTAGAGGAGAGGCTAATGGAATCTGCTATGTTATTCATTTAAAACCACTTCCAAAGTCATATTTTAAAAAGAGAGATATGTTCTAAAATATTGCAATCTAAGTAATACCAAGAAGGCCTTCATACTTTCCACCCTCAGCTTGATTCTTCTTAAACTTTAAATCATTTTTTTATCATTTTTTTCTTCTAAAACTACATGTTTCTAAATACATAATGCAGATAATTTAAAATAGTTTTCACTTGTATTTGTTTGTACATTATTGTACACATAACTCAAATCTCACATAGAACCAGGGAAATGAAACTATGGTGGTTGGAGTAGAAAAACCAAAATGATCAAGAAAATGAAGGAAATATCACTCGAGGAGAGTCCATGGACAATTAGGAACAAATGCTGCAAACAGTTTTATTCCAAGACTCTGAAGTACTATAAATATAAATTAAATCCTATCAGTTTTGTGGCCCTGTGCCAATTTAGAAGGGAATTATATAAGGAGTCTTCCTGGGATAAAAGTAGGTGTTGTAAGAGAGATCCGAATCCTCTAATATTTCATAGACATGTAGTATGGTCTGGAAAGGCATCTATAACTTGATTATACTCAAGGGATCTGTGATTCCTTCAAGTTTAAGAACAACCCTATGATTTTTTCAGAACATTGGACATATCAAACCTATCAGATAGGTACAAGCTACAGATATAAAGAGTATTCAGATTTTTTTAAATAAAATATGCAGTTAAATTCATCAATATACAGAAAGTCATAAAGAAAAATCCAAGATGTTTATCAATAACTTCTCTGATTGATGTAAAAGAAATAAATATATCATTCTATAATCCAAGCTATGGTGTGTGCCATGAAACATTTTAGTTTAGCCACTGATTGTAAAAGATAATTAATATTGCCAGCATGGATAAGAACAATTTAAAATAGGAAAATAGTTGAGACTCTGTAATAATCTCACTAGATGTTTCGTAAAATTTTAATCAAGAGCTTCACAATCTATGCTCACCAGAATTTGGATAATCACTGTGTTTGGCACTGTTCCTATTTTTAAATACTGATCCTTGTGTAACTTTTGAGATACATGTTCTTTTTGAGAGCCTTTTTGACTCTTTGAATGAAGCTCTAGTTTCAGTTATGTCTCCAATCTGCTATCCAGTAATCAATCTTAAAGGTATGAAATGTTGCACAATTATTTCTAAGTCACTAGCTGACTTAGAAAACACAATGTGCCAATTTTCTAATTTATATAAGAATTGATATTGCAATATCTCAACATATTTTTTTCAAGTATGATCTGGTACTGTTATTAAAGCAAAAAAAAATGCATTAGATAAACTTAAATTATTCAAGGTTCTTGCAATAAGAGAGAGAAAAACTCAGTTTGAATGTAGTCAGTAGTATTAAAATGGCTATGTGCAGAGTGAGATGGGTGATAGAGTAATCAGGGGAATCAATTTATTAACTATATAAATGTCTAACCAATGTACTGTTTACCTGAAATTAATTTAAAAACAAACAAAAACAAACAAACAAACAAACAAAAAACAACTCAGTGTGAGTTCAACCTTGCTGAAACAAAGGCCAGAAAAAGGGTTTTTAAAAGCTGAAGTAGGGGGATCATAGGTCATCTGTATTTGCTAATTAAAATAAACTTTCTCCTCTTTTTATGACAGCAAGCAGTTTCACAAAGTGCAAATCAACCACCAAAGTTAGACTTCTACTCTTCCACAGAGACTAAGAGATAAGGGCTCTGCCTTCCTTTATGATTAAATTTCAAATGGATGACTTCCAGGTCTTTAAGAAAGACATCGCTAGGTTGTAAAACTGGCAAGAGTCTTTTAATAAGATTTACTCAAAGAGGCAGATAAAGAATTAACAAAAGTTTTCTAAAGTAAATACTCTAAGAAAAGGAAGGTCAGGGCTTCGTGTCAGGAAGAGGACTGGGTAAAATTTTAGTGAAGCTGAGGGAATTGTCAAAGCTGTCTTGGTCACTGTCAGATTTTCAAAATGCACCTCACTCTTTTCACACATCATGCAATATCTATCAATTGCAGAATCACTGGTTGCACTAAGATGCCAATAAGAAGTTACCATTTCAGCTTAAGCTATTCAAAAAATGATAAAATCAATAACCTTTTTCACAGAAAATATGAAATTTATATTCTACAATTTAAAATAGATTTTTTTTTTGCCTAGGAGTTTGTTAAATTTTTCTTCAGATATTTATGTGAATTTTTAGTCACTATACATTTTTTTATTATTTCTCGAGTCCATTTGAAAAAAAAGGGCATTAATGCAGCCTAATTGATTATTTTAGTGTGTCTGATTCATCATAAAAAGTCATTTCTCTTGACAGCTTGTACAGAGCATCTATATGCTTGTAAATATTTTGTATTGATCATAGTGTACGACCTGCTCATTCAAAAAAATGCTCGGAATTGTCCTCTTCTTCCATGCACTGTTTCTGGGGCTTCCTTATTCATCAGTTATCCACATTGTTCACGCTGCGCCAAGAGCAATTACAAAACGTATTTTTCAGCCAATGACCTTGGTGCAGAAGTAACCCCTTGACAGTGAATCTCTACTTTAGTTACAGTAAGAAGGTGACTTATCTCATTTCAACAGTTAAAGGGACTGTATAACAGGCCATACTTTCTCTCAGTTGAAGAGAATAAGGGCACTGAAAGAAAAAGTTTAGTAAGAGAAAATAAAGCATGAAATACGAAGCTTCACCACAAAGGGAATAATGTGCCAACCTACTTCTTTACAGACCTGTACTTCAGACCTGTACCATGCCCAAGCAAAGAAAGAGTCCCTCACTATTCAAACTATAATAATATGGAGTAACAATAATATAAAACCCTCCAGAAACAATTGGGTTCCTCAGAAACAGGCTCTGAAACAGAGATTTGCACACAGAAGTTTATTGGGGATGTATCTTAGAACCGAAAATTGATAAAAGAGTGAGAAAGCCAGGACTGAGCAGAAGACGTGTTGAACTATTGTGATTCATTTGCAGTAGATGTCTTGGCTGGACTCAGGGGGAGTTCTGAACTTGAATGGCCTTCAGAGATGCCCTAGATTGAAGCAAGGGAACCTAAGCTTTCTGTTCCCACACTGATCACCACGGAATGCTGACTACCATGGAGGAGGTGGCATAAACTTGAACAAGGTAGCTCCTTTCCTCTCAGGGCAGTTTGTGAGAGGGACTAACTGTAGCAGTGGCACCCACCACTCCTAGCTGTTGCCCACAGTGAATGCCTCCCTTCTGCAAAGGGATCTGGCTGACACAAGATAGCATCCACTTTAGTTCACCCTTTTCAGCTTTGATCAACTTACTTTATATGATAAATTCATCTAAATGAGGAAAAGTTTTGCTATCATTCTAATTGGTCTTTACCTGGGGAAAATTTACAAGTGGAAGCTAAGTAGGACAAAGTAAGACCCTAGAAGCAGCAAATGATATTTATCATCTCCCTTGTCTAATACCATTCTAGATGCTTTTCATCCTCAGCTAGTACTTCTGCTTATATAGTGGTTTATCCCATGATCCCCAAGGGGTCTAAATTCCTGATCTCCATTACATTTTAATCTTCCAAATAGTAAGTATATAGCCAAAAGTTACTCTCCTATACACAATCAAATGTACACTTCTCTGTCCCCACTACTTAACAAGAGCCTTTTCTCCTCTTAATGTTCTTGCTGGTCTCTTGGCACAGAAAGCACAAAGTAATTAAGTGGAAGGGCCTAGAGTTTAATAGGGTACTTACTGTACCCCTGATATAATGATTTCCCCTCTGGAACTGAAACCTCTAGACATTGAGTTTTATATAAGAGAAGTACAATTGTACTAAGTGCAGCACTGGGAGTGATGGTAGACATTCTATTCCCACTTCTACCTTTGATTAGTGGACTCCACCAGGGATTTGGTCTGCTGATATAAACACCATATTATGGCCATTGTTCTAGGGTATATTATGTACCTAAGAATGGCACTTAATTCTTCCAGGATATCATCTCCAATCTGGTATTCCAGCTGGACATTTAAAACATTGTTTCATCACTCTGTCAGGCTAGTAGCTTCTGGTTCATACCGTATAGGACAAATGGATTTTTATGATTATGTGCCTTATTTTCTATATACTTTGCTGGAAATATGGGCACCCTGGTCTGATAATGGTATTTTGTAGAATCTAGGGCTTTTGGAGCAAATATTCTGAGGATTTTCAGGTAGTGGTATTTGCCTTTCCTGACCTGAAATCAGGAAAGGCAAATTCTTAGTCAGAATATGTCAATTCTAGTCAAGGTGGACTTGTTGCCTTTTCCAACATATGAATAGTTGATCCCACAATAGATAGTGTAACATCAGAGGCATAGTCTAGGTGACATCTGCTGTCAGAAGTATTACCTAGTGAAGCTGTGGTGAGCAGGAGCCCATGCTATTGTATTTATATATAGCTTCCATCCCTACTACCAGGGCCATTCCATTCAAGAACCCATTATTTCAGGACTGGATGCTGGCAGATGTCACCTGCATGAGTAATTCTGCCTACTTTATTGTTAGTGAGTTTTCCATAGTATCCGTGGAAAACAATGTTTTTCACACCTTTTCTTACATCCACCCATAGGTCCACCTATATGCCTCTTCCTCAAATCTTTTTGTCCCTGATTTTAAAAATTTAATTTATTTTGTGTATGTTTTAGTGGCTGAAGAAGAGCAGATGAGAAACAGTTTCATTTCATTTTATACCTAGAAAGCCCGTCTCTTTTATATGGTCTCTAATTTTTGGTTACAAAACAAATGATTTTCTTTTAAGGAATACAGAGCTGAATAAATTAAAATCAAATAAACAAAAACTAACACTTTCAAAGTTGTCTACAGAAATCTTCTTGCTCATATTTGTAATTTTTTAGGCACATTTTCAAACTACAGAGTTACTTGCAGGCAATTATCTTGTTATTTGTTCTAACCCTATATAGACATGAATTACCTTTTCTTCAGCGTCATATAATTGTATTCTTGTTGCTCTTTTAGCCTTCAATAAGTGGTTTTTTTCCTTATCTTCCCACTGATCTCCACCTGCTGTCCTGTCCTAAAGCCAGTGCCACATATTTGTATATCATCTATTACTGTCTAACAAATTACTCCAAAATTTAATTCCATAAATAAATAATACATTATTTCTCTTGATTCTATGAGTAGTCTGGGTGCTTCTGCTGCTGCTTTGTCTGGGCACATTTATGCAACTACTTTCAGCTGACAGGTAGGTTGGGAAAGCTGGGGCAGCTAGGTCTCTCTCTCATTCTCTCTTCACTAGCTCTTTCATCCTGGGCTTCCTTACAATATGATCGTTTCGGTATGGTGTTCCAAGAAGGTGAAGGTGTAAGTTGCAAGGCCTCTTGAAGTATGGGTTCTGGAAGTGCCAGGACATCCCTTCTGCCATATTTTTTGTCAAAGCCAGTCATAAAGTCATCTTATATTCAATGGATGTAAAATAGATACCACTTCTTGGTGATGAGATTAGTAACAAAGTCACATTGTGAGGGAGAGCACCTTTAAACAATATATCACACTTATTCTTTCAGATGATATGTTGACTTGAAGCAAGGACATTTGTGCCCTATCATTCAGTCATTGGATGTGAGCTGCATGATAAAAAACATAACCTTGGTAGAAATAGCTCCTTTTGTCTAAAAATAATTTCCATAGAGAAACTGAGCTTTGAGTCATCAGAAACCAAAAGTCCTGGGAGTCTGGGTAAGGATCGTCTCAGTTCTAACATGAGGTGGGGTCTAGGAATCACAGAGTTCATTATATGGAAAACACAACACACCTTGATTTGTGCATTATACTCATACTGTACAGGTTTAATCATAATCACTCCACTACACTAGTGAAAGGATGATTAAACTGTTTACAGTAGCTTCTCTTTATCCTGGGAGATACATTTCAAGGCTCCCAGTACATATCAAACTGCAGATAGTACCAAACCCCCATTTTTACTATGTTTTTTCCTGTGCATACGTACCTATGATAAAACTCATAAATTAGGTACAGTAAGAGATTAACAAAAATAGCTAATGATAAAATAGGACAATTATAACCATATACTATAATAAAAGTTATTTAAATGTGGTCTTTCCCTCTCTCTAAAAATGTCACTCACACTCCTTGTGATGAAGTGAAATGTTAAAATGCCTACATGATGATATGAAATGAGGTGAATGATGTAGGCGTTGGGACATAGTATTAAGCTCCTATTGACCTTCTGATATGTCAGAAGGAGGATCATCTGCTTTGGATGATTATGGATCATGGAGCCATGATGATGTTGATGGTAGGATGTCAAGAGCAGATGATGTCAATGGTTAGGAATCTTTTATAGTTGAAAGTTTTTTGTTTTGTTTTGTTTTGTTTTGTTTTGTTTTGTTTTTTTTCCAAAGTCTTTTAGAAGAACATTGTTATTGGAAACTGTTATCTCTTTTAACTCATCAAAGTGTTGCTGCAAAGGTTGTGATCCTTTTCATTTGGTGATTATATGGCTGATCCATCCGAGCGTCGTATTCCATAATTTTTGTAAAATGAGAATTACTTGAACACTAGCATTGTGATAGCATGCCAGTCGATCTGATAACTAAGTGACCAAGGGGCAATTAGTGTATACAGCATGAGTATGCTGGACAAAGGGATGGTTCACGTCCCGGGCAGGACAGAGAGGAATGGCACGAGATTTCGTCATGTTATTCAGAACAGCATCCAATTTAAAACATGAGCTGTTTATTTCTGGGATTTTCTATTTAATATTTCAGACTGCAATTGACCATGGGTGACTAAAACTGAAGAAAGGGAAACTGTCACAAGGGAGGACTCTGCATTGTTCTTCCAATTCACAATGACATGCCATCTTACATGTCTTGAACTTTCTTGATCCACTTCTTAAATCTATTTGCCTACTTATTTATGAGCAACACTTCAAAATTCAGCACAGGTGTTCTTCCCTTTTCTGAGACCACTTCACTGCTTCCATATTCAGTTCTAGAATGGAACCCTCATTCACATTCTTCCTATCATGGTACCAGTAATCCCCATGAACCTATATGTAAGCTTATTTGTGTTTCCAACTAGATTATAGACTCTTGGAAAGGTGTATTATCTTACTCAAATTTTTTTAATCCTAAGGTTTAGCACAGTTCTTGTTATAGAGTTTGTGTAATGGGTATATCCTAAAGAAGTCCCATGATTCCTGCCCCCCAATATTCATATCTGAGTGTAATCTCTTTCCCTAAAGTGTGGCTGGGACCTGTGATCTGCTTCTTACAAATAAAATATGCCAAGGTTGATAGTATATCACCCTTGGGATTATGTTTTATATGCTAAAGGTGAAGAGATTTTGAACATGTAATAAAGGTTGTCTGTTAATCAATTGACTTTGAGTTAGTCAAAAGAGAATTACTTGGGTGGACCTAATATACTCAAGTAAGTGAATAAGAGGGTCTAGGCCGTGAAGAAGAAGAAATTTTCCCTCTCCATTACTGGCTTTAAAGAGGCAAGCTGTCATGAAGTGCAAAGCCACAATGAAATTCATTTTGCCAGCAATCTGAGGTAGCTTAGAAGACATTTCCCTAGTTGAGTGTCCAGATAAGAATACAGCCCAACAAAGATCTTGATTTCAGCTTTGTGAGAGTCTGAGCAGAGAATGCAACTAACTTGGGTCTGGACTCCTGACCCATTGAAACTGTGAGATAATAAATAGGTATTGTTTTATGCTACTAAACTTATGGTAATTTGCTATGCAGCAACAGGAAACAAATACAGCTGCCATCAGAATGTGTAGGATCAATGTATGTAATACATGTATGCAATAAATTCATTGCAATGGACATTATGGTTTCACTATAAATATTATAACGACAGATTAATAAAATTTGATAGTGCAATTTATCTAGTTCAACCTCCCCCTTCCCCCACATAAAAGCAATTATGCCAAGAAAATTTAAGTGACCTATGGATAAATTATTGATAAAATCAATATTCAGGCACAAATCTATTAATGATTATTTCAGCTCTGCCTATAACATCATGTTCCCTCTCTCTATGAGAATATATGTGAATTATCTTTAAAATGATAAAGCCATAAAATTATTGTATCATCTTTTTTTTTTTAGAAGTAAAGTTTCCATTGCTCTGGTATCCATTAAGCATTCAACTTGTTTGAATGCTTACTGAGATCAAGGAATGGAATGAATTCCACTAAAAGATGATATATAAGGCATAATCTCTTATTTCAGAGAAGTTATAATTTAACATGTGTTGGATAACAATTCTGTCTTATGACTTCCTATTTTCTTTTTCTAGCCATCACTACAGAGATTGTGAAAGATATCGTGGGTTATCTCTTCTACTAAGGGAATTGATCATGAACGCTCTAGGTCACTCTCATTGTAAGTGCTTGCTGCAAATGTCGTGCCATTTGTCTTTGCATCTTACACTGATTTCTACTGGTAGAAACAGTTTTTTAGGCAAACAGAAATACCTTAAAAAGAACGTTTTTCATTTTCTAGGTTTTCTATTTAAAAATTTTTTCTTGCTCTAATAAATATCTCCCTTTCCTTACATTATTTTTTTCTTACAGAGTTAATGAGTAAGTTTGTCACTCTGAATACCATTAAACTTACTAATATTTTATCCTCTAATTCTGGAAGTTTGATGTAGAAGTATTTATTAGGTCATATTTATGATAAGATTGTGATATATTTAATTTGCATACATATTATCTCAAATAATTTTTTTTGTTTGTTTTGATTACATCAGCTCAAATAATCAGATATTATTAATCATTAGCCTTTTAAAAAAGAAACTTAAGTTTTATTCATGCCAGTAAAATATACCAAATACAAACCTTGATTCCCATAATTAACAGGCAGTGGGCACAAAGATGAGAAAGGCATTGACAAACTCACTTAGAACATCATGGTGGAAGTGAGGAAAATAACTGAAATAACTGTAGCATTTATTATTTATTAATCAATATTTATTAATCATAATAAACAATGATTAATAATTACTTATTAATCAACTCAGTGAAGTAAATGAGGCTGATACACTTTTTTCTTTGTAGTGTAAAATATAACTGTAATTAAAAAGTTGAAAAATATTCCAAACCAATCCAAATGAAATTACAAACATTAATTGCATACCTATTAGGCCCTATCTTTACTATATATAATAAACTAAATTTTCCATTATTGGAAGAACAAAGGCCTATGAAATATTGTCACTTGTTTTTAAAGAAACTGTATTTAATTAAAGCCAGTTTTAATATCCTTTGGCATATATTGGGTATTTAAAATATCACCCTCTATATTATATCCTGGTTAAGTAGGTAAACTAAATAAACACACTGGAAATCATGAGTATAATTAAATTCTAAATCCTAATTGAGGAGCTTATGCCAATAATTAATTTCAGTACAATGAGATGTACATAATGATACCAGCAGTTGTAGATTTTGAGCAGAACAGAAAAATCAACATTAACTTTACTAAAGTGGGAAAAGGGAGTCAAGACAAACTTCGGAGAAGAAATGAGAAGAAAAAACAAAAAGACGTCAGAGCTTCCAGCCAAGCAGAAAACTGTTTACTTTGAAAAATAACCCATTCCACCCACTCCCACTATGATCAGACTGTGGGAGCAATTACACAGTGTTAAAAAGGAGATCTTTTTTCTTATGGAGAGGCTTGGGCAAGAACAGCTTCCTGAAGGCAGGCGAGTCCTGAAAAATGGTTCTGTTCTATATCCATGGCAGTGTTTCTTCCTTCAGGTGTAAAAACACCTTGCTTTGAGTTGGGGAAGTTTGGAACACACTTGAATTATGCCAATAAGTAAAACAACATAAATACAATAAAATATTTTATTGTCAGAGCTTGTTATCATGGGAATACAATAATTTGAGTGGACATTACCTCTTGTATGAAACACTCTCAAGGTATATAAAAATGACATAAAAACAAAGAAGATGAGATATTTTCTTGATATCAGAGTTGTTTATAATATATGAGGACTGTACATTTTATCTTTTGTTTTTAAAAACTGTTTAATAACATCAGGTGTGGGAAAACAGTCTTTATAAAAACATAAACTGAATAAGATGTTTTTTTTTATTATGCTATGTAAATATTAACACTACAAATGGAAAATTACAATAATGTTTTTACTTTGATTCATTAGTTTCCATTTCATTAAGCAATAATATTTGTCAAATTGGATTGAATTGTATCCCTCTCTTATCAGAGACTAATATTTTCAAATATATTCTTCAACCCATTTAAACCAAATAGAAACAGCAAGATTCTCCATAATATGTGGCAATTAATATGCAAAAATGTACTCTGAATCTTTCCCTTATTTATAATATGAATATTTAAATTAGAAATTAGTTATTTTCACTAAAATTATGAGTCTACTTATTATAATGTGTCACTTTAATATTTATCAAAATTATACATCTCACCATGAATTATAATTTTAAGAAATTTAGTTGGTCTTTTTTTAATTGAAATATATTTTACATGTAACAGTGTATAAATTTAAGATGTACAACATGTTGATTTAATACATTTCTATATTGTAGTATGAGTGCCATTGTAATGATAATTAGAACTCTATCATGTCAGATAATTATAATTTCTTTTTAGTAGTTGGAATAATTAATATCTAGCTTCCTAATAAGTTTGATAATTATAATACAATATTGTTATTTATATTCACTATATTAAGCATTAGATCTCTAGGACATATTTACTATTCATTGCAAATGTACACTCTTAACATCTGGTTGGTTAAAAAAATGGTAGAGTGAAGGGCCTGAACGGTGAAAACATCTATAAACATACAATACAGGACTGTTGATGATTCCATATGTTGAAATATTTCTTGATCAATAATCACTGAGTGCAGGGTCAGGCTGGGTTAGTGCTTGGATGGGAGACCACCTAGGAAGACCAGGTACTGTAGGCATTAAAAAAAAAAAAAGATACCAGGAGGGGGTTGGTGAATAATCGCTGGGGGAAAAAATGTCTCTTAAATTGCAAAAAGTGTAAGATTTCAAAAGGTTTATGTATACTGGAAATTAATTAGCAAACTAAAATATCAACTAGGACCTGAGTTCTCACTCAGTTATCTTAAAGGAATCTAATTAATTTGCTCCATTTCTAAAATGTTTGTAATATCGCTATTGGAGTCTACTGGGCAAGTGTGCAGTGTTAGTGAGCAAGGCAGTATATATATATATATATATATATATTGTGTGTATATATATATATATGTACATATATGTACATATATGTATATATGTATACACATATACATATATGTATATAAGTATATATATACACTTCTCTCTGTGTGTATATATATACATTTATTCTACTGCTTTATTAACTACTTGGAAACTATTGATGTTTACATTGGAAAGAGGACATTTCATTCCATTTATTACCATTATCATTTATGGGAACAGCTAACTAAGTCTTAAAGTAGGTAAAATAAGCTTTCCAACTCCAGAATACACAAAGAGTATTCCTTTTTCCTGTTCTGTTCCTCATCATGTGACCACTGATCTCAAATGTCTTAACTTTTCACTCTCCCAAAGCTGTTTATTCTTCCATTAAAGCACAATATGGAAGTATCATTGTATAAACATTTCCCCTCATTAGTTTTATTTTATTTTAGTTTTTTGAGGGAAGAATTCATATCTTTTAAAAACCATATAAGCCAACATAGAGATTAGAATTTAATGAGCGATATGTCAATATTTATAGAATTCTGTGAGAAAACAATCAGCTCTTCAAATGGTACATTTTACTCCACGTCATAGCCTCACAATAAGTACGTGAAGATTTTGCCAGTAAAATGGCAGGAAATGCAACAAGTGTTGACCTAATAATAAAAATATTTCCTCTAGAGGTCTAAGGGCAGAATCATACCAAACAATTCTATTATAACTGTATTTCAGCATATATTTGCATATTGGTAATGCAAAAACCATTGACTTTTTTCAGTACATTCAAGTTAATTATTATGAGTACATAACATTGGTCTTGTATTTGCTTTTCAGAGTTGTAACAAAATTAATTCATAGAAAGGAATATTACTAACATGAATCATTTAGTATAAAGTTTTCTTAATATGGGGTGGAATTTCAATTATAGTTTTGTAAATTTTTCACCATTTTAATAGAAATACAATCTAAGACCACATGTTTTCTCATGTTATAACTTGTTTTAGAAAAGATTTATAATATTCTACAAAATTTATAAAATATTTGAATGACAGAAATATACTAATTTCTTATTAATTTAGTTATGTGATAATTTATTTTTATCATTTTGCTGAACATTTAGTTATTTGTTTAATTAATATTTTCCAGCAGTAGTATGGGTGATAGGTTGATGAAAGTGAATAAGAAAATTATTTTGTATTTTTCTCAAACTTTTCATAGTACCTGTCTTTATATCATATTAAGGACAAATTTCAATCTATATCAGTTCTATCCAAGAAACATAAATAAACACAACAGAAAAAAATGTTTGCCTTTATAATTGTACTATAAAGTGGTTCCAGAGAATCTCTGGACTTAGGCACTGTACGTAAGTGAAAATAGGGCTGTTCAGTTGAATAATTGCCAGATCTATTAAGAATAAAAACAAGAAAAGAGCATTTTCTTTAGGGAAATCTTACCGATTTGGTAATATTCAAATAATATCCAAATAATATCCAAACCATATATACAACAGGCCCATTGTTCTCTGTTTTATAGTGTGATCACATTCCTTTTTCAAATGTGCACATTATGTGAAAATTGTGGTGCCATAGTAAAATTGTAGTGACTATAGTAATGAAAAATATCTTCTGTTTATGTGTGTATGTATTTCTGTTGCATCTACATTTAAAAAATGGGCTTGCCCAACAATATTTTCTGAAATACTCCATCAAATGCATTTTAGATATAGTTACTTGCCTACATAAATCAAGTAGCTATTTGTGCCAGGCATAAAATTTGATGCCATATTTAATATCATACTTAAAATTTTACCACCATTGTATTTTCTCAACAAATAATGAGTTAAATTGTGGGTTAGGAGTGGGGAGCAAGCTGAAAATTTGGTATTACTGTTTATGAGGCTGTGGGAAGTAAAATAGGATAAAAAAAAAATCTGTATTTGTACAAATGCCGAACAACCCACAGATTGTTTTACATCCCATTTCTTTTGTAACCTGCCAAAGTTTAGCACTAAGCTCATTGAAAACAAGCATTTTGCTAAGCCTCGTTTCTAGTGACATGAACCGTGCTATAAAAATTTAACACTTGTGTTACAATGTTCATTAACAGCTACCCACATTTAGGATGTAAATAAGAATGCTTTTAAGTGCATTACTGCAGTGAAGATCATCCTAAACACATTTTGTTTCATCGTAATTCTGTGTTCAATAGCATAAATTAAACGAAGGTCTTGCTCCTTCCCTACTGAGTAAAGATTATGTAGTTTATACCAGTGTGTGTGTGTGAATGTATATGTGTGTGTGTATCTTGCTGGTAAATAATAAATCTAGAATATTATTTGAAAATTATTAGACAGGGGCCCCACTGCCTGTTAATTGTTAGACATATGAGCATATTCATGCAGCTTTTGTTTCTAGCTTTGATTGCATTTCCTTATTCTCCAACCCCATCTTTTTTTTTTACTGTCCTTTTCTTTTCCTTTTACCTCAGTTTTCTCTTTAACATTAATGCCAACATGTGATCTGGAACCTCAATATAAAGATGGTCTGAGGGGGTCCTGGATGAACAATATCAAGTACATGAGAAAATTTGTTTCTCAATAGGCCAAATCTTTGGAATGCATCCTATTCAAAAAAGACACACACACACACACACACACACACACACACACACACACACACACACACAAATCCCCTCAGAAATTCCCAAACATTTGTGGACAATTTTAAAAAACTAAATAAAATAAATCAACATGATGTAGTGATGAAAATATACATGTGGACTTTGGAGTCAGTTATGTTTTGGGGTTCTGATTCTTTTTGCTAATGGCATTATCCTTGCTCCTTAACCTTTCAGAGATTCAGAGCTTTATAACTCTATAAAATAGAAATCCAGTCTCTTATTCAATAAACAATTATTATAAGTGTTAAACAGTGAAAGTACAATAGAATCTACATTAATCAATTTCTACTTCACCCAAGAAATTACACAGTACAACTAATACTCTACTCATGATCAGTGCTTTAGTCAGTAAGCTAATCTCTGATAATCGTTTATAATTCTGTTTTCATCAGTCATTCTCATCTAATTCCAAATCTATTTAGACTAATTGTATTTTTGATAGTAATTATAACATTTAAGTAAATAATTGTATTTGTTATCCATCGCCATGATAATGTGGCATAACAAAGAACTCAAAACATTAGTAGCACAAAATAATGAATCTTTATTTGGTTCATGAATTTGTGAGTTTTAGCTGTGAACTTGGATGGGCTTTCTGGCTCATTCACCCATTTGCAGTCAATTATAGATTGGCTTATACGGGTTGGCTAACTATCAGTTGATTTAAAATGGCCACAGATGGGAACTCAGCTTTGCTCCATGTATCTTTTGTCCTCCTGCTGGCTGGCTTGGGCATGGTTGTGGCAGAAGTACAAGAATGAAAGCACAACTTTGAGAGTACTATTTCAAATCTCTGCTTTCATCGTGTCTACTAACATCCAATTGACCAAAGTGAATTACCTCACACATTAAGAAATCAGTAGGAGAGATATAATAGGTTTTATAACAAGAGGAATAGATGAAGGTATTAGTGAAGAATGGGGCCTACACTTATACAATCTGCCACAGCCCAGCAATTATCCATGTCTTTCTTATATTCAAGATATACATACCATTACTTAAGCTACCCAAAGTCTCACCCAGTTAAAAAATCAAGATCAGAGTACATAATCATGGGATCTACATCAGGTTTGAATGTAACACTTCCTGATACAGAGACTGTGAACTAAATAGTGATAAAATAGAAACTATAATCACAGAACAAACTCACATTCTAAAAGAGGATGAATAGAAAGCATTTAGCAGTCACTGGACTATAGAAGTTCTGGTATCTTTTAGGGTAAATGTTGTCAAGTCCCCCTACTCTTGGGATGGAAAAAAATATATATATTTTGTTGTTGTTGTTATTGTTGTTGTTTAAGCTTTGATTTTCTCCTCCCCAGTTCATTGTTCTCCAGAGCTCTTGAACCTGTCCACTGGAAAAAAAATTCCTTTACTACATCTCCCTCTTTGTTAATTTCTTAAGAGGTTATTAGAAAATATGCCTTTGTGTAACTTTCTCTCTGCTTCTGCCCATAAAAAGATGAGAGACCAGAAGCTTTTGTACATTTTAAGCAAGCTCAGTCTTTCAGCACAGAATGACAATGCTTCTGCTAATACAACTGTCTCAAACCTCTGGACGTTTTTAATACATATTATCCTATTTTATTCCATGTACCTAAAGTTACAGTATCCATTCTTTTCAGGACTCTTTCTAGATTTAATCACTACTAACTTTGGTATAGTAGTCTGCTATAGTAAACACCCATAATGTTCCCAGATCTTTTGTACAACGGAAATGTTCTACCTAGCACCAGTATAATTCTTTCAAAGGTCTTAACAAAAAATGTCACATCCACACCCTTGATTTTATTGTTAGCCTGAGGCCACGTCTTCATTTGCTACATTTTACTAGTGTGAAAGGCTAAGTATGAGAAACAGTTTTAATTTTTAATCTAGTAAATTTTGAGATCCTTCTATTTTCTCTAAATTCTGCTTGTGCACTGGTCATTTTTTTTCTTAAACTATCTTGTTCTTATATAAACTTTTAGAGATCTAGTAAAAAGCGAGCTATACATTAAACATTCAACCTGGAAATTTGTTTCTATGAATGCTGTGCTAAGATTTAACAAAGGTAACACCAAATAAAAATTATCTATTAAATCAAATAAAGGCAAGACAATTATAAAATTTAAGGAGATTTATATAATCTTGAAAGAATCTATTCTCAAAGTGATACACCAGTGACTTTCAGTTCTGAGTCACTTTATAGACGTTGAAAATGGACATCAAAGAAAACGACGAATAGATATGGGTTATCTGACTAAAAACAAAGGCAGAGCTATATTGAATGAAAGGTTTTGATCCTATATCCAAAGATTGATGGAGAGATTTAAGTTTAAATATAATTTTTAAAATTTCTTGAAAATTGCAATTTGTTTAAACTAATTTTTATTTGGGCAAAAGTATTTGGATACTTATTTTACTTGTTAAGAGAGCTCTTACTATGAGATAATTTAGCACTATGCTGGCAAATAATATATACTTATTACATTTTACATTAGATTCTGAAAACAATGTAACTTTAGGGTATTCATTGTCACTCAGTACATTTAGGAAATCCCTATAGATTTTCTCTGCTGCAAATTTTCATTAAAATTGCTCTACATGTGTTTACATAAATGTGGGACCCTGTTTCTTAAATTTCTTTCCATTTGAATGCCCGTTTCCTTTCCATTTGTTTAATTATTGTCACAGGTTTAAGTCCATATGCTCATGTTATTGCAGTCCCTACTTTTAGCCAGCTATAAATTTCTTTCTCTTTAGTTCTTTTATTTTATTAGACCCTTTTGTCTCCTTATGCTGCCACATGTCTCTTAAGTTTATAAGCTGTATGATTAGGAAAGCACTGGCCTCTCAATTAGCGTAATCATGGCTAAGATACAATAACAATTCAACATGGTTTGACCTTATTGTGACCAGGTAGTTAAATTCCAAGTCCTGTAGCTAATCAGGATTAAGCACTGGGCCAGAGCAGTCTCTATGGAGGTTTGCAAAAAAGTCAACTTTTTTCCTAGCCAACCAGCCTGGGGTACAGCAGCCTTGGGCTTGTTAACCCTTACCTTTCTGGTCTTTTTATTGATCCAAAAGAGTGCCCTCTAAGCAAAATATCTTTTCTTTCAACAATCATGCATAATTTCAAACTAATGACTGAGATGCTGATCATTTTTTTAACAAAAAGAAGCTGGTGGATAGGAATACCACTTCTACAGTCAAGATCATGTTCTTCCAAGGCAAATTGGAATGGCCATTTGTAAGAAAAGACCAGTAGGCAAACATTCTCAATAGTGTTTTAGGATGACATTTACTACTGCAGTTTTGGAAGTAAGAAAAAGTTTACCTGTGGGCATTATTCTCAAGTGCCTCCCGATGATCTCTATCAGCCCCCAAAAAACAAGTTATCTTACATGGCACGCTCAGCCTTGTGTTCTTGATCATTGTTGACAGCCAGTTTCAGTGTCAGGTACTAGTTAATAGGCAAACATTTGCCAGAAGATTCCACAAGCAAAGTAATGCTGTTAGTAGACCTGAAATCCTAATGGCTCCTTCCTGGTTGATACAGCTTTCAGCAGATGTAGTGAGAGACTGGCAAATAAGACTACAATTTATGAAAGAAACATAACATAATATGAGGAAACTGGATTACGTTTCTCCCTTAGGGACTCAATTGCAAGAGAATACACAGCCCACTCCCCCTTCCGTGATTCCAGGTATTCTCTTCTTATTAAGTGAGAGACAGCTTCTTCCAGAACAAGGTTTATCAATTTCAGCACTATTAACATTTTGGGCCAGAAAATTATTTGTTGTTAGAGGCTATTGTAGGATGTTTAACAGCTTCCTTGGCCTGTACCCACTAGTAGCACCCCCTCTTATTACAACCAAAACATCCCTAGATATTGCAAATGTTCCTTCATTTGGGCAAAATCACCACCAGTTGAGAATCACTGTCCTAGAAACACCTTAGCCAGGATAATAACCTCAGATAGGACCAAGGAGTCATTTAGTCATTACCAGACTCACTCTCATGATCAAAAAGTTGTCAGAATTCATTTCACCTGTATTGAAGCTAGGAGAGATAATGCATTGTCTATGAACAACCACGTTGATTTGCCATAAAAAATACAATACCGTATAATGCAAGGTAAAGATAATAGGCCATCTGCAACCAGTCAGAAGGAAGCAATAATTCTATGTTAGTGTTCACTGAAAATCTTACACATATTTACAAGCCAAATAAGGAAGTCAAGATAGAAGAGGAGAAAAGTATAAAGAGGTATTTTATTTCTAGGCATATGTCCCCGACCCACAGTTGTGTCACTCCTGACATTTTCCCACTGAGAGGCTCCTGGGCTAACAGGCAGCTGAGAATAGATGAACTATGGATTAGATGCCCACCCAATTTTTTCCTCCCAAACTAGAACACATTTAAGAATAAAATGCGGTATTATTAATAATGACTCTAGAACAACAAGTATAAATCGTATGTTCCTGGCAAAACTATTGTGGATGGTTCTACGCAGACTAGGAGAAGCAATCCATCTGGCCTGTTATAGTTGGCTTCTACCAGGCTAGGCTAGGCTGGAAAGGACCTGCTACCTACTTCCTGTAAAATTGGTAAGGGGGCAGAGAAAGTTTAGCCTTCTGATTCTATGCAAGATGGCTTAGCGTTTGTTTCTCTGACAGAAACATTGTCTTAACTGATTTGACAATGTCTGAATATTTCATTAGTAAAGAGAGTAGTCCTCCTGACATTTAGATGGTATGCCAGGATATCTGCAGTTGGAAAGCCAACATCTCCTCCATGGCACCTGAATCATTCCTGTCCTTTAGTTCTTAATTTTTTAAAAATTTGTTTTGATTATTTAGTCCTCCACTTCTCTGTTCTTTCCTCAACTCCTATTTAACTTCACCTACCAATATATTATTAAGATTTTTATTTGATTATCAATTTGTATACACAAATTTTTATTTCCAAAACCAAGTTTTTTGAATGTTCTTTCTATATAGCAGCACATTCTTACTTAAGGATGCTTTTTTCTCCCCTAAAGATATTATTGAAATACATATTTTTAAAGTTTCTTTTCTTTTTTCAAATTTTTTTCTTTTATTTATTCGCTGATATTGATATAGCGGTTTAATCAAGTGTATGGTAATTGTATCTGTCTGCTTTAATTTAAGGGAGGGTCAGTTAAAGACTAATTGGAGGGTCTATGTCCATGGATGAGTTTTTTAACTGTAGGATTCACTGGAATTATTTGTTCATTGGGGAAATCTTATCTTAGTACCTTTAAATTTTTTTCCTTTTGGATGTTGATATTCCACCTCACCCTAAATCCACAATACAATATTCTCTTACCTGGCTGCTGTTATTCTAGGAATCAAGTGGGGGAAGAAGGTAGGGGCTCATTATTCACAAAGTATATTTCAATTAATGCCCCTATTTTCATTACAATGCTTCTGCCTCGCAGTGTCTTCTGTTCCTCATTCTGCTTTGTGCTTTCTACAAAATATACTTCTAATATTCTGTCAGAATAAGAAAGAAATAGCCATCCAGATTTTCAAAGTAAGGATGATTTATGAGGGGTTAGCTTCTTTAAAAGAACTTAAAGTAAACATTCAGTTTTAGCTCCAATTTTGCCCATCAATTTCTCCCAATTATTGCTAATTTCTGAGCCTTTCAGAGATGTGCTAGTGTAAATCATTCAGCTTTATCCACTGCTAATATAGGTTTCAGGGCTGCTGGGTTAATCATAACTCATCATTCATCTGCTTTCTAGTCTCCAAAATGTTTTTACCACTTCTGTTCTGTTTTTATTTTCTTGAGAGAATACATCTTTTGAAATGTCACTTCCTGTCACTAATGGGAATTGGCAGAAATGGAGGTAAAAGTACCTATTCGATCCGACATATTTATTCAGAAATGTGACACTGACAAAGAAAAGACACATAATATTAAAGAAGAAACTCAGGCTTAAACTATTCTTAATAGCAAATAACAATGTGCCTCAGAAAAACATTAGAACGACACCCTTATACTCACCACAGCATTGTTTACCTTTCACCAAAGATCTATTAATAAGCTCTATCTGTTACTCTGTATGGTTTTCCAGAATCCCTAGTAAAAGCAAATAGTACATTGATCTTTTCATAACAAAGTGAGTAAGCTCAACAGAGGGGAAAAGCTTCAGTTATAGAAACAGTGATTAAATCTCATACCATTTGTATCACTACCTTGAAAATGGAAATGATGAGCTACCAGCTGTGGACTCCAATTTTGTATCTCATAAATGGAAGAGAGTACATTAATATCACTGTCATATAAATTGCTCCCCAAAGTAGAGCAGAACTATCAGTGAATAAATTTACGTAAGTTTGGGATACTATTTTTATTCAGTATATTCAGACATTTTCTGTGAATTTTTTTGTGAATTACACATTTAAAAAAAAATTTTGATGCCTTCATCAACATAGATGCTTTGAAGGTATGCATTTTATATTCTAAAATACTGTACAGGTAAGTTTTCGAGCCACGTGAAGGAAAATGTGAAGCTGGCTTTTAATTGTTTGATATCTTTAGAAAAATTGTTTTGTTCTTTTCTTTTAAATTGATTGCTTTGACTTTAAGACAGCTTAACTCATTTGTCCAGTCCCTAGACGACACATATCAGATATTTCAAATTATACATTTCCCTACTACCTGTCATATTAACCCATAATATCACAAGTAAGAATAGTAAAACATTAGAAGTGTGCTGTTGTCCTCACTCTTACTTTGTGGAAAGTTCTACACTGTTGTAGATGACTGTGAAAATAAACATTAGAAATAAAAGTGTTGCTGAACAAAACTATTTCTACTGCTTTAATAAGTTAGACAGAATTGCAAAAGTGGAAAGTCTTCATAAACTGAAAGCCTGCAGTTTGTCATTAATAATTCTGACATTAAATTCTACGTAAATGAAATTGTAATCCAAGAATATAAATGTGACTACCAAAGCTAAAAATGGAATTGTTACACTAGGAACCTTCTTTCTTTTCCTTGGAACACATATGTGACATAAATGTATTTTGTTTCACTTAACAGGCATATTAATTAAATAAGAACAATTTATATGACCTATAAATATTATAAAATATGCTCTTTAAAAGTTATGCACTCTATTACAGCTACAAAAATAAGCAGGCTTTTAAAAACTGTAAAATATCAATCCTGCTAAACCTATCCTTAATTAAGATTTAAACTGTTTTGTTTTTTTACTTCACTGTTTTCAAATATTGCTAAGCATTATTTCTAATGTTTCTCATCTAAGCATATATAGCACAAATGCACCTGTTTCTTAGATACTGCATATAGTATGCTCTGTTTCTAGAACCAATACAACATTACTTTTAATAATAACAAGTAACTTAAAATATATGTGCTTATAGGAATACCAGACTACAAAAAGGTATGTGCAGAAAAGGATAACATTGCTAAACAGCCTCATAAAATTCCAGCAGCTGATTTACCATAATAATATAGATCAGCTAATTCTTACCTTTCATATAAATATAATGCTGACATAATTTTTCCATTTTTTTAATTTATCACATTTAAGTTATTTCTCGTTTTAGTATAATGATGCTCTTTTATGAAACTGTGTCCTCATTAACTGATTAAGATTGAAAGAAGTATTCTTGCTCTGTGTTGCATCAGTTCATTTCATTGCCTTTTTCAAATTCTTACATGTCAAAAAAATTTCTTAAACTTCATAAAATGGAATTTACATTTACATGTAATTCATTCTGCTAAAAAACAAAACAAAACAAAACAAAAGCCCTTGAATAAACAGCGTTTTTTCCCTAGATATAAATGTGGAACTGCAGGATTATGCCAATTACATAAACTAAAGCATTTAAATTAAATGAAATATAATTCTGCATAATATTACCCAGGTACTCATTAGAAAGAGATTACCTTTAATATATGATTTACCAAAGTAAGCCCAATTAGTGTTCTAAAATGTCTCAGTGCCAACAGTCTGAGGAAAATGAAAAGAATATAATCTTCCAGAATAGATTAGATTTCAAAGATGTTTAGAAGATGCTGAAATCTGGATTTTATAGAGAATGATAAATCTTGTGATACTACTAATGCAAATCCATACATATCAATTTTTATTTTGTGTTCAAATGCATAATATAAAACAACATATTGTCCAGATACAAATTCTATTGACCTAATCCTATTTCCTTACAATAAATCATACAGATTATGAATGATAAAATTTATTTAATTTGACATGGAAATTAAACTACAGACAATGAACCCCAAACAAGGATCAAGATCAGTTTTATATATCATACATCTATTATGTTAAATTGATCATGATGATAATTTTTGCAAGCAACTGAGAATACAAGTAATAAGAAAAATTCAAGAAAAATAAACAATCCTAAAATTATTTTTGACAAAGTAGTCTTATTTTTCCTTAAATAGTATTTATCTTGTAAAAATCAAGTTACTTTAGTTGCTAAGAGGACACTTTTATGAATACTGCTATACATGGGATGTATAATACAGATCCTTTGAGACGTAAGTGGACAGGAAACCATCACAGCAACTACACAGTTAGGTTGGTAGAGGAATAGAAATGTCATTTAGAATACAACAATATCTCAAGATCTCTAGTTTGACAGTAGCTCTGATTACTTAACGATTCTAACAGTATTTCCTTCAGCAGAAAATATCCATTGCTCACTAATTTTGTGACAGTATTCTGGTGATTTGGTTACTTTCTAGCTCTGATTTATAAACATGTTTGATGGGAAAAAATTGGTATAATTTTCTCATTCTCATGGAATTCCTTTAAAACCATTACACTGGAGCCTGTGAGTACTTTCCTCCCAGCTTTAGAGTGTATTGGGAATGAACAATAATCAGCCAAGTTCTTCTCCAGGAACTGTCACCAGCCAGGAAGAGCTGCTGACCCCAGGTTACTCCCTTCTTATTCTACATCCAATTATTTGTCCATGCAGTTATAAGGACTGGCTTTCTCAGGGCAAGATCATTATGAAGTGCCATCCCAGGTCCAGGGCTCCCTGTGGGATTGATTGAGGCCATTTGCCTTACTTCATCCCAGTTCAATACCTCCCTGTGCCAATTCATACTTCCTTCCCACAGGTGTTGATCAAACACAGGTATCTACATCTTAGAGCCTGATTTCTAGGGAATACAATATAAAACCATTGGCACTTGGAGTTCTCTGAGGAAATAAACTCTAAAGTGAAAAAGTATTGGGCATGTATCACCCAGGTTGATAATAAAGAACTCATTCCTGCTGGTAGAGTGAAACAAAGATGGTCCTTGCAATGCTTTAGCTGCACCATTGTTAAAACTTGTTTATGTTAAACTAATGTAAGATTGAGGCAGGGAATGCATGAGCAGGTGTAATGTCCTAATTGAGAAATATAAATAATAAGGAATTGAATGACATTGTTGTGATAATCAGTGAAAAATAATGAAAAGCTGAAAATAATCACAAATTTAAGGTGAAATGTGAAAGTCACAGGAGCTGTATTATGAAAGAGCTATGTAGCTCAGTTAATATGGTAGAAGCTAGGAAAATAGGTACTGAGAGGGCTGAATCAAAAGAAGATGGAATGTAAAGATGGGATTAAATCATGGCCTTAATTACATAGTAATTTATCATTGAATTTGACAAATGTTCTATTTTCTATCCTATAAAGGAGGACCAGATGCATTTCACAATATCATGGGACAGAAAAGAGTGTATATGTAGGTTTTTGATCCAGGGCTAGATTACTTACTCTCCTGCCTTCTGTCATAATGTAATCTGGAAGGACCTTGAAAATCTATACAACCCACCAAACATCATATTAGTCATTCTGTTGATGACATCTTGTTAGTTCAAGTAGATGACTAAGAATTGACAAATACCTTGGAGGTCTTGGTAAGACACTTGTACTCTAGAATACGGAGATTAAACAAACAAAAAGATTCAAAACCTTACCGTATCAGTAAAAAAGAAATGTTTATGGATTCAGGTGTCTGAGAGATGCTGGGACATACTCTCTAAAGTAAAGGACAAATCATTGTATCTAAGAAAAAAGCACAATACCTGCTAGTTTTCATCTGGTTCTAGAGACCAGTATATTTCAAACTTGTAAGTAACAATGTGCTACATCTACCAAGTGACATTACTATGGATTGTGCGTCTCCTCTCTCCTCCAAATTCATATATTGAAGCCCTATGTTGTGATGGCATTTGGAGATGGAACTTTTGAGAGATAATTAGATTTAGATGAGGTCATGAGAATAGGGCCTTCATGATGAGATTAGTTCCCTTATAAGGCAGGAAGATGCCTGAGTGCCCACCTTCCCGCGCTCGCTCTCTCTCTCTCTCTCTCTCTCTCTCTCTCTCTCTCTCTCTCTCTGTGCATGCTCACAAAGAAGAGACCATGTGAGCACACAGTGAGATGGTGGAGATGGTGGCCATCTCCAAGCCAGGAATCATACTTTCATCAGGAACTAAATTGGCTAGCACTTTGATCTTAGACTTCCCAGCCTCCAGAACTATGAGAAGTAAATGTCATTTTAGCCACCCAGTCTATATAATTTTGTTATAGCAGCTCAAGCAGACTGAGGCAAACATAAAAACTATCAGATTTGAGTAGAACTGAGAATATGAAAGGGTTATGAGGTCCAGGTGGTAATTCAAGAAGTTCTATTATTTGAACAATATAGATAACAGACATATGCTGTTGGAAAATACCCTATGTGGAGCTCATGGCAACCTCAATATAAAATTCACAACTTAGAACTTTGGGCTAATAGATTCATGTTTCAAAATCTATCACACATAATTGTACACTACATAAAAATAGCTCTGATATATTATAAACTTAATAGAGACAGAATGTAACTTGACAGAGAGTCTGACCATATGATCAGAACTGCTCTTTATAATCCAATTTCTGTCAGAGCAAACAAGCCAAAGGTAGGGGTAGCCCAGCAGAAATCTATCATAAGATAGAAGTGGTACATTTGAGATCAGGCACAAATGTAATCAGAGGACAAATAAGCTACATGAGTAGGTATCCTCCCTTTCAGACACTACTGTCACATTGTACCTTTTGCCTCATCTCAAACTTATTTCACATTGGGTTATCTTTTGATTAACTAATGGAGGAGGAAAAAGGCAAAGTTTGTTTAATAGATGTGTTGCTCTCTGTGGGGTGCAAGCTAACAATGGATGGCTGCTGCACTAAAGCCAAAAGGAGTGGTCCTAGAGAATACCAGGTAGGGAAAAATCTTCCCAATGAACACTATTTCATCCACTTTATGTGGACAGAAGAATAGCCTGCGGTAGGAATATAGTCTGACTCAGGTGAATGGTAAACACCTTGGCTGGTTGGACAATGGATCAAGAAACATTTCCTTATCTTAGAACATCTGAGATAAGGAAAACTGGGAAAGAGTCAAATTGATGGATTTAGGGAAGTGATCACAAGATGTAAAGAACTTTGAACCCTATGTTAATGCTCACTAAATAGCATATAAATTGCACATGGATAGAGAATAGAAATTCTCTATCCAAGGCCTTCAGAGTATTTGATCTACTGACATAAGGTCCTGAATAATATCACATTGAACTGAGAAACACAAATTAAGAAAAAAAAAGTTTGGGAGGCTCTGCATACCTAATAGAATCCACTGAATTAGTGCCCAGGAAAGGACATCGATGCCACCCCTAACCCCCAAGTGAGAAGAATCAGAGCTCAGCTACATAACTGGGCTGTCAGGCCTGTTCTACTGCCTCACATGGTCAAACTGAGATTTTTCTGTTTTGCATGAGTATCTGCAATAAGCACGTGTGATATTAGGACTCCAGGCCTACAATACTATAAGCCATACCCCTTTGAGTCTAAGATTAATAGCATTGAGAGAGATCTTATTATTTTCTCCTTCCACCCCTTATAAAGCTACTTCCTGACCAGCATGACCCTCTGCTTAGCTATGATCAGAGACTACTTCATATTGATACTTCTTTGTAACAGTCTCACCTGATGGCAAGAGCAAAGTCAAAGTGTGATGGTCCTTCCATATTCTTTAAGAAGATCTAACTCTTTCATTGGTCAGGATTCTTGTACCACAGATTGTTGTAAAGTTTTTCAGTGAGGGCATCTACATATCAAGGGAATCCAAGAACACCAAATCAATAAGTTGCAAATCTTACTGTATTTTATTTGAATTAAAGTCAGATAAAATTAAGGAGACTGTTTCAACCACTGTCACTACTACTACAGTAGAAACCAAATGATTACAGAGAAGAAACCCATGGAAATGAGGTTTTTAGAGAGGTTTTCTCAAGACTCAAAGTTGAGCTGGCACAAAGGAAATTTTGTCATATGCCCAATGATCTCTGAAGAAATCTATGCCTTCTGTACTTTGCAAGGGAAAGGGGATTGAAAGTGGCTCTCAATTCTGCCATGTGGTGGGGAAAAATGGGACTGATCAGACCATTTCTTGGAGAGATTCCAATCTGAAACAAAATCTTTAGTCATCCCTGTAAATGCACAGTCTCACACCAATGTGAAAGAGGAAGTCAAAGGTGTTCTCCTGACTGACTTATTGACTTTATTGTGAAACTATGGTGACAGAGAAGATGATGGATATAAAAGAGAAAAACAATCCTGATGAAAGTATTGCTGCTTTATGCTCAGAAAAGTATTTTTTTTTTTGAGCTTTTATATTTGTGTTTAGTCGTGGTTTAACTTTTAAAACACTACTATAGTTCAGTATTCTGAAAAGTATTCTTAACATAAGGAATAAAAAATTAGAACGTTCCAACTATTTCCTATTTCTTAAAAAAGTTCAGTTTCTGAAGGAAATGTGAATAAATAATTTAAAATAAGTTCAAGAACTCAGGAGCCTGAGGTTAATATTGTTGATGAAGGAAGTGTATCTGACGCATTATTCTTTCAAGCTTACATGTCTAGCTGCATGTGGATCTACTTGCTTTTGTTGCGGCTCTTGGTTATTATTTGCCCACTTCTCATTCTCTCCTTCACCCTGATCCCCCCTGCATGGTTAGCTAGCCTGATTCCCTGAAAGTATCCTAACATATTTAACACCAACATTTGCATTTACACATCTACAAATGAGGTTACTGTAATATGTTTCTCTTTTAAATCTTAAAAATACAAAAATATAGGCAAAATTTAATGTGGTAAATTCTTGTTTTATCTATGAATTCTAAACACCTTATTTTTAAAACTTTTTCTCATTTCTATTTGCCTCATTTCTTAACCATGTTAGCCCTTAGTAAAAGCATCACAGCTAATTTTCCATTAAATAGCATGATATTCTGTGAAACCTTTTTCTCAGTCTATATCAGTTTTATCAGACTTTTCCACTGTTATATACCTAACACCTAGTACAGTACCTAGCATTTTTTTTTCCTTGAATAAATGAATGAATGAATGAGAGTCCTCCCAGAGTCCTCAGGCTAATCCTGCCTCTGTTTACTAGATTGCAACATTATGGCTTCTGTCCTTCATAATCTCGTTTCTTCTCTCTACTAATCTTCCCATCAACACAATTTGTTAAAAAAAATGTTCCCATCTTATGAAAAGAAAATATCTTCACCTTGAATCTCAGTTCAGCTACTGCCCAATTTCTCTGCTCCCTTCAAAGTAAAATTTCTTGAATAGCCACTGCGATTTAGGACCACTGTGAGCCCACGCCATTCTCTTATTCCTGCCTCAGAAATTGCTCATGGCCTCCTGAGTTCCACCTGTCAGTGAGATCATTGTCTATCACTCTTAACTTGTGACATGTTCTACTGCTCCTTCTTCATTTACGCTTATGATGTAGGGGTCTGGTTCTCATACAGCCATTGTGCTCTTCTGTTTCTGATGTTTCCTCTGTGGGTACCTGTGTGACATGTAGCTGAACTGTTTTAGTCTGGACTGGCCTCTTGGTCTTAACACTGTCCTCTTCCATGGTTCCTTCTCTTTTCTTGTCAATGGATTCCATAGGTCCCCCTCCTTGAAATGAGAAAAATTTCTTTCACACTCTTCTCTGATATGTAAGTTATAAAGTGTAGTACCATATCTTCAAAGTATCTTAGAGATTTGAGTTATACAAGTCATCTCAGCATTATAATTTCCTCTTCTTGGGGGCTCTGTGTACAAGGTCTTTAGTAGTAAGATAACCAATGTAGTCTGTGCTATTATATTTTAAATGGTTGCTTTTCTATTACATGGACTCATTATCATTTGATCTACCTAATATATTTTGTCTTTTATAAAGATAAGTTGCTTCACATGAATTTTGTATAAGTAGATGTTTAGGGCCTCCTTATAAATACTTAGACTTACCTAAATTTCAAGGATGTGCAAGATTAGCTGTAAGTGTCTCCATGTGTTGTACCTGTTCAGACTTGTCACCTATGGCCAAAGTATGGTTGTATCTTGTGGGATGTTTGATATAATGAGATATGACTATATAGCAGCTGCTGGTAAAGTGATAAATTTTCAGATATTTAATTCTCAATGGACAAAACAACAAATGTGTGTGTGTGTCTGTGTGTATTCAGTTAAGCACCAGAAAGTATAATAATCTAATATTTTCTATCTCAAACTTCTATCTCTTCAGTTCAAATTGAAAAACAGAAGACTTATAGATTCCACTTAGAGATTAATAAAGAATGTGTGATACTTTTCAAAGACTGTTTTTTTTCCTTGAGGGGAATACTATGAGAACATAAATCACTTAGGACACTATTACCTGTGTGATAATTGAGGAAAATTGAGATAACTTGTTTATTATACTTATTTTTTCAAGTTTATATTGTAGAACAAATGAAAAACTGAAAATTCAGTTTGCATCACCCAGTGTCACTAGAATTGTTTTGCTTTCCCATCAATAGAAAGACCTTAAGGAAAATGAAATAAGTGTGATAGACACATTGAGGAAATTAGCTGCTGAAATAATACTCACCTCTCTGGTTCTTAGACTGCACAGGGAAACTCTCTAATTTCTCAGAATCATAACATTCAGTAGGGCAGGGTTTCTCAACCACTTAAAATCCTACTTCCTCTTGATAAAAATCTCTCTCTGACTTTTAGTATTATTTAAATCTAAAATTTATCATATATTATGACACAGAACTCAAAGCAATTGAACAAAGATATTTTATTCTTGAACTAAATATGCTGTTTATGCACATAATTCTGATATGATTCTTTTTATCAAAAATAACCCCATTCTGAGCTGTAGTAGCCTCTCCTTATCCTTAAAAATGAGAGAGATAAACAGTAATATGATAGATAGATAGATAGATAGATAGATAGATAGATAGATAGATAAAAGTGAGAGAAAGAAAGGAGAGAGGAAGATTGAGGAGAAAGGAAGAAATTTTTATTTAGGGAAATCTACAAAATTGAAGTAGAAAAATTGGAGTAGAAAAAATTATAAACAAAAAGTCTCAGGAAGAGAGAGTAAGGCAGAGTGCAGACAATCCAAATCAGAGGATTTGCTATAGTATTTTATAGACACAAAGGTAATAATACTAAGGAGCATACTAGAGTGTATGCATTTTTAAAGAGTTAATAAGAGTGCATTGTAATATTCATTTTCATATTGTAATATTCATATTATAATATTCATATTCATGAAGATGTCATAACATCATAATAATATTGTGATGACAGCCATTAACACACACCCATTCTGCTTCTGGGAAATTGTAATAAGTGTCTTAGATAAATGAAGACGGATTCCCCATACCTCACAAATCTTCACCTAACCCCTCAAAGCTTTAGAAGAAATTTTCCTTCACATCTGCTCGCAGTGTCTTATTTCACTTTTCTTTGCTAGAGATTCTGTTCTCTGAGAAAGCTCTTCTTTATTTTGGAGATTTAATCTAAATAAAGTGAGATATTCTTGATAGCATGAAGCATATCCAAAGAGAGAAAAAGTGATTATTCAAACCAAATACTGGAAGATCAACTGGATGACACATGGACACCTTAATAAATGAAGTCATAAGTTATTATACTGAGTGCAAGATTTGAAAAATAAATGTGATAAAGTGAATCATTATATTGTGTAATTAATTCTTTGATATGGCTGGCAAGCATTTTTAGTATTTGACAGACCTTATTTCAAATATTGACTCTACCACTTTCTATTTGATATTAGACAAGATACTTAATCTTTTTAAGATGGAGTTTCCTCATATTAATCCTAAATCATACTTACATATTAAGGTTAATGTAATACCCAAATAGGGTAATCGTTTTTAAAGCTTCTAGTTTATTATAAATTATTATTATCTTCATCATCACCACTATGAATTTTTATTTTTCTAGATTTATATCCAACTTCTAAGATCAGAAAGAATTAAAAGTGATTTCAAAGTAACATTGCAGTTTCACGTGTTCATACTAATTGGTAAAAGCACAGAGAGAAGAAAAAACTGTCTCCTATTTACAATATTCACTCCAGTGTAGATGCTGATGAATCCAGAAGTCCCAAGGCCCCTTTGAGTATGTAAATAATGAGAAATATACCAAGAGCAAGAAAATGAATCTTAGATAAGCTTGAGGACGAGCTATAGACTTGCAAGGAATTTATGCTTCAAAACCACTGAGGCAGTTGTTATTCAGACCCAGTCACAAAATCTATTGGCCTACTCTGACAGTTGTACAGATTCCTCTAATCTATAAATTGGAGATAATGATGCTGCCATGGAAAATTCATTCGAAAGACACTGTGAAGTGTAAAGCATCATCATGTTATTACACACGGCTCACTGGTCTGATTATTGATATATACAGTGTCAAAAACAGTTTTTTCATTCTGCTGCTAAATGAAAAATGAAAAATAAATATGTTAGTATTATTCTCTATCAATTTTGTGGTTGTCACATTTAACCGAGTTAACATTTCATCATCAGACATATTTAAATTCTTTATTGAACATGTGGCAGAACTGTTATAGAACTGCTTGTATTTTAAGATTCTCTCATAAATGAGGCAATTAAATAGGCAATTACTATGTTGGCCTTGATGTTCTGATATGTCTTACTGAAAGAAATGTATATTGTGTTATTTTTCTGAGTTTTTTAAACCTAGAATGTTTTCCATGTGTTTCTGTCAGTTATAGCTCATCATGAATGTATTAATTTTTGAAATATTACTTATTTTTCTCCATGCATGCCTTATTTTTTCTAATTCAGAGCCCCTGTTTAAATATTTTACCAGTTTTTATTCTGTACCTTAAGCTAGCCAGGCCCATTCACATAGATTGTGGGTGAGGTAACTACAATAACGATAAATGTGTATAGAACCTCTTCAGTTTGCATACAACCTACTCTTATGTTCAAGCTTCTTTCTTAATCTTGATCTGTATTTTCTATTGTTTTTGGAGATGGTCTTGATATTTTTGTCTTCTCTAGTTCTTCAGACTTGTCAGCTGATATTGATTTTTCTGAACTGACCCTCGATGTTCACAAAAATATATCATCTCTAACTATTTCTGCCTTCCTTTGGTAAATTTTTCTCTCTTAAATATAAATACTAAAACATAAGCCATAGCATAGCTACTACTGCTCGGCACCCTTCCCCATGGACTAAGAGGAAGAGGAGAGAATCTAAACAACTCTTTTCTTTGCTTAGTAAGTTCCTTTCCCCTGTATTTACATATATAAGCCTGTTACAGTCTTCAAGTGCCTTTAGTTCTTCCCAACTTCAATACCACTATGATGTGATCCTAACATAACATTAACCAATCAACATTCAGCTCTACCTAAAATTTACGTAGAGCTTTCAGGCTAAGTCTAAACTCTTTAACATGGCTTATCAACTCTTTGTGCTCTACCTCCTGTTTACCTTCTCAAATGACCATGAGCTCTTGGGGCTTAAAACATTATATTCTTATGCAGTTACCTAAATTTATTATATTCTTTCATATTTTTACATTTTTGCAGGTAATGCAGAAGCATAATAAAGTTTTAGCCCTACCGATTATTGATTGATCATTCTGTGTTTGGCACTGGAGATAAAAAGATGACTAGTGCAAAAATTCTCCTCTAGACAAGAAGCTACAATTATGGTATAAATGGATAGTATCTGAACCAAATTATTAAAAACTAGGTCAGAATTTGTTAAGTGGACAAGAGGGAAAAAGTCATTCTTAAGAGAGTTAAAAAAACAAACAAACAAAAAAACAGCATGAGTTTCCAGGTTTTCTGATTCAGTTGTTCTGGTTTGAGAATTGCATTTCTAACAAATTCTCAGGTGATATTGGTATTGCTGGTCAGAGAGAACCATGGATTTTAAGGAGAAAATACAGTCACCATGTTGAGCAGATAGGAAGGTAACAGTGACTATGTAAAATTCCTCAAAAACCAGTGAATGGAAAACAAGACCAAAAGGAAAGAAGATATCTCTCCCAGCCCACTAAGCTGAATTCAAGGGTGGCTAAAATCTATTTAAATGTATGATTTCTTCCATAATTGGTTGAGGAGGACTCATGCTATTTGGGAAATTTTTTTTGAAAGGCATATATTTAGTTTACATTTCTTCAAAATAGAAATATAAATTAATTCAGGATAATAATGTTAATGTTTAAAGGAAATACTTTAAAGCTGGAAGGAACATTATTATAAAATCCATCATTTTAAGGAGACAAATAAATAAGAATGGTATGTTTATATTATCTTACTAGATCACTTGGTATACGAAGAAATAAAATTTGAGTTTCTTTTTTAACTTAGTCCAGAATTTTCTTGACTAGAAGATGATCAACACTTTATGATCTAAGGTAATTTTACCTGACTCCACTGGCTAATGCCGAGACTCCCATCGACTGTACACATTTTTTGATCCACTTACCTAAAATTTGAAATTCCTATTTTTTAAATTTTGTCTCCTAAAATTATTTAATAGTTTTATAACTATTTATAAAACTGGCATACTTGATGTAAGTTCAGTTGTCACCATGATCAAGGCCATTTATATTGCTCAAATACAGATCACAAAATATAACCTATGGATTAGTGTACCATAACTATAGAAAATGTTACTAATTTTTCTTTTTGTTTTGTAAAATAAATTGGCAGAGTATGTGAGTGCACTCATTTTTTTGTGATTTTTTTCAGTTGTTTCACACCTATGCTTCATTAGTATAATGAGCGAATGAATAGCTACTGAAAGTTTATACAGATGTGCTTTTTAAAATGTCATTCTTCCATTTGTGATTCAAAAAAAAGAAATAATGATTTCCTGTGATAAATTTTCATTTAACTACTAAATATGTAAAGTTGTTAATATAAAATCAATATAAATTAGCCTTAAAAAATGAGAGAAACTCAAGAATACTGGTAAGATTTAGTAGAGTTCTTTCATTAGAAGGTATCCAAACAGCTGTGAGACTAATGTCTAGGTTTTAGAGAGATGAATGTTTAAATTGTACAGTGAAGTCAACCCTGCAGTGCACAGCCAATATAACATATGAACACAAATATGGTATAATATTTTATTTGTTATGTGACCATTCAATTTATTAAGACAGCAGTTCTCCAAAACTTTTGTTACCAATATATGCTGGATACTTTCATTTGTTTTTCCAGAATCACTCTCCACCTTTCTGTATAATTGCCTGTGCCCTGGGAGGCTTGGGTTGGCAGAAAGGGAGGCACTTTTAGGATATGAACACTACTCAAAGAGCGAGATTGGGATATTTACTCTTTCAGGTTTCTCCCTGCTGATTTGCTGTTCCTCTACCAAGCCTCTGCTCTTGGCAGGAAGCCATTTCCACACAGTTAACCTCTCTGGATTCGGATAACCACTCTAGTCCACATCTCACATCATTGTAAGTGCTTTCACTATTGCAAGAACTAGGCCTGCACTATATCTGGTTTCCTTAAATAGGCTTTTAGCGAACTCTACTACAACTGCCTAAATTGAGGGTGCTATTTCCTTCTAGAAAATTGCTACTTTAAACAGCCTCAATATTCTGTGATGATTTCATAACAACATAAATACTAGTAGTAACATTTTTGTGTCAACATAAATTAATTATTTAATAAGTAGTTACTAAGGGATATAAACTTAACACATAGTCTTATATTACTAGGTGTCCCCCTGTAATGTAAAAAAAAAAAAAATACTTCAAGAATTTTAATATTGTCACTTTGATATTATAGTATGACTTTTTAATAGACCACAAATTCATAGGTAGCAATCACTAATGAGTTTTCACTATTTAAGATTTTTAAAAATGTTTTTGTATATATTCACTTTAATAGTAGGGAAATAATATAGTTAATAAAATTTACAGCTTAAAAATTCTGTTGCTGAAAATATGTATCTCTATACCCTATAGGAATAAGCAAGAACCCACAACATGGTAAATGCAATAAATGAATGTAACGTGACAGTTATTTGTATTTTTTAAAAACAGGAAAATGGCAATTTAAACTATAGCCAACTCAAAAACACTTTCACAATTCGATGCAAACAAGGCACTGGAGCCCAAAGTATAGAGGTTGCAAATCTATGAGCAGAAGTCTGGCAACACTTCATAGCAACCAGATTTCTTAGTGAACAAGGACTACAAGAATTTTAATCAGACAGTAAATAATATTTATTCATATCATATTTTAACTGTCCTTACTAATTCATTTACTAAACTTTAAAACCTGTTTAAATAAAATTCTATAATGATACATGTTACTCATCAGAAACTAGAAATATGACCTGGTAGTGGTGCATTTTCAAGAATTATCCCAAGTGATTTTCATATACTAAACTTTGAAAAACACTGAATTATTACTTTATTTTGAATTTGAGACTTTAAAAAATAAAGTATTTGCTGTGGTATTTTTAAATAATAAGCTTTTACCATATGCATAGCATTGATATCAGTAATTAGTCTTATGAAAAGTTAGTTTTACACTTCATATAATGAGAACCAAAGTGTTTTTGATAAATGTATTAAAATTTTTTTTAAAATATAGCAAGAATCTTCAATATTCTTGGCAAATTTATTCATTTTGAATTAAAATAATAAAATTAGCTTGAATATTTTAGACAGAAAACATCTAATATGCTGCTGCTTCAATATGCAGCCAAAGAGTATTTTGTAGTCATATGCAGATTGTGTCAAATTTTAGCACCCTCCCCCCCACCCCCGCAATTACCATTCCTGTGTGGACCTGAGGTAAAGCAATTAAAACTAAGACAACTGGGAGGCAGATATTAGGAAACTCTTGAAGCAATGTTCTTTTTGAGATTAACTGAGAGAGAGAGAGAGAGAGAGAGAGAGAGAGAGAGAGAGAGAGATGGGAGGGAGGTTAAGGGGAGAGAAAGAGAAAAAGTGACTCTCACAAAGATTTTAAGCATTAAAAATGTATAATATCCTGTCTATCCATAATTTCTTTCCTTCCCAAGCCAACATAGTAATTACTTCATGAAATATACTGGGCAGGGGTGGGAGGCTGTTAGAGGGGATCTTATTAGGAGAAACACATTTTGTATGTAATATCCACACTTTATTCAGCGAGAATCCTGATCCTGTTTTGTCCAATTAACTTCTCTCATCACTTTATACTCAAATAGATGAAAACAGACCCTCTAGTTGCCCATGCTAAACCTTAAAGGTCTAGATCCATATACCACATTGATGGAGATTGGGATAGAAGTTGGGAGTGGGAGATTTTCAGTTTTTGCCATTTCTATTTGTTCTAATTATTTATTGTTGAAAAACAACTCCTTCCCCCACCCTTAAAAATTATTGACTTTCAAAACAACCATTTTATTTATATTTTATTTCTTCACCTTTCCTTGCCGGTGGTTTTTCAGAGGCTGCATTCAGCTGATAGCTCAATTAGGGGTTAAGCTCTGCTGGGTCTCTTGTATGGCTAAGCTTCTTCCTTTTTCCATTATAATCTCGGGGCTTCCCTTCCCTGTGGTGTTTCTCTCCAAATTGCACCTCCAGTAGGGTATCCAAGTGAAAAAGTGGAAGCTTCCAAGGCTTCTTTTGTCTTACACCCAGAACCTGAACAGTGTTGCTTTCTTTACATCCTAATAGTTCAAACAAGTCATAGGCCCAGCCCAGCTTAAAGGGGATGGGATACACAGGTCATGAATGCTAAGAGATATGATTTACTGGGAACACCAATGTAACACTGTCAAACCTTCTAATTATTTAGATGCCAAGTTATACAAAGGAACCCCAAATCTGAAGATATTTTGGTTTAACACCCCCATCTCTAGTTAGCCAACTAGAGATAAAAAGAACACAATACCATTATGCAAACATACCTATTCAATACCATCATACATTAAAGGACTTGATCAGAAGAAAGTTAGATATTAACTTTTCTGCCTTAGTTCATTTCCAATTCTATTTTAAAATTAGACTTCTGTATGACTATTAATATTTAAAAACACAAACATAATTGTATGGAGCTAAATTGACACACTCTAATAGAAAGGTACATAGATTTACTGTGATGATCAAATAATGAGATTAATAGTCTCAGAATACACATGGTAATTAGAATCATTACTACATGATAATTGACTAGCAAAGATATCTATGAAACAAAATAAAGAGAAAACTTAGGCAGGGCGTCCTTTAAATTCTTTTACTGAAGTGACAAGATGTGGAATCTTATTAGAAATCAAATCCCAAAATCTTATTTTCCTTTGTATTTAGAAAAGATTAATACAGAGAGAGGTAATATTCCTTTTCCAAAAAGGTAAATTGTAATTTTCTCTTTAAATTGTTGATATCAACTAGTTTTAGATGTGGTGGACTCCACTTTGAAATACTTGTAACCTTCATCCAATTATGTGTGCCAGTTTTCTGGGCATAAATCATCTGGGCTAATGATGTCTCAAGCTTCCACGACAGACTTTGTGAAGTTTACTTCTAAGAAAAAGTTAGAGACTGATTGGACAGGCCAGTGAAGTACTTCCTGACTAAACACTGGAAGAGAACTAGTGTTCTTAGTCAGAGGAGTTTCACTTGGAATCCAGAAAACAATGTTTTGAGGTGAGGGGGCAAAACAGAGGTCCAGCAATGCTATGTGAGAACAGGTCTTGGCAATAATCACTCTGACACCTGCTATAGACCTTCTATTCTGTTTTAAGCTTGATACAGTGCAGCTGAAATGATCTGCTGCTTGGCCATCCATGCTTGACCATCCTTTCTACATTTAAAGAACTGATCTTTCCTGTAGTATTTTTAATATTTTTGGCCCTAGCTCTTAACTTAAGCAAGTGACAAAACCTAGAAAGGACATACAGTGTCCTGGTGACTTAAGACAGAGAGTTCTTGCCTCCTCATTTCCATTAGAGATTATTAAGATGAAATAGTATAGTGCATAAGAAGATCAAGAAATTCCATTAAGAAAGAGAATTAAAAAAATCTGCTTTTTTAAAAGTCTCTGGATATCAATTCTGGCTTATACAATGGCTGCTTAATAGCCTAAGAGAGACTAGATTCCTTGCTCTTAACAGTGAGAGATGCCTCTTTATAAATTAACCAATCACTCACTCAGTCAATCCTGAATAATGGCAGAAAGGATGAAAAGAAGTTGAGTTGTATTTTTAGAACTTTGGTCAAGTTTTTATTCTCTGTTTATTTCTTTACCAAGAACCATAATCTCATTGCACATATAAATGGGTCTTAATGATAGATTACTTCTAAGAAAGACCAAAAAAAAAAAATGTAAGTTAAAGTCTATTAGCTAAAGTTTTCATTCTCAAATGGATCAATAAACTCCCAAGCCTTAGGAATAACTGTTCATAATGAAAATGTGCACGTGTTCATCATCACATAATCAATGCAGTAAATAAACTGGGTGACAAATTTATTTCTGTCTTTTTTTCTCATTTTCTTACTCTAATTCCAGCTCAGGTCTTATTTCAGTAAGCTAAATCACTGATCTTTTTTGTCTCTCTCTCTCCCATTTCCCATGTTCTAAATCACTGAATAGATATATGTTCACAGTAAATGTAGACATGCATCACTTATAGAAGATGAAAAAGAAGTATATTTATGTACATACCTATGGATAAATGTATATATCCATATGTATATACTTGTGGTCTCCTACCTAACATAAAATGTATGACTTAAAGAAGTGGGAATAGAATTATAGCTCATGGAAATATTGCCTCTTTTCTCACTGAAATCTTGAACGTAGAAAATTTCTGTCCTCTCCTTATTCAGGGGAGTAATGAGATTTTGCTTCTGCCCTCATTCCCTTTTGAAGTCTTCCCTAAGGGAAAGGGGATCATCTGTCTGGTTGGTTTCTGACCAGCATAAATTAACAGATCACTGTGCTGCGAGTCATTGCTCCTTCAAAGAACTTTTTGTTTCTGCCACCTGTTGTTTCTACTATTCTTCCAGGTGATTTAGATTAACTAGAATGCCTTTAGAATTCATTCACAAAGAAGAAAATATTTTAGCCTTTCAGATGATGGGTTTTCTTAATAATTCTTATTTATTTTCTTATTCCTATTAAATAAATAAAATAAAATTGATATAATTAAACATTTCCCTGGTCTGCTAAACAAGTTAACTTTTAGATGTTTAAATAGAATCTTTGGAAGTACTCTTTTTATCTGTAAGTGGTGGTTGCTAATTATCAGTCTGTTGACCAATTAATTCACCAGATATATTGTATTTAGTGACGAAAATTTTTAACATTTGGGAAATTTTCTCTAAAAATTAAATTTCTTTATTCTTTTAAGAAATCTGATGATCTTCCATATCAGCTTGCATTCACATTCAGAAACACCTGGAGCCGAATAATAAAGATTGCTAATATGTATTGAGTATTCACTATAACTAAGGGACAATTCTGAGCACTTTACATAGAATTTAATTTTTACAATTATGTAAAATACATATTATTAATAGTCTCAATTGACAGATTGGGAAACTAAAACATAGAGCATATTAGTGACTTGCCCAAGGACATGCAGCTAGTAAATGCTGGGATTAAACTGAGTAAATCTGACTGTAGAGGTCATCCTCTTAATCACCCTGCTATACCGCTTCCTTAAGTTTGTGTAAATGTATTTCATGCTGACAGTCTCCACTGTTGCACTGTCAGGCAGGCATCCCTCTGTACTCATATAGGTTACCTTTATGACTGTTTTAGGAGTTTGTGATTTATGATCATTTTTGAATTCTGGTGTGTAAAATGATGAAAAATATCTATTAAAAATATATACCTCCAAAAGTAGAATTAGTCATTCTAATGGAAAATTTTAAAAAGACTATATGGTTAAAGAAGTTCCCATTTCTGTAGTATTTTTTTACAAAATTCAGCAAGTTCCTATTCACAATAGGCAGTTCTACCTTAATAGTCAGTCTGCAGTTTAGAATTACTATGTGTAATCTCTTCATTTTATTTAATTTTCTAGAACTAACCTTAAATTTAAGACAATTTCTTCATGGACAAAAAATTTATTCTGACTTCTTTATTGCTTGTGAGCCACATAAAATTTTCTTTAAGTACCATTTTAAGTAAAGTAAATTTAAGTAAATTGTAAAGTAAAATTTTTACTTTATGGGTAAGAGTTTTTTTTTCCCCCTATATCCTTGTAGCTCAAGAGAATATGAAAGAAAGATAGTTAATAACATGAGTTTAGGTGCAAACTAGCCACCAACCCCCCATGATTACTTTAACATCTTTTTGCAAAAGTTAGTATTTTAACTACAGTTAATTTTGGTTAGACACAGTAATTGTGTTCTATAAAGTCACCGCAAAAAGTGAATGAGTGAATAATGAACCATTGCTTATAGGAGAAATACAGGCTTAGGTTCCTGTGAGCCTCTAGTCACATTTTTGTGAACTCATCAATACATAACTATGTTTTATGTATGTTGTTCTTTAAACACACCTTATTTTAATATATGTCATTGATTTAATAACACTGAACTCATGGCCAACTGCACATATCACTTATACCTGAATGAAGCTTATCTAATACCAATGTGTTCTCCATAACCAACATCACAACCTTCTTGCACTTGGCAACATGAAAAAGCACTTCAGCACTGCACTTAGAGATGATGCTTAACAGTGAAATCGCCTATCAAAAGAATAAAATGTGAAAAATATGACATTGTATAGACCATGAAAAAACACTTGTTTATAGAATGAGAGCTTAAAACAAGAAGTCAAAGTATCAGCACGTGCATATTGGGCGACTCAACTTGTTCACTGCTCTGCATATGTTTGCAAACAACCACAAAAGTATCATGAGTATTGATTTTGGGGTTAAACATAAATTTCAGTGAGTACAATTTTGCAAATACAGAATTTATGAATAACAAATATTGACTGCATTTTACAAATTAATATTTTCTTAGTTCAAGTAATGATATCACAGATAACAGTTAATAAAGACCTTCAGCTACTTACATTAATAATGATGTATTTAACTTGTATTATACATTAAAATATGAATTGACAACACCATTCTCAGAATTGATCTTCTGCAGTTTATCTGCATATGTCGGGGCAGTCAAGATATTCATAAAATTCAGATTATACTGCTTCACACTGACCAATGTGCCCTCCCCTCAATTCATGTAGCCCAGACCACTTGGTGTTTATTTATTGTCTTGTGTTATTCTCAATTTACTTCATATCATTGAATATTATCTCTTTACTACTGTTTAAGTTTCTTGAGGTAATGAGCTCTTTAAAAAACAATATTTAATGCAATGTTTGGCAGAACTGTTCATTGATCCTTCTACATGGTACAGTGTTTCCTATGCTCCTAGATTCTTCTCTTTTCCTTCACTTCAAATAACCTCTGTTCCTCTTACTTTCTGTTTCCATCCTCTATCCACTCATTTTCATATTTCCAAAATTGTATTTATTCTTCAAAGTCCAACCAAAAGGAAAAATGAAATGTCATTGATGTTCCCCAAGACCACCTTCAGGTTCAGATATTCACTAGACAGACTCACAGAACTCAGAGAAGCTGTTATAGTCATGGTTATAGTTTATTTCAATAAAAGAATATAGATTAAAATCAGCAAAGGAAAAAGGCACATTGAATAGTGTCCAGGAGACACCAGGTTTTTGTTTTTATTTGTTCTCTTCCAGTATCATATGGACAGCACTAATTCTCTCAGCAATGATGTGTGACACCACGCATGGAGTACTATCAATCAGAGAAGTATACCAAGCCTTGATGTCCAGTGAGGGCAGTTATATAGGCATAGAGTGTCCATGTGGCTGATCTACTTACTCAGTTGCCAGCCTCTCCAGAGGTCAGATTGGTATTACATGGCCCAAAGCACCAGGTAAACAAAGACACTCTTATCAGGCAAGATATTCCAAGGGTTTAGAGGCTATCTTTCTGAAACTGGTCAAAGGCCTGACTGTCCTTTGGAATGTACAGGCTTCTAACAACCCAAGCCTGCTGAACTAGTTCTTTGTGGACAAATGCAGTTTACTCCATGTATCTCCTCCTGCCCCATCATCTCTAGCTCATATAAATGTCTGAGACCTTTATATGCGGAATAAGAGAAAATTACTTGAAAACTGCAGAGATTTTGATTTGCTAAACTAGTCTGCAGACTAAGAACAAAATATAAAATTTCTGGACCAGACTATGGGAGGAAGGGGATTTGAATTACTGTTTATGAGAGAAAGGAATAGAGAAGACAGTGTATGACTAAGGGCAGAATCTTGGAGAGAGGACAAATGGCTAATTGGGAAGTTTAAGCTATTTTGTCTCCCATATAAATTTTAACAAAATCCATACATGTTACAATGCCTTGGAGAGGGAAAAGGAAGAGATGCAGCAACATTCTGAGAAAGGTAGGGTTCCAGCCAAAATCAAAGACTGCCAACCATGTTGATGCTACATATAATGGTTCAAGTAAGCTTATTATTTTTCTTTAGACTTTTAACATTTGAGAGTAGACATCATGTTTGAAGTAACTTTTGAACCCTCACATAGCTAGCATATTCTTTGGTACATAAATTAATAGTTGACTTTTATTTTATAGTTATTATGTGTCAGAAACTATTCTATTACTTTATAAACTTTATCTCATTTACTCCTGTGGGATAGGATTTTTTACATAGTAAATAACTAAGATTATTTAAGTAGGCTGCTCAAGGTACAAAGCTAGTAAATGGCAGAACAAGCATTTAGATTCATGTGATTTGACACCAGAGCTCATAACTTTAACCACTAAATAATATTGAGCTCCATAGTATCACCAGTTGCTGAACTGATTCAATGAATTAATATTTTGTGATTATCAAAAGGCTGATATTTGAGTTAATTCCTGACTATATCTTTTAAAATCATCAGGAGAAACTTAGGCCTTCACTCTAGAACACTTTCATGTTAAAAATAGAATATTGAGTTAGAATGGGTGACAGGTTTGATTCAAGACAGAACATATATTGTCTTTGTTAGAGTTTGAACTTAGCTTCAAAAAACAGAACATATTTACCTTCATACTGTCATCAATAAGAGGACAAAATAAGCAGTGAAAACTAAGTCATGATTTACTGTTCAGCCCAAACAAGAGACCTTTAGCAAAAAAACCCACCATTTTCCTGAACTTTGACAGTGCTAATCTAGAAGTCGAAGTGAATAATTTGATTGTGTGTTGCAGTGGGAAAACAGTTGGTGGTAAACTCTGAAACATAGGAAATAGGTATAAATTATCTTCATCCTTTTATAGTTGTCACTCACTTAACTATTTCTGAGAAAAAAAAGATCAGAGCAGAATGTACACAACAGACAAAAGAAATCAATTCAAGAATGTAATGAAGCAAATAAAAGGAAAGCAAAACAATTGGTAAGAACCAGGAAGATTTGTTTTAGGTCTGCAGGACCAAAGCAAACAATAAGAAAATAGTTCAGCTGAAAAAAAAGTCACATTATTTCTTCTGATTGAATTACTTAGTCAATAGTAGATGTAGAAAATGAAAGTTGGAAGACCAAGTATCTCATTTCATCCTACTTTGGTAAGATGTGTATAAATATGAAAAAATATAGCTTACTAACAAGATATAAGACTATAAAGAAAATAATTAAGTCTTAAATTCTGAAATCTTAGAATATTGGACTCGAAGAAAATGAAGAACTCACTCAGTCCATGCTCTTTTGGTAGCTCTCAGTCTCTTGATCAAATGTTTCCCACACTTCCACTCTCATTAATAATTCCATTCCAAAGGAATAGTTCTGTTTTACGGTCCAAGGCCAAGGTAGTAACAATTTCCATATGTTTTTCATAAATATAAGCCTCACATGTTCAGAGAAAAGGCTAATTTAAGAGAATTATACCTGTGCCATATAAGAGCTCACAAGAGGTATTGTTAGTTATTGAGAGGGCAATATATTTTTGCTTCTGCTTCCTAAAAATGAGATAAGCTCCTGTTAAACATCAACCTGTTCAAAATATGCTGCACTACTGAGGGGCAAGAGATGAAGCTAGAGATTTGGAGAGAATGCTAAATGATCTGTCTTAACTGTGAGGATTTGCCAGAGAAAGTAAACTTGTAAGGCAATCCCTTCATCCAGCAATCCTTACCTTATTAAGGGGAATAAAGCACCGTAATTGAGTCTTCTCTAACCACATGTTATGGCCATTTAAATCCGGGCCAAAGATAGTCTTTGTTCTAGGATCGAGAGCTCCCTGCCAGTTTTAGTACTCAGGGAGCCAATTTCCCACTCCAGGTCTTGAATATTCTGTTTCCCCCATTTTAATCTGACAAAAACTCTGATTTGGGTCTGTGTAACTGAAACTGTGGCCTCTCGTGTGGCTTGAACATCTGGACATTTAGTCCTAAACAGTAACCATAACCACATTGCTAATCATGGTTTCTGCCTAGTGTGAATGATAGATACATGAAAACAAAAACTAGTTGGCCAGTTGGACTGCAAAATTTGTCCTTATCCAAGAGTATCTTCTAAAGACCTCACTGTCCTTAGCCCAAGACCACTCACTTTTGAAGCGACTCATAATCTGGTTCTAACAAAGCTTATGAGTGGTGAAACAACTGTTCCCTTAGTTACAGTGATGATTAGATAATTCAACAAATGATAACAGTAGCTCAATCTGAAGTGTTGGAAGCCAGAAGAACCTTTGAAGTACCAGGAATAAGCACAGTTATACATAGTCCTGATTAAAAATGAAGATATGTGGACCCTGGCCTAAATGTACTGAATCAATTGTTCATAGTCATCTTTGAGACTTCGCTTTCAAATGTAACTGTTTACTTTTTCTGTTCTTAGTGTAAGCAAAATACAGCAGATTGTAAGATGCCTTAATAGGAAAATATTGGCTTCTATGAGTTCAACTAATTAAACTAATGTACAGGTAGTTGTAAGGGAACACTATCTGCATATTACAGCTATATACAGGAATAGTTATACCTCAATCTATGATATTAATTTATCTAAAGAATGAATGTATGCATGAAAGAGATTCAATAACATAGAAAAAGGAGCAGTGATTATGGCTGAATGTAAATTGGGCATATGCTCAAATTGGTTACCAGAGTGGGTTATTACATATATGGCAGAGACACTTATTTCTAAGGATTCTCCATGACCTAAATATCTCTCCAGCTATTTGTTTTCTCTTTTATCACTCCATTCACATCAAGTAACTTACTAATTACTAATAAATGTCATGACTATCTTGATTTTGAAGTAGGAAGTACGCTAGGAAGCATTATGACATTCTGCCTGTTTAAAGCATATATACTCCTGTATAAATAAGTAAACCAGAATGACTGTAAACTAGCAGTACGCATCAATATGGTGTGAATCTACCACTAAGAGTCTGATTGTCCCTAGGTGAGCTGGTTTCTGAAGTAAAAGAATGAAGATCTGATCTTGGTGAATGAAAAATGCCACTCCGTAGAATCCATGGCAGTCAATTGATTGACCTACCTCTTGTCACACAGTGTGTGACTCAGATCTATTGGGAAAGGATGGGCTGTCAATAATTACTGTTGGAATAAAGGAGGATACACACAAAAATGACATTATTTAACCCATTTTTTCACATCATGAACTAGAATAAATTCCAAATGGATTTAAAGATTTACATTAAAACTAAACTATAAGACTATAACAAAATGAAACCAGAAAAACCAGACATTTATTTATTTATTCATTCATTCATTCATTTATTTATTTATTTATTTTTATAAAGAGATAAGAGCCAGATGAGCAAAAACCAAATATAAAATTCAAAAGGTAAAGAACATGGCTCTCTTAAAAATATAAGCATGTTAAAGATTTAAGTTATTAATGAGGGAAACAGCTAGAAGGATATGCTGGTTCAAAGGCATGTAGAAGAAATAAAATTATTTATAGGGACTGAAATAAAGACAACTGGAATTAGATTGATAAATAGATTAAAAATTGGTTAATGTCCTATAGAACAATAAAACTAACCTTTGGAATTATTTTTAATGGGCAAAAATTATTTGCATCACTATAGGATGAAGTCCATTTGATCTGCTATTGTACCAAGATAATTTGCACTACTATCATTGTTCTAAAAGTTAATATCAACCTTTAAAGGGTTGTACAATATCCTATCCAATAGTAACGAGTAAGTCAAAGAAAAATGTGTACTCCTAAAGAATTAAATTAAATCTTTACGTGGGACTATTTAACCCATGCAACAAGCATCAGTAAAACACTGAAAGAAAGAGCACAAAGTCATCTTTTTACTTATTTCCAAATTTTTGAAATTTTTGTTTTCTTAATATGACTATGCCAAACATGGATAAATTGTCAATAAATGTTTAAATACTGCCTGATATAAAATATGTCTTTTCTATACTGCAAGTTCTGAGATCTTTTCAAGAAGAAGCTCTTTGATCTATTTAAATTTTAAGATGTTAGGTAGTAACACTTTCATCATTGCATGTTGGGTATTAAGGCTACTTCAAAAATTTCTCATTTTACAATATAATTTAAAATTCTGAAAATAGATAAGTCATTTAAAAGTGATATTTACATCTCTTTAGCATTTATTACCTTCAATTTTCTACTAAGAACGTGTATTTTTTTAAATCTCGTCTTCAAAGATCATAAAAAAATATAATAGCATTTTGGAAGAAATACAAAGCACACCAAAATCATAGTGCAGGATTTATTGCCTTTAATGAAAGCATTAACTACATTAGAAGAATCATATTATCACTGACTTAATGCATCTCTTATGAACATCACACCAAAATACTTTAGACTCAGTGGAATGCTTAAATGCTTTAAGCTCAGGAAAGATATTCAAAATTGTAAAAGGGATTTTTGAAGGGTATTATAATGCTAAGTAAGATAAATCAGAAGAAGAAAGACAAATACATTATGATTTCACTAATATGTGGAAACTACAAACAAATGAATAAACAAAGCAAAACAAAAACAAACTCATAAATACAGAGAACAGATTGGTGCTTACCAGGGGAAAAGGGGATTGTGGGTAGGTGAAAGGGGTGAAGGGGCTCAATTGATATTAACTAGATTTTGGGAGTGATCACTTTGTAGTTTATACACATGTCAAATTATAATCAGTTGTACAACTGAAACTTATATAATAAAAAAATTAATTAGTCAAACTTACAATCATAGAGAACTGTTATGATTAAATATGTTATTAGAATTTTCAACTTTCAGTTAAACACATGATGATGGAGAACACATACTGACTTTTTGACAAGTAGATGGAAGTAAAAACTGACCAAATGCTCTGTAGCCTTAATGAGCCAAGAAGAAATAGAATTAAGATTCAATTATGAACATCTTAACTCAGTGGTTTCCAACCTTTTGATGCCAGAAACAGTGCTCCTCTGAGAATCCAATTCCTGGTGATCTGAGGTGGAGTTGAGCTAGCGCTGGGGAGTGGCTGCAAATACAGATGAAGCTTTGCTCTCTTGCAACCACTCACCTCCTGCTGTGTGGCCCAGTTCCTACTAACAGGCCAAGGTTTGTAGTAGTTCACAACCCTCCAGGCTGTGTCTTAACTGTCTTAACTGTTCATGAGTTGAAATACAAAATAAAAAAAATAGACGCATGTTAGTGTCAAGATCAGAGAGTGGACCTATGGAAAAGGAGTAGTGCTTAGTGTTGTGGTCTAAAGCTTAAGTGAGAGAGGCAAAAGGTGTTCCTGTGCCACCAGGAACATCATTTTCAGATGATCAAGATCCACACAGAGACTTAGATTCCAAACCTCATAGTAATATGTGTAATTTCAGTACTATAGGTTTACATTTAGAAAGGATCGATTCGCTTCATCATTAACAATATTAATATTAGCTAAATAGCACATACACACACATAAATGCATAATTTAGGGAAATGTGTGAAATGGTCTTTGTGGTAGGCTTATTCGTAATTTCCAAACTACTGAATTTACATTGGACTGAGAGTTTAGTAGTAGAATTTCTATTCTATTCATCTCCTTCCACAGCCCTTCGTTGACTAAAATGAATTGTCAGTCATTAATTTTATTAGGTTTCAGTCTGGAAAGATTTACTACTATTGTATAGATTTGGTATATGTAGTTATGTGTACGTGTGATTGCATGTGTAGGTCTATATGTGTATATATGTACATGTTTGGGTGTGTGGTTGTGGGTGGGCATGATATTGGGGAGTGGGTGTGTGCCGAATATGGGAGGTCCTATAGATATTTCTCTCTAGGTTGATACTTCACTTGGAATGCTCTCTTTGCTTCTTTCCCACAGAAACATTTAATAGTCAGACAACCAAAACCGTGGATATTAGGATACACATTAATATTCTTTCTATTCCATCAAAACTAGCACATTGCTGCCTCTGTGATGTAATATATTCATATATACCAAAAACTTCAGCTGTGGTCCCAATAATTAGACCTTATTCTACTATTTCTGTCCTGCTCTGTCTTGATAAAATCACCTCCAGCTTTCAAAGTCTCTACTCTCTCCAGAGTCATCGCTGCTTTTCTCTACCCTAAGATTTTCTTGGTGAATACAATAGCCGACTTAGGCATTTACCAGTGGACCTATGGAGTAAACAAAGAATGGCAAATGTAAGGTTGGATGATGATCTCTCCGCAGGGGTGGAGTTTGAGTATGTTCTAAAACTCGTTCAAAAGTACACCCACTGAGTGGACCAGTGCAGCCAAACAGACCCAGAAATGGACAGCCCATTATCCCTTTCATATGAGCAGGGGGTGGAATGGGGGAGAGGTGGAGAATTGGACCTAGGCCACTGATATGTACTTCAGTTCAAGCTGCCCTAATTTTAAAGCCTTTTAGAGTTCACATCCTAAAGGATTGGAAAAATGAGCAGAGTGCCTAGCTTAGAGAAAATATCAAATAAAATTTGGCAAAAGGAGAGTAAGTCTCCCTGTAGTTTTTCCCTCTTTCTATGTGACCTTAACTTGTGAAGACTTGATCTTTTTATCGCTCCCTTTTATGAAGTAAGTCTATATAGTAAATGTCTATATTGACAGTGCAATTTTGACACCTGGATATATGCTATTTTTGACATAAATGTCATATTTGCCATGTATAAGATTTGCTTTTTTAAAACTAAAATAATATCCCTATCCCTATGGCATAAAAAATAGAATTATCTTAAATTTAAATTATTTTTTAAATGAAAAATTTAGAACTTTCCAATAGAATTTTTCTATGATCTTGCTTGCATCGTGGATAAACATGGAGTATAGGTGCTAGTCTGCCTGGGCTTGAATCTGTCTCCTTTACCTACCATCCCTGTGATCCTGAGCACAAAGTAATTTAACAAGAAGTTATTTGAACTCTCTGCTCCTTAGTTTCTCTAAACATAAAATGGGGATAATATTAGCTTCCAACATAGAGTTGCTTTGAGAATTAAATAAGGCAACATTTGCAAAGAGCTTGAAACAATAACAGGTATATAGTGAGAGCCATGTAAGGGATTGAGAAATAAAATGATTGACTTGGGGCCAATTAATAAAATTGTCAAAAGCTCTCACTAAATTTTGATGGTAAAAATATTAACATCTCAATATAAAACCAAAAGAAATTGTGTCAACAGTTGTATTTAAGCAATAGTCTTCCTACCAAAATTCTAAAAGTAAAATAATGAATTGTGTACAATGCTGCCAAATTTAAACAAGGACTCGGAACTGGAATCAAGAGGCCAAAGGCTGGTACAGCATTGTTGTTGATCATGTATGCTGTGTTCAGTAAGCCTTTTGAGCTTGCCAGGCTTTAGCTGCCTTATTAGTAAAAGGGCAATAGGTTTTTGTTTTGTTGTTTTGCTTTTTTGGAAAGAAAATATTCTATAAGATTAAATCATATAGAAATGACAGAAAATGAATTTTAAATTTACAACTTTAGAAGTCATGTCCTTCACACCAATATTTCCACTTCAAACTGGATAAGAGGAAAATAAAATTCAGAAAGAGAAAATAATTTTCCAGTGCTTCTATCCATGCCTGCCCTACCCTATTCTACATCACCCGCCATGGGGTGACACAGTTACCATGCTCAGCAAGACTCCAACTGTGGGCCCCTGGCTCCACTAGCTCATCTAAGAACATCTGAATTTATGCTTGTCATAACAACGCTTTAACTGTGGAAAGTCTCGCCTTTCCTAACATCCATCCAAGGAGGAGAATTCGGAAATATTTGTCTAAAAGAGGATTTACAATAGAAATTGCTGTGTATGTGTCAAAGAGGAAAATAAATATTCTGGGATTACAGCATGAAATTAGTAAAATTTACATTCAAATGAAGGTAGCAGGGTTTTTCTCAATGCCTTTACCATTTTCTCATGAATTTAAGGTCTGACACAGATGCAAACTGCTGGATATTTAGGAGTTTTCCAGTCTCAAATTATCTGTCATCAAATCAAAGCAGTTTGTATATAAACAGATTGCTTTACAAACAAATGGAAATTTAAAGCACTATGTTATGTATAAATAACATAATATATTTTTATTTAATGATAATTATTCATCTAATAAATAAATGCATTTTTAAAGTATATGTTTAAGGCAAAGGGAGAAAGAGACAGAGACAGAGATCTACTCTGATTAAATGTTATTAAAAATAAACTAAATCTCATCTAGTCTTTTAGTCTTTTAATTTTGGATTTCAATGTAGTTAAAAATTATGTTTGTTTAAGACATTGTTTTTATCTTTGATAACTTGATCAGGACTTATTGAGCAAGGATAAATTGATGTACTATGTAATTAAACAAGTGGATAATGAAATCAGTCGGTCTGCCTGGGTCCAGATTCTGTTTTAATAACTTACTAGTTTTATGACCTAGGATAAGTCACCTACCTTGCCTTTGTCACAATTTCCTTGTATGACAAATGGAAATTTTTTAAAAAAATACTATAAAGGATAATGCATTAATATGAAATACCTTAGGAAAAACTATACCAAACATCATGCAGCACTCAATAAATATTCAATTTTTACATTTACATTAGAATTCTTCATAGCAAAATGACACTACCTTCAAGGAAATTGGAACTTAAGCAGTGATTTTAAATTATGTACTACATTACTATAAAATTTTTTTTTAAAGTTCTTGGAACTTGCTTTTTGGAGGGTGCAGATATTTATGATTCTGATTCCAACAATTACCCACCTGCTTATAATTACCACTTTGACAGATGAGAACAGTGTTAAAAAATTGTTTCTATTTAGGTATGGAATAAATTCAATATCTGTTAATTGTTTATACTCATATATTTGTTTGATTGTAATTTCCCTATAGTTCAGGTAGCTCCCGCCCTTGGAGCAAACACTTTGACAGTGTCAGTTATTCTTAAAGATGTAGCCCAGAGTACCTGGTCTTCTGATGGGCTGGTGGATGAAGGGATATGGGGAAGAGGACATTTACATTTGTGAAGTGGGAGGTCACTGGCTTCACCATCACTTACAGAAGCCAGTATCTTTCATTCCAATTTCACTGGGAACACGAATCAATTAAATGTTTCTTATGATTTCAAAACCACCATACCACCCACCACCATTAGCTTGAATACTTGCATATATGCATATGTTCGTGTGCATGCACACACATGCACACACACAAATGCAACACTGTCATGAAGATTCAAGGATAATTAATTTTTTTCTACATGAACACACTATTAAGTTGGAAATAACTACAACACATTTATTATTTGAGTCACAATATCCTCTTTCCCTTCCTTTCCTTAATTTAAATTATCAGACGGTAGTCATATTATTTGATACAACAGCAGTATCAAATGTAAAAGCAAAAAGGATAAACAGCTATTTATGTGGTATAACTTGAATGACACAATGAAGAATTGCTTCTCCCAATTTGTTCAGTATTGTAAGTGAAATTCCATCATCAGAGCTTCATCCTCTGAATTTCTGAGGATAATAAAAATGTATATAAAAATAAAAATGGACTCTTTAAATGGTAAAATGTAACACCATTCATTATGTTTTTAGTGGAAACAAGTATAAGACATTTTACAACAATGAGATCAAACTATGTAGAAAAGATATACAAGATAGGAACCTGAGATACAAATGTACCACGAAAGTTAAAGTCAGCCGCATCTAGATTACTTATGAAGGATAGTCTCACAGGACCCATAATGAGACCTACTAGGAATCAAGAATGTATAGAAGAGGAACTTATAAGGCGGGAATTTCTGAAAAGGGAGAGAAAACGGTGTCCATAGCCCAAATTTGCCATTTATATAATTTTGCTTTATATATAAGTTATTGCTTTTATATATAGATTTTAAATATAAGCTAAGCATATAAGCATGGAGAATATATGGCCTCTATCTTCCAGCAAACATGTGTCAGATATGTGGACGCTGATAACACTCAAGTACAAGTATAAAGAAGAAGTATTGTTACCATAACAATAAAGTGTTATTACTGTATTCACCCTGAAAGGCAATAAGACTTTAACGAACCATATTGTGTGTTTCTTAAGGGTTATTTCAAATACCTCTTGAAACATTTACAATGTAAATAAAGGCAATAAATGTCTGTGCTGGGAACTGAGAAAACTCAGGAAGCTATTATTCTTAGAAATGTTAACATGTCTTCTTAATAAGACTCCATTTCCTTGGTCTTAGGTACAACACTGAGACTTTGGAAAACATTGGCACATTCACTAATAATGGATGATTTCAGCTTAATCATTTGCATCTTCTTTTCACTTCCTTGTTGCCACTCCACTTACATAAGTAATTGAAAGTTGAGTTTTGCAGGCTTTATTTCTGAGACAGGCTAAGAGAAGCAAAAGGAAAATTAAACTCAAGGCTTACAAAAAGGAAAGCAAGTGTGTCCTATAACCAAAGTTAAATGACTGATTATATTCACGCACATATATTTACTGAAATAAAAATAAATTTAAACCTTTTTTGATTTACATTAAAAGAGAAAACTTTCTTTAAAAATACGGTACACATTTACTTGTTTTATAAAGACTGATCTAGTGTTAAGTACTACAAATATGACTAAATGAGAACACTGGAAGTCAATATACTAAACACTAGCAGATTTAAACAATTTATCACATGGTACTTCCTCAAAATCTATTTCTTCAACACTCCTTTATTTTGAAGGAAACTTTTGGCATTTAAACTATTATTTATTTTCATACCAAAAGTTTTTCTTATTTAGATTGTGGATGAAAAAGGGGTCTTATGGAAAGTAATCTCACAGGGTAATTTATCATAGATTCCTACCTGGGCAGATCTCAGGGAGAAGTCAGATCTCAAGCATTTAACTTCTTTAGTAAAAGGCTTATGTTTGCTGTTAGCAAACCCTGTCTATTATTCCTGTGCATCTAGGTTAATACACCTTCAAAATGCTCCCTTTTAGACCTTTCCTTCTAATTAGTGACCGCCCTTCCAGTCCCCTCCAGAGAGCATATAATCTTAATATCCAATAATAATGCCTGATTTACTTTCTCCCATCTTTATGTAATCTTCTTCATGTTTTCTCCTTAATTTAAAATGTGTAAAAGAAACTGCAGAACTATTATCGATTTGGCTCACATAAACTCTTATAAAAATTTTGTACAGGTTTGAACATCTTATGTTGACAGGATTTTATTGAAAGTTATTAAACCCATGAGCCAAATAGCTTCCTGAATATTGTATTAAACAGATGGCCTAAGAATTTCCCTCTCATTTTTTTCCTTCTAGTCCCTTCTAGGAACCAACTAAAAAGAGACTGAATTCATGAATTTTTCCTGAAAGAAAATATTGCTTTTTTGTTTCTAAAGAGGCCCAGCTGCTTAGGATACTCTCAGCACCATAGTAAAGCAATTCCTTTTCAGTGGGAAGATGTAAAGAGAGACAGGAAGGAACCATGTAAGAAATTTTCAAGTTATGTGGGAGGATCAATTATTGTGTTCTTTGGCTCTATTGTTACCAGAGAGTGAGGTTCTCCTCTTGGCACCGTGTCCAGGGTCTCGATGTCTTGAACAAAGAATTGAGCAAGACACCAAAGTACAGCAGAAAAGAATAGCTTTGTTAGAAGGGAAAGTAAAGCAACAGTACACTTCCAGACATGGAAGCGGGGCCAGACAAGCAAGAGAAGAGCAGCTCAAAGGCTCATGGACACAGTAATAAAGTCTTTAGGGTTTTTAACCCTATTTTCTGTGGGGTTTCTTTCTTAAAGGAGTGGGCTTTCTCAACTGACAAATAAGATTGACAGGACTCAGTGACTCATCGTTTGCTTTCTGCGCATGTTTGTTCCCAGAATTCAGTCTGTTATAATGATACTAATGAACTTCCGAGCATATGCATCATATTATAATGATGATATAATGAGACTCAGGTGAGTTGAAGGTCGTTGGGGTCTTCATTGCACAGGTACGAGTGACTGGCTAAAACTAGTACCCAATTTTCTGTTTACTTGTTTCCTTGTATGAGTTACTTTTAGCCTAAAAATGCCCCCTGGCTTGCTTAATTGTGGGCAGACTAGGGCAGACCCTTTCTAGAATAGGATGACCTCAGCATCTTTGAAGTGGACTGAAACCCCCTAACTTTCCTACCTAACTCATTTCTAAGAGCCATGACCCCCTTTTTATTAATATAGATGTTGAGGGATGGGAAGTCTCTTGATCTGTATCTGCTTCCTGCTGAGGAGGGTCATAGTTCAATTGGGGTTTCATGGAGCTCTTTCCCTCTTTGTCAGAACTGGGTCTTGGATATCCTCCTGAAGTGCCGCCTCTGTCCGTAGACAAGGAAAAATTGAAGATACAAACTTGTTACTTGAATCATTGGTCTAATTATATTTCTATCATTAATTTACCCATCAAGCGGGTAAAGGAAAACAAGCTTGGTTAATAAATTTTGTAAAAGAAAGAAAAAATTTGCGTTATATGTCCTCTCCTCTCTCGACTCTAAGAACCCTGTTTGACCTAAAGCCATTCCTGCCTTATGATGGGACAAGGAGAATGCTGAGCTTCAATGATCCTTACCAATAGCCAGAGGAATTGAGTCACCAGTTCCAAGGTAATTATTTAAGTCTGAGGGAGAGGATTGCTCTCTAAAGAAAGGAGAAAGGAAAAGACTTAACTAGGTTTACTAAAAAGATTAAGAATTTTGCAAATGATGGAGGTATCACTATGATTTTCTGTCTTTTTATTGAAATTCTCACTACATTCATGCATTTGATTTCCCTACCTTATTGAGCATCTTTATGGCTGTTATTTTGACATTTTTATCGAGTAAATCACTTATCTACATTCATTAAAGTCTGTTTCTGGAGTTTTAGCTTGTTCTTTTGTTTGGGACATATTTCTTTATTTCTTCATTTTCCCTATATCTCACTGTTGATTTGTGTGCATTAAATAAAACAACCACACCTCTCCCAGTCTTGATGGAGTGTTCTTCTGTAGGACATAAACCTTATCAATCAGCCCAGCCCTAGCTCTTTGTTGTCTCTCAAACCTCTATAATTGTTCAAGCTGCCTTTATTAATCTTAGTGGCTCCAAGTAGTTGAGGGGATGACAAGACTTGTCAGTATCTTAAAGGGGGATATTGCCAGTAGCACCTAGATGCATCTTGCATCTACATTTTGTCACTACATTTAAACCTTGTAGTAAACCTTAGAAACTGCTCCTGTCTTTACCATTTCCTCACTTTGACTTTTTCCCAAAATGTTTTCAGGTTGCTTGAAATGTGTGGCAGCAATCTGTGGTGATCTAGAGTCTGAATATCTTTGCCACCATTTACTATTGCCACCATATTTCTTTTAAATTTTAGCTGTCTTCATATGTGTGTAGTGATATCTCATTGTAGTTTTAATTTGCATTTCCCCAATGGTGTTGAACAGTTTTTTATATGTTTATTTTCCATCTCCTTATCCTCTCCAATAAAATGCCTCATCTTTAAAAATCTTTTTTCTCAGTTATTTATATATTTGTTTTTAAAACAATTTTTGAGAGTGCTTTATATACCATAGTTACTGGTCTTTTTTTGGAAATGTGGTTTCCAAATTATCTCTCCAGTCTGGAACTTGTATTTTTATCCTTTTGACAGGGTATTTTGTAGAGCAAAAGAGTTTAAATTGGTCAAGTTTAATTTATCAATTTTTCTATTTGTGGATAAGGTATTCGGAATCAAATCTAAGAAAATTTTGCCTAGCTATAGATTCTAAAGATTTTCTTCTATTAAATTATTAATGTTTTATAATTTTTCATTTAAATCCATGATTCCTATCAATTTTTCTGTAAATCGTGAGTTTTAGGTCAAAGTATTTGTTTCTCTCCCTACTCCCCCTACCCCACCCAATAGATATCCATTTGTTCCAAGACCAGTTTTAAAAAGTTACTTTTGTAATTTCTTCAAAATCATTTAGGCACAATTTTTAGGATTTCTATTCTATTCCTTTGATCTATGTGTCTATACCTCTGCAAATACTAGACAGTCACCATTATGGTGTTGTCTTAAAATGAGATAGATTGATTCCTTTACTTTTCTTATTTTTTTAAAAACAGTTTTAGCTTATCTAATTCCTTGGCATTACCAACTAGCTTTTAGAGTAATTCTGTCTTTATCTACTAAATATTCTTGCTGAAATTTTAATAATAATTGCATTAAACTTGTACATCGATTTGAGGAGAATTATCATCTTTACTATATTGAGTATTCCAATCCATTAACAAAATATATATTTCCATTTATTTTAATCTTTTTAAATTTCATTTGTCAATGTTTTGTAATTTTTAACATATGGTCCTATACATGTTTTGTTAGTTTTACAAAATCTAAGTGTGTTTTTTGGGGGAAAGAGGAGAGATTATAGTGATATTGTTTTGTTTTATTTAGTGCTCATGTATTTAGTAGTTTTTATATTTTTATTTGCTTTTATAAGTTTACCTGTAATATTGCTGAATTATTAGTTACAGAAATTTTTTGTTCTTGTAGATTCCTGGGGATTCTCTATATAGACAATCACATCTCCTACAAATAGAACTTATTTCTTCTTTTCTAATCTGTAAGCCTTTTATTCTTCTTGCTTTATTGCACTGGTTAGAACTTGCAGCACCAGGTTGAATAAGAGTGATATCACCATACATCATTGCCTTGTTTCTAATCGTAAGAGAAAAACATTTAGTCTTTTGCCATAAATGTAATGTTTACTATAGGTATTTTGTAGATGTTCCTCATCAAGTTGAAAAAGTTATCCACTTTTCCTATATTTATCAGAGTTTATATCATGAATAGGTACTTATTTTTTGAACTGATTTTCTGCATTGATTGCTATGATCATGTGATATTTCTTCCTTAAACTTTCGATATGGTATATTATCAAATATTTAACTGTCTTGAATCTTTGGCATAATAGACTTGCATACAATTTTTTATACATATTGTTGAATTTTTTTTGGTAATATTTTGTTAAGGATTGTTACATCTATATTTCTAAAGGACATTAGCCCCTTTTTTCTGTATCATTTTCTTTTTTTGTATTGTTTTCTTTTTTTGTATTGTTTTTGTCTGGTTGCCGGTATCATGGAACAGAGAGCAACGTGACACACACTACCTCAACAAAGTGATCAAGGTCAACAGTGACCATGATAAATCGTGTTGATAGCAAAAATTTTGAAATTATGTGATGTAAATTACCTCTTTGATCTTTCTCTGAAAGCCCATAACCAAGGGCTTCTAATAGTCAAGCCATTAGAAGAAAAAAATCAGGCAAATTCCACTAGAGAAGCAAAATATCTCTCAATGTCTTTACTGAAAGAGGAGTCTTAAATAGAAGAGGTAAAATTAGAATTTGTATGGAAACTAAATTGTCAGAGACTAATATTGGGATATTTCTTGGGAAAGGATTTGGTTTGGTCTTTGAAGATAGAAGAAATTGTTGGGGAAAGAAGCCTTGGAGATAAGAAGATATGGGTCAAAGAGAAAAATTGAGAGTATCAAAGATAAAACATCAAATATTTTATCATTTAATCTGGGTCTCATCTTGCCTATACCTCTTCTTTCTTAACTTTTTTTGGTAGGAGAGGTTTTTGTTTGTTTTATTTTGTTTTAGGGACCTAAATTGTGCAATGATGATAAAAACAGCTAAACTATGATAGTCACAATATATGGAAGAAGAACCTATCTAATGCCTATTACTTGAGCAAAAAAATGGATATATAAATTTGTATTTAACACTAAATTATTAGTCTACATATAAAATTTTTAAAATATAGAAATTTAAAAATAGCATAACTTAATCAAATAAACATTGTCATTTTAAAGTAGACTACACAAATTTCTAAACACTTTATGTATTAGATTTTTAATATTTGACTTTAACATGAAACAAAAAAATTTCTTGCAAATTTTCTTTCCACATTTTAGAATGTACTATTCCTTTAAAGTGAAGCTCCTCCATAGCTCCATCAGGTTTCTTCTCTGATTTTCAATTCCTCTCTCTCTTTCTATCTTTCTTTCTCTATCACACACACACACACACACACACACACACATGCACACACACATAACTCTAGAGCCTACATACTACTTATAATGAAATAAAAGGAATCTCTAGTGCAATGAGTATATTGAAGTAAAACTGTTTGTGTTCAAATTCTAAATCTACTGTGTATTGACTTTGTCTCATTTAGCAGGTGGCATCATTTCTTCATGCCTCAGATTCTCCCTTTGTAAACTGGGTGTGATAATAGTCTAATGTTTACAATGAATTGTAGTGAAAAATTAAGTGAGCTAATATTAAAAATTACTGAGAATATTTAAAATTTTATAAATAATAAATGTTAGCCATTATTATTGCTAATATAATTAAGTGTACTGCTATTGTTAATATTTCTATTGATATGTACTGAAAAGGATGAAAAATAATAGTGGCTAAATATCAGTTGAGCAAAAGACACTTGTTTTATGTGCTGTCTTGCTTTTATTGATATTCTCTCACTAGTCATTAAAAAATCGAATGTCTATATTTTAAATCATAAGGGAGAATCAGAGATGAAGATACCACATATTATAAAAGTTCAAAATTAAAAAGACCTAATTTCTGATAGGAATTTAAAGGATAGGATAGATAATTTCAATATATTTTTGAATTTTCTCTCTTCTATTACACAAAGAGTACTAACGAGCTACTACTTTTCATTTTCTCTCAGTGTTATCCATCTCTATAGATCCCTCTTAAGGATATGTAAAGAAATACAAGAAATATGATAATAATGGCAATAAGTACTTCCTAAGTGTTCAGCATTCTGGTAGGTTATATTGTGTCATTTAATCTAGTAATATTTTTAGACAAGGAAATGGAAGCTTAGAGAGTAAGTCAGTTTCTGACAGCACAGGAAAAGTGTCAAAGCCAGGATTTAAATCCAGGCTCTTTAACACCAAAGCTTAAATTCTTAACCACTGAGCGAATCTAAATCTTTAAGTTTAAGAACAGAAGCAAAGCACAGCCCCTACATGTTCCACCTCTAAAGAGTGTTGTGAGACTAAAATAATAGCTGTAGGTACCAAATGAAAATTATATGAACAAATTGCCTTGTTTTAAAAAGCAAGCTCTTCTCTTCTAAAAAGACATGTAATTGTTCAATTTTGTCTACACTTTGTCAGTCCTTTAAAAAAGTGTGTACGGGCTAGAAACAGTGATTCTGCAATTGCACTAAAAGGTACAGGATATAAAAACTACTTCAAAGTTCTTATTGCCCTTAAACAACAAACCATATTTTTATAGGATGGAACTTGTCATTTACAGGGGAAATTTTCAAGCCTTTTTTTGTTATTATCATGATGTCAATTCTGTCTTATTCCAGTATTTCAGAAAACTATCTGCAGGCAAATGAGAAAGAAGTAGAGGAAAAGCAGTCCAATCTCATTCTGATCTCTTCATTTCAATGAGCACTTTGCATCAAGTATGGGCAGAACCATTAAAATATGATTTGTAACACTCAAAATCTCTATGACAGGGCTAACTTTATTAAGGAAACTAAATTTTGTTCAGGGAAAGAGACACATTAACGAATATCAGACCCTTGATAAAGAAGAAAGTAGGTGATAACTTAAATGACTTGGAAATTCAATAACTAAGGTATATAAGTACTATTGTTATTTTTATGACTTGTGAATTATACCACTTCACGGCCATGGAGGAAGTGGGCAATTTTCCTCTTTTGCAAAGACTAACCTCACTCCAACGTCACTTCATCCATCCAAATGGGGCATTGCTGATATCACTGATGATGATTTCTGAACATCAAACACAATAGCAAGTTTTGAATTATTACTCAGATCAAACATTCCTTTCTACTCTGTTGTGTCCATAAATAAATATTAGCCTCTAGAAATTTTATCTAAAATTTAAGAAAAACAGGAAGGTTCTTCTCAGTGAAATGACCTTTATATTATAGCCAGAAACACGTTTTCAAAATGAGCAGTCACAAAGCAGTGCCAATAATGATTAAAGCAATGTCTTTCTAATCACCAACAATACTTTTGGTTTATAGTGTGAATATGTCTTGTCTCAAATACTCAACAATTCCCCAGGGGATAAGATGAAATCCTCCAGATTCCACAAGCTGTGTTTCTCCCCCGATATTTGCCTCAGAGATTTTATCACCTCAAATCATAGGTGAATTGGCTGACCCTAAAGCATTAACTTCTCTTCATACCCTCCCACCACTGTTCTTTGCCCTGTACCATAGTGATTGGTTGTATAGAATTAAGGCTCTGAAAGCCAAATCCAATTTTTGACTCCTTTTCATGGCAGAACAGCTGTGGTTCTGGGTTTATTTTAGCACAGACTTATGAGATCCAAGTACGTTTTAATCTAATGCTATAATTTTTAAGCATTATAAAAGTACGGAAGGGACCAGATATAGTAGACATCATCTTCATCTCATCAGGAAATTTGCCACCTTCAAATTACTGATGATCTTTTTGCCCCTTATTCAAAGAGAGCATAAATAACTTACCCAAGAGTCTATGAGTCTGTTGGTCACCTTAATAAGTAGTTGCCAGAGCTACTTTTCCCACTAATCAATCTTTTATACTACTTTAGTCATGCAGCTCTAAGCCCAGCACACCAACTCACAACTCTCCTATCCAGTCGCAGTTCCACACAGCAATTGAGGCAGACACAGCATAGCTAATTTATGTCAATTTGACTGTTTTAAAAGAAAACAGTGCTGTGGAGAGGTTTGGTTATTTTCAAATAGGCCTCCATCAATGAAGACAAGATGTTAATCCATCATTAACCAGTCTTTACCTACGACGTGTAGCAGAGGTCTCTACTTGCACATTGATTTCTGTTCCTTTTCAGTGGTTCTAGCTCAGAAACTCTTCATTGCAATTAAATGCCACATATTTTCTGCATCTAGTAGTGAAAATAAAATGTGTCCTTAAGGTTACTAACATATAAAATTTATTGATATCTTATAATGTTTTTCATTTTCTATTTAATGTTGTTTTAAATAAGAAAAATTAAAAATTAAGTTATTAGCATGGATTTTACTATTCATCTTTATGTAAAGCAATACGTTTTAAATGCAGTTATCTTGAGTATTTACTATTTATATATATATATGTATATATATATATATATATGAATCACTGAAATTGTAGCTTATAGTTTATAGCTCATATATATGTGTATACCTGTTCCTCAATTTACATGGATTATCCATTCCATGTTTTTTTTTAATGTGAATAAAACCATGTAAAAGAGACTACTAGTACAAAAAAAATACTAAAGAAATAGGCCAATATAAGTCATAAAAATATTTATTTCATATATTTTCACAAAAAAATGCTAATGAAAATTCAGAAAAAAACAAAATAAATTTTATTTGCTGTCAGTGTCTATACTGTAATCTAAAGCAATCAACCTTCTCTTTTTAAATGGTACAAAGTCGCTATCTTCATTGCTCCAACTATTTGGAAGTACTACTTTGGTTTCATTATTTATGTTTATGTTTTTGGATAATCTTTTTGCAGCCCCATCTTTTGCTAAGTTTTCATAAGTTTTTCAATATTCACTGCAACATTTTAAAAATCTTTTTGAAATTTTAAGGCTCGTTGGATTTTTGGATCAATATCTAGAATTGCAGGTTTCAGTTTTGTGGCCTATTAAAGAGCTTTGCAAATATTTTCCGCAGTTCAAGGTCACTGCCGAATTCATCAACAAGATGGGGTTTAGATATTAACTGAATTAATTCATTATCACTTAATACATGATCAACCAGTATTTTGTTAATACCATCTACATTTAAATTGTCAGAACTTTCTCGAAATTTATTTAATAAATTAATAATGCCAGTTAATCCCTCTTCAGCTGTTTGAACTGTATTTCCTGGTGCAACCACTTCTGGCCATATTGCTTTCCAGAAAGCACTTAAAGTTTATGGCTTTATATCACTCAAAGATAAAGCAATATTCTTGATGCCACTTAAAATTTTGTATTTTTTCTAAGTTTCTGTAACTGTAAAGGATTATCTTTAAATTTATTAAAAATATCATTAAAACTCTGTTTAATACAATTAATCTTAAAGGTGGAAATAATGCCTTGATCTAAAGGTTGGATCAAGGAAGTCGTATTTGGTGGCAAATGTACAACTTTTATATTTGGATGTTCTAAAGTGAATGGATAACCAGGTGCATTATGAAAAAGTAAAAGTATTTTAAAAGGAAGGCAAGTTCCTTCATATAATTTTCAGCTTCTACAGCAAAACGTTTATAAAAGCAATCCCAAAAAACATCGGTAGTCACCTGTTTTTCTATCTCCCATCCAATGAGTGGGAAGTTCATTAGTATTAGTTTGTTGTATATTGCTGAGTTAAGCTACTGTTTTTTAGAAAGAGTAATCACTAATAATGGAAATGAAAAAGAATGAACTGCATAAAATGAGACCATGTAAATTGAGGGATGGGTGTGTATGTATATATAATATTATACATACACACATATCCTATAAGAATAGAAATGTTACATAAAACTCATTAAAATGTTTTTATTTCATTTCATGGTATGTGCACATTCTACCAACACTCTCTACCTTTGGTTTACTAAAAAATGGGAGAAGATTGAAAGGAAAATGAACTATGGCTTGATTTATCTCCTTCTTTCTGTGGCATTATTTTTTCAGCATAAGTTGGCTAATACGGAGGAGTGACATGAGTAAGAAAGATATTATAGTGCTCTTTGGTCATTTATGTCTCTTAGACCATCATGATCTTATTTCTGCATTCAAAGGAAGTCATTTTAGTCAGTCATAAATGTAACATGCTGCTATGAACTATATTATGCCTTCCCAAAATTTCTGTGTTGAAACCTTACCTCCAATATAATGGTATTTGGAGATGGGCCTTGGTGAGGTATGTAAGAGTTAAATTAGAGCATAAGGATGGGGCTCTCATGAAGAGATTAGTGCCTTTAAGAAAAGAGGAAAACACGAGAGTCCTCTCTCTCCATGTCAGGTGAGGACATAGTGAGGATGCAGAAGTCTGCAAGTCAGGGGGAAAGCCTTCACCAGAATCCAACTTTTCTGGCACCCTGATTTCAGATGTACAGCCTCCAGAACTATAAGAAAATTAATTTATACTGTTTAAGACACCTATTCTATACTATTTTGTTATGGCAGCCCAAGCTAACTAAGACACATGCTTACTTTGTATTCAGTTGAGTGGTGCTGAACTCCCAAGCAGGGAGCACTCTGTGCTCATGAGACAATGCAAATCCTATAAGTAGCAAATGGAGGAACACCAGAATGTGTATTGTATATATCTACTCTACTCACACAATGCTCCACTGTCCTATCAAATATTGCTTATAAAACATAAGTTCGAAATAAAATTATTTAAAATGTCAAGGCATTGAGTTCAGTGCATTAAAGGAAATACAGGACCCTTCTAAGTGTGGGTCCTGTATGTGACTGCATAGGTTGTATACTCATGAAGCTGTCCCTGAGTGTAATCATTTGTATATGGAACTGGAGAATATCAAAAACTGTTCCCAAGGAAAGACTGATAGTAAGCCAGAACATAAATATTAAATTGCAAAATAGAAATCTTCTCATAGTAAATAAGGGTAGAAATTAGGAATATCTTAACATGAAGTACTTTTTGAATTGTATTTTAATAGAAAAGTGTAACTTAGGTCATTCTACCAAAGGTTGAAATACATACAGTGGTTGAGAAAATAATTTTAAAAATATTCTCAATATTAGAAGTACTATATAGAAAATACTGAGATCCATCTTATTTCTAATTAACTATCCCTAGTATTTATTTTCCATCCTGGCACCTTCTCTAATTTATTGTCATTAGCTGATTTCACTCAGCTTTATATAATCTCAAAATCATATATATTTTTGGGGAAAAAGCATCCATTTAAGATTTGCTTTCATTTTTTTCTGCTTCTTTAAAAGTACTGTGAATTCATTAGTGTCAGTGGGTAAATCGCTCAGCTTTGTGGTCACATGCCTCATCACTGTCCTTAGTTTAATTTAGGTTCTAAATAAATGTCTGTTTATTTAATTAATTAATTTTACTTTGTGACATTTGGAGTTTAATCACATTATTTCGAAGATAGGCAACTTTTACTCATTAAATTAATTTCTTCCAATTTTATTTGCATCTGTTAATCATTATATACTGTTGCCTTTATAAGATCTTTTTATTTATACAATTATAATGACAATAATATCCAAAACAACTACAGCATTAAATAGATCATAGATTGTTTTCTACTGATCACTTGATGTATTTAGGATTGGTTATAGCTAATTTTTCTACATCAAAAACTGGAGGGAAAAAAATCTTAGAATAAAATAATAGATATTATTTATATGAGCAACAGTTGTTAGGAATTGCTATTTCTCAGAGATAAAGAAAACTTGTAACTAACCTTTATTCTATTGAAATTAAGTATATGTAATCCCAAGCAAAGCAAATAAAAGTGGGGGAATGAAATTAAAAGTCAGAGCTGGAAGAATCACATACATGGAGATTGACATTGAGATATAGATTTGAAAAACAAAATAACTTCACAGTTTTTATTCCTGGCAAAAAGGGAAGCATTCAGACCAGAAGGAGGAAGAACTTAATCTTTTGAAAACTAGCTTACAAATGAGATAGTAATATCAAAAAGAACCTTTTTCAAAAATGGAATAAAGTGACTCATGCAAAACTGGTTTTTGAAATGCACTCAAAACTCTCTTTTCTGCCTGTACTCTGTGATAATAAAAATGTTTTAGTTTACATTTTCCATTTTGAAAATATTCATCACTCGTACATAGTTAGTGATTATGACTGTTATTTCTGTCACTTTAGGAGTAAGAATATTTGTTTTTTAAGGGCTCTCTTGAATACAGCATTTGTCATTTTTTGAACAGAGTTATTCTTCAAGGATGCCAATGTATTATTTGACAAGAACTCCTCCCCCTTTTCTTTACTTGCAAATAGTTTGGCAGTGATTTTAACATAATTCAAACATATCTCAAAAGTTGGTCTTGGATCATCTGAATACCTTTCGTTTGTCTACTTTAATACTCATCTCTAGCTTCCAGCCTAGACAGACTTTGTCTACATTGAAGTCATTATTACCCGATAGTTCTCAGAATCTGATATTCAGTTTGATTCTTGAGTGAGTCCACCTCAGCTCCTAAGTGGTTCTGCTGGCCTACTTTTATCTTTTACTTCTTCATTGTAGCTCTAGCATCATTTACCAGCAATGATCAACAGAGTCTGACAATCAAAAGTACCAGAACCTATCCAATACCTCTCATTCCAGATCGAGCCACTTAGCCAGCACAGAATGCCATTGATGTCCAACAACAGTGCACTACCATTACTCATAGAGTTTCCATTTCTAAGTAATTCATCCAATGGCAGAAATGTGTGCCTTGAGAGTGGTAAGAAACAGAATTTCCTGCTTTCGCTTTTAGTATCTAGGAGTTTATTCTCAACACTGCAGTTTCAGTTATCTTTTTAAAACCTCAAGTGACTCTTCTACTCTCAACTCACTTAGAGTTTTGTTAAATCTTAAATCCTTATTTAACCCAGAAGATTCTACATTATCTTGTCCTCTATCACCTCTCTGCAATTATCTCCCATTTTTTCCATCCAGACAAAAAAATTCTTTGATATCTCTTATACACACAAGACACACTCTCATATCAGGTCCTGTACATTCAATGATCCTTTGCCTGGAATGCTTTTCCCACACATGTCCCACAGATAGCTCACAGTCTCACATCCTTCAAGAATTTCATCTTATGTCATCTTCTCCATGTGTTTGTCTATGGTTCCCTAATCTCTGACCTGCATAATTTCTATCCCTGTTTCTCATTCTGTGTCCATACAATTTATAACCAGGTAACATACTATACATTTTATTTACTTGTCTTGTTTATCATCTGTCTCCCCTCATCCTCCAATATTAATTCTGTGTAGGCTGAAATGTTTTCTGTTTTCTTTAGTAGGTACTATTATCACCTAGAATATATCTGGATCATTGTAGGCACTCAGTAATCAGTAATTTGATAAAAGACTGAATTTAGAGGGCCATTAAAGTTATTATGTAAATTCATTAATTTTAAGAAAAAAAAAAAACCCTCCTGAGCTCTGTTCAGCTGATGGCCACAGTGATCTGAACATCTGTGATCTTGACTAATTTATTAGCTTTACAAGGGGTTTGCTTTTGTGGCCTTAACAAACCAAAACCTTCAAAGTCATTAATAAATAATTTAAATTATATTTAAATATTTTTTAATCATTTAATCAATGTGAAATACCAAATTGAATCTGTTAGAATGTGACTAAATTATAGCAGGCTTATAAATGGGATAACTATGATTGTCCTTTTTAATAGGAGACAATATCGTTCAATAGAACAAAAAAGGTAATCTAGGGATTTAGTAATAACACTTTCTGTTCTAATTCTGACATTGACTTTCTGTGTAATCCAAGGTGACTCACTTAACCTCACCGTGTCTCACATTTTCTAATAAGCAAAATGAAGACTAGGCTCAGCTATAGTTACTTTTAAAAAGGTGATGGTCAAAAACAGTATAAATGTTAAAGGCTACTGCAATAATATGTTTTTCTACTTAAAAATATTACTTTAATTTAAATTAAGTCTGTTTCTTTTCACATGATAATATAGACATAATTTAAAAATGTGGATGTCCTTCTCTTAGTTGCACATAAAATTCCTGGAAATATTTCAGAATATAGACAAGGGGGTCTGGTTTGTAATTTAGTAATGTCTGTGCTATGGGACTTTGCACAATGATGTCCCAAGCTTTGTAACTATAGCATAATGAGATATATCCAATATTGTTCCTGATAATAAGATTTGCCTTATCATTGAATTAATCAAAGGGAAGAAAGATATTAAAATTCAGTTCTTGCCCTTAGTTTGTCTTTTTGTTTTGTTTATTTTTTCATGATGGATTGGGGAGTCTCATAGAAATCACCTGTTTCACTGGGGCGAAAGATTAATCCTTTATTAAAAAAAAATACCTTTAGTTTGTAAATCAATAAGAGCTACTATTTATACACTCCTTCCCAAAATGTGTTACTATCTGATAAAGCAGGATCTCCATGAAGGGAGGAAGTACAGAAGGCTTGGTATAGAGATTATGAAAAAGAGTTGAAAGGGAGGCATAATTATGTGTCACTCAGGTTGTCTTCTGGCCCAGTTTATAGTGACTTGTAAGAAAGTCTTGGGCACAAGAAGATAGGGGAAAAACATATCACAGAACTGTCTTTCAGTCTCTATAAAATGGTAGAAAAAAGACATGGAGATACACACACGATAAGGAAAGATATTTCCTTTCTTAGCAACATTATATCTAGAAATGGAACAAAAGAATAGTTCTTATAAATTCAGAAACTGTAGAGCCCCATATGGGAGTCAGCATGAGTGATGTCAAAAGTCATCTCAGTAAAAATTTCTTCATAGACCATGAGTGAATTATGGTCTGAGTATGAGGAAGAAGTAGCAAATAACACAAGCTGAGAAAAAATTAGTCAAATCCATTTGCAAACACACATGAGGTATTTCAGTTACTCCCTTGAATTTGGAAGAAATGTGATTATGATATTTCTAACTAATATTTGAGACTAATAGTTGGGAACTTACAATATTACAAACTATTGTTCTTGTAAGGAGCAGCCAGGGGACAAAAAATAAGGCAGTGAATCACAAGGAAATATGATGATGACCAGGAAAAGGAGTAGAAGAAAAATGAAAACAAGCTTCTTTTAGCTGTTTGCCCAATAATTTGTTTATCTTCTGGGTAGCATATCAATTCATAATGTAACTCTGAGGCCCCATGACTTAAAAATGAGGATTTTACAACAATATTTAAATAAATCTAGCTGACTTTTTTAAAAAGCCATCTGCCTTGATTGCTGAATCTGAAAATAAAATAAACTTAGAACTAAGTTTTTGTCACCAATGTATTTAGTTATACCCTCCAGTTATCCAGACTAATTATCACAATCCATAAAATTCAGCTTTTATCATGCCTGATGATTTATTATGTATTATGATTAATTTTTGTATTTAGGAAATCATCTCATCTTTTGGGAAGAAATAATTTAGTATAAGAAACAGAGACCTTTCTCAAGTGACTCTTAATATCTGTGGTTGGATGACACTTGTACTTCTTATAATTTTCACTAAAGTAATTAAATATCGGCAGAAATCTGGTTTATTTTATGCATTTTACATGGAGAAAGATTGAGGAATAAATCAGTTTGGCATATATATTTTTATTAAATATTGTGACGATATCTATTGCTATTCAGAAGACACTCCGGGAAATAGGTTAGGTAAGCAGAGCATAAATATATCATAAATTTCAAAGTGCTGGATTTTGAGAAATGTAAGATACAAAGTAGAATGATGGGAGTGAAAAGATGGGAATGTATTTGTGATCATTTTTTCAGAACAGTGAAAAAAAATCCAACAAAAATTTAGAAAATTATGATTATGAATGTTTAGATTTTCTTTTTCTCTCATACTAATTTCTGTTTTAAATTAAGTGAAATAAAAATGGTTTTTTTATACTTGTATTCTCAGACTTAAAAGTGATGGAGAATGATATTTAAAGAGATGATAAAAATACCTACAGTAAATATAGTTAATCATGTAAGCTGTCTCAAAGTTTAATAAAGAAGTATGGAATATATATATATATGTGTATATATATATACATATACATACATATATATATGTATGTGTCTACATACACATATATATGTGCATACATACATATATATGTGTGTGTGTGTATATACACACACACTGTAGAATATTTTTTACAGCATACATATATAATGTCTATAGGAATAGTCACGGTCCAATACTCTGGAGAACATCACATCAATTTCTGGCCATAGTCTTGTCTTACCATTGGATTAAAATCAAGAAAGGGATGGAAAGAATCTGCAAATTCACCCTCTACTTCCCTAGTCCCATTAATTTTTAAAAGTCCCACCTGAAATGTTTACCGTCAGTTGAAACCCCGATTTCCACATCACCCCACCTCCTTTCCTTTAAATTATATTTTGCAATCACCACACTAGACTTCCTTAAAACCATATGAGACTACACATAACCTTTAAATCAGATAACATGAAAGACGTGTACTTGAAATCTATAAAAATCATGTATTTGGCCTTATAGAACATTTTTGAAAATCTCTGAGAAGCAAATTTTACATTCCTGCTATCACATACTGACTACTGAATCTCCTGTTTATTTCTCAATTTTTAATCCTATTCAGAAAGAGACAACAGATAAATCTGAACAATTACTTGAATATTTGTGGAAAATAAGTGTTTTTATTCTTATTTTAGTTTTAAAAAGTTTGTGTTTATAAGTCACATTCAATCAATAAATAATTTGATAATATTTTAGAGTATAATAATCTCTCCATTATACAGCTACATATGTATAACTTCTAAACTAGTTTATTTTCGGTTTAATTTAAAAAATTATTTGTGAATGTGGTAAACATGCAAGTAAGTAGAGGCAAATTTGATTTTCTGACATATCAAAAGGTAACTCAAGTCCTAGTAATAGACTCCTGAAAAAGAGGAAAGTGGAACAGCTGTTAGATTTCTTCACATTTGAATGCTCTCACTTCATAATAGCTAGTGTATCCTTTCAGAAGTGGGACTTCTACCCCTAGAGTTAATAATTGTCATCACAGTCCAAACACTGATCAAATACCGATTTTAAATTTCTCTTGATCTGACCAATAGCTGCTGCTTTCTGACAGTTTCAGTACTGCCAGATAACTTAGTACTGCCACTTCTCCATTGAGATTTTCTCTAACAAGCTTAGCAGAAACAATTCTTTTAAACAGAAAAGATTCTGCATTTAACTAAGCTCTAAAACTCATCCCTGTCCCTGCTGGGATTTGCGGGATTACTGTCAGAGAATTTTTATTATTCTCCAGCACAAATCAATTTCATTCATATCCAATATCCCATTAGACTGTCTCCTTATGAACTTGGCCCCATTTTATTTAATTTAACAAACTGTTTTTTTAATGTTAATGCATATTTCAAGTTTATAAATAAGCATGCAAAATGAACAGTTGCTTTTACTGTGTCTAGCTCATGTCTCTAGCAGAATTTTATTCTATATTTTTCTAGGAACCTGACATAGAGAAAAAACAAACTTTCTCTCCTTTGAAAGTAGTAAGAAAGCTTAGCTTATTGCCTAAAATTGCAGAAAGCAGACCGATTCTTTCTGAGCTAATTTGCCCAAAGCCAATGATCTCAATGGCTAAATTATAAAACAAAACAAACAAAACACTATTTTCTGAATGAACTCTCCTTAGTTTTTTTTTCCAGACGAAAGCTCTCTCTCTCCTCCAGCTCCCACTAGATTTAGGTGTCCCCAGGCTGCCCACACTTTTGAACAACCTGCCACAAATTGGGGGCATTCCATAACCATCTCAGGTTCAATAATTTGTTAGAACAACTCACAGTACTGAAGAAAACACTATACTTACAATTATAGTTTAATTGCAAGGGGTACAAATCAGGAGGACTAGTCAAATGAAGATAACCCTAGGGCAAGGTCTAGGAGGGAATTTGGACTCTGTGCCTTCTCTTCATGGAATCATGGCTGGTTACCCTCCCAGCACATCAGGGCATTCATCAACTAGGAAGCTCTACTAAACCTTGGTATGCAGAGTTATAATAGGGATTTTGTCATTTAGATAAGATTAATTGATTAAATCATTGGCCACGTGATTTAATTTAAGTTCTAGCCCCTTACCCTCCCTGGAGGTTTAGTGGCTCAAAGTCTCAACTCTCTTAATTATGTGGTTGGCTACCTAGGGATCTAGGTGAGGCTATCTAGGATCCAGGATGAGTCATTTCATTAGTATTCATTAGTACAGCCTCTCCTATCACTTGAGAAATAACAAGGGTTTTAAAAGCTCCATGATAGAAACCCAGGACAAAGACCAGATAAATTTTTTCATTTTGTATTTGCTTCTTAGAGTTAAATATTTTGCCTTCTCAGACAGGCCACCTCTTCACATCCTTTTCCCACTTTTATTCTCCAGGATAACTTGGCAGAAATATGGTTACAGTCAGGAATAATAGGAGATTTCCATATATTAACTAAGATTTCTCATTACAGCCTTGTGAAATAAGAATTTTTTCCTTATTTTTCAGGGAAGAAAATTAAAATATTTGAAGGTTAAATAACTTGCTCAGGTCATATACTGAGTAAGAAGCAAAGTGTTCAAAACCAAGACTAGTTGGACCCAAATCCTAAATAGAGCAATGGCTAAGACTGGCATGGTCTCTGCCTCCCAAGGCACTAAATGAGAGGCTGTTTTAGTATCTACATCAAACTGAAAACAAGAGTTTTACAGCAAAATATTCTAATAGTATATGAATTCTGTTTGCTTTTTTTAAAACCTATATTCACCTCCAGCTAATGCAAAGGTCTGTGTCAAAAAATACACAGACACTCTCTGTGGTTAAAGATAGATTGCATCTGCGTACCTTAGTTTCTTAAAGGACAGCTGCAGCTCTTCTCATGATGGGGAGGTAGATTTGACTCTCAGAAAATATTCTTTAGCTTCTTTGTTGCTACAAAACACTGAAAGGTGCTTAGTAACTAATACTAGTAGATTCAAAAATGAAGCACAGTGGCCCAGAAAGAAAAAGCACTTATTTGACTTAAATCTATGTCAAGAAGCTGGCATACTTGGAGATAAATGCATTTAAAATGTATATTATTTTATGATACTTTCCTGGACTCTTCTAAAATGGACTTCTATTAAAACTTCCATTGTTTCTCATTGTTAAATGTTTACATGTTTTTAAATTGCCATATATTTTTTCAGGACAATAATCCAAAATGTCATGGAGGTGCTATATGTTTTGAGCTTTCAAAACATATTCAAACCTCAGAGTCTCAGTTTCAGGTTATTATTGATTGAATTCTGGTCTTTGAACAATCTGTGCTCTTGAAAGAATAATAGTCTAGGACTTGTATTATTTCTTCTCTTTTCAAAACAGTGATGATGCTAGTTGTATAACTGCACATAGACTTCACTTCCTTAATATAGCTTTTATCTCTGATTCAGCAGGCTCTACCTAGTATAATACCATTGTGACTCACTTGCTTTTTCTGCCCTTATCCTCCCACCTTTGCATGTACTGCATACCTACTCTCTTATAGATTAAATCTTAGGACAGAAGGTTCTGGTCACCCTCAAAATTTTTAAGAATAAAGCCTCAAGTTTATTGATCATGAGAGCAATATGTTTCAGTTAAACTAAAGATAACATTTGGCTTCAGGTGTGTTTTACCCGCAGACCCATGGAGGCAGAACAGCCCCACTGACCAACTTCCCATAGGACCAGAGGGGATGACACTGGCTCCAGAAGTGGACGAGATGATCAATCACCCCAACCCCACCCAATCAGTAGCACCCATGACCCCAACTTTCTTAGTATTCATGACTAATGGGTCTTCCCCTATATAACCTGTCTCCTAGGGGACATCTGGGAGCCAGGTCTTTGAGCAGCAGCTCATCTGTGTCTCCAGGACTTGCAGCTGCCTCCGATAAAACTTTACCTTTACTGCTGCAAAACCTGCATATGTCTCATTGGTTGACTTAGATGTGTGCAGGCAGATGGACCCTTTTGCTTCAGTAACAGTTGGAGTTAATAGCTGTCCACATATGTTTTTACTTACTTCATCCAACTGAGAATCTGATAATCCTCATCAGTAGTTCTTACCTACTATGTGGTTGGTGACCAGCAACATCAGCATACCTAGGAACCTGCTAGAAATGCAGATTCTTGGATTTCAATCAAAACTAATTGAATCAGAATCACCAGGATTGGAGCACAGAGATCAATGTATTCTCCAGATGATTCTAATGTAAGTTAAAGTTTGAGCACCATAGTTTATTATGTAAAGTTTGAGCACTTAGTTTATTCTTTGTGATAAAACACTGAAGAGATCTTCTAAACTACAAATTTACTTGGGTTATATATCAGTAACATCACCAGTCATGAACACACCCACACCAATGTCACATCAGCAGGAATACATTTCTCATTGTAACGGTCATCTTGCAAATGCCTACAACAACAAAACAAGAAACTTGTAAATTGTTATGCTAAAGGAGATGTAAAATGTCCCCAAGAATAAAAAAATTTTTACTTATCAGGTGTAGCTGGTAAGCAAGCACTTAAGTAGCAATGCTGAAAGAAAAAGATGATAGAAAATGTCTGGATAGGAGAGAATGAATGATCTTTACTCAGAATTTTTTTTAAATGGGCTTTTTATATATGGTAGAATAAAAGAAATGTGCTAGAATTTTTTTGAGGAGGAGGAGAAATTCCTTATTTTTACTCTTCTTGACAAAGCTGGTATATGGGTGGTAAGATAGCAAATTTAATTTAATATTAGTGATTAAGACAAGCTTCCTGTTTTGTAAATTTATGTTCTCCACCATACCCTCTCTTAGCTGATAACCTTACTTAAATGTTTCCATTTTTAAAAAAGCAAATAAGTAAATCACTTTCTTCAACTATGATGTCTCTTCTAGTTACTACCTCTCTGACCTTCCCAGCAGCTAAACATCTTGAAAGCTATGAGACTACACTCACATTTCCAAATCCTCACTTCCTGCTCCTCCTCCTCTAGCTGCTGCAATCTGCTTCCTTTTCATTACACTCTACTGACTCTACACTCACCAAGGAGATTTCATTTGCCAAATCCAATGAGTGAATTTTGACCATTAGCTTTTTTACTTTCTCCAAAGAGATTCGCTTTTTTTTTTTTAAAAAAAGAACTTCATCTTTCTTTAAACTCTGTATTCCTTTGGCTTCTCCTTAATTCTACTTTATTGTGGTTTTATGATAACTCTTTCACAGTTTTTCATATATATATTTTCCTATAGTCACTTCTTAAATTTTTAGATTTCTTGATTTTTTCCCTTGACTTGCTATCATTTTCTCATTGAGTGAATTTATTCATTTTTCAATTATTATTATGTACTCAGAATTTCCTAATCACTATCTCAGGCCCAGATCTGCCTTTTTAGTTCTTGACTCTTATCTCCAAATTTTTACTGCAGAAATTCTGATTCTCAGACAATTTAACATATCCACAACTTATCTTATTGTCTACTGCTTAGCTGACAAACCCACTTCTCCTCTTATATTAACTGTTTTGTCCTCTCTACTCATACATCCAAGAAATCTGAGAGCCTTTATAAACCTTTCTCTTTTTCATCAGCATTCATTTTCAGTGAGTCATTGAATCAACTACCTTCTATTTAATACATAATTCAATTTCATGTACTCCATTATACTCCCATCTCACTGCCTAGTGTATTTCTGGGTTCTCATCATGGACAGCCTAGATTATCACTGTAGCTTTCTAAACTGACTGTTTCACAAGGACATTTGATGCAAACTGTAACATATTTCTTCTGCTTAAGATCTTTCAAAATATTCTTGCTATTTCTAAAAGTATTCATTTAGACTTTTAACTAGGCATACAGACAATCTCACAATTTAGCATCTAGCTATATTCTGTCTTTAACTTTGTCATTATCTCCCAAACATACTACTCTCTATTTAAAAAAAAAAAAAAAATGCACTTCCCCATATGCCCTCCTTCGATGCTTTACACATGACAGTGTTTCTTTCAAATTTCTGATCTTGCTTCCTTTCCTTTTTTGTCTGGTTAATTCTAACATCTTTAACCACATTGCTCAAAAGAAACCCTATTACTGAGATCCTTTCAATCTTCTTAGACAGTGGAAACATGTTCTTCTATTGGAAATCACAAAGTGTATTTTCTCTGTTTTCACTTGAAACACATCCTTGAGTTAAAACTTCTTATTTACATGTCTATCTTCTTCATATAGTGAACTGTTCAGGATCTGTGAGCATGCCTTATTCACCACTGTTATTTCTAGTACAGTACTTAATTCCTAACATAAAAGGAGCACTTATAACTAGTAGAAAGGGTATACATGTAAGCAAGCAAGCACTTCACAAAGCACAAGTGCTATAATACAGGGATATATAAGATTCACCGGTGGCAAAAAGAAGAAAATAATCCACTATTCTTGAAAAGGTTAAGTTCAATCCTACAAAGAATAAGAGCCTTGAGTTTGTATTGAAGGATACATAGAAAAGCTTGTCAAGAAGAAATAGTAGATATAAAGATACGGGGTCATAAAACAATAGCACAAAACTAGAAACATTTATGTATTTTATATAGATGAAACAAAGGCTATAAGGAAGAGAAGAGCAAGAAAAAATCTGGGGAGGTAGACAAGACTTAGATTTATAAAAGCTTTGTAAGTTCCAGTACGGAGTGAGGGATTTATCCAAGAGGCAGTTAGGAGCTACTAAGAAGTTTTAAGCAGGATAGAAACGTGTGCTAGGGTGTAGGGTTTGGAAGGATCATTCTGTTAGCAGTGTAGAGAATGAAGCTGAGATGAGATAAGAATAGAAGTAGAAAAATCAGATTATTGTCTGATGAGGGCTCGAATCAAGGCCTTAAAAGGGTAAATAATAATAATTCAAAGAAATATAGATAAGATTCTAGATATTTCACATGTATAATCTCATTTCATTAACAATTACACTAACCTTCCCAGGGAAGTGACAGTGGTATCTCCATTTAGCAGATAGGGAACCAGGAAACATGAAGAAGTTTAAGTTTTCTAACACCAGACAGTTAGTAAATTGCTTAATCAGGAATCTAATCTAGTCCAGATCTAGGGGAAAATGTCTAAGACACTTCCCATTTCTGAGCTGTGTGAATGGTGGTGGCATTAACTCAGATAGGAGACAAGATGAAGGACAGCTACGTGTCTGTATTCACATGCAAGCCCATGAACACTTGGTCATAATGCTGGTAAGGATAATGTAGTTGTAAAGCATGATGAACACCTTTAGTTTTAATTAAACTTGAAATGTTTGTGTGTCATCCTGGTGGATATTTCAACTTAAAGGGAAAGAAATGGATTAAATAGATGTATTTAGGAGTCATCAGCATGTAGGTACGTAGTTGGAAGCTCTGCGTATGGATGACACAGATTTAATTTTGGCTCTCAACTCTGAAATTGCTCGAGAAGAGTAATAACTTTATAATTGCCAAAGCAAATGATCACTTCCCATTCCACATATTACTTGATTTATTTGTAAACTATATTTTTTGATTAATCAAATTAATTGATTCAGACAATGCTCTCTAGAGAAATCGCAACATGAATTAAGGTAATAGGGAAAATCAGATATAAGCTATACAAAACTAGCTATCTTGGAGTAATCTGCCATGTCTTGGCACTGATGAAGACCTGTGAAAGAATTCAAAAGAAGAATTTGGTGTTTATTCTATGGAAAGCCTCTCAGAAGTTATAAAAGGGCTTCAGCAAAAAACATAAGACATAAATCATAGGACTGAGCAGGGAAATGAGATTAGAAAAACTGAACCAGGTATAGCATTGACTTCCAACAATGATCATCTAAAGAGATGATAAATGTAGGTTTGATTAAAGTAAATATAGATAGCTGAAGAGACATAATTCAGGAAATAGAGGAGCCAGCAGGGCAAAACTTACTTAAGTCATTTATTTACTCTTCGATATTTATTTACTGCCAATTATGTTACAGATGCACTGCTAGTCTTAGCAATAAAATGGTAAACAAGAAACTTTTTCCTAGCTTGCATCAAATTTACTATCACTTGAAAGTGAAATAAATCAAATAGTAAAATTATTTAATAACATTGTGATTTACGTTATAAAGATAAAAAAAAGAAGGTACTGTGAGACAGTATAGTAAGAAATCCTAATCTGGGGTGTGTGTGTGTGTGTGTGTGTGTGTGTGTAAGGAGTGAAGAAAGTGGAAAGAAGAAGAGACAGACAGAAAGAGATTGAGATTCAGTGTGCTCAAGAAAGAGGTATTGAGTTGAGTGAAGGTTCTCTAGGTAAAACACATATAATCTGGAACCTGAGTAATTATATGTTAATAGTTAAATGGTGGTAAAGATACTGGGTGAATTCAAGGGAAAATAAATAAAAGTGGAATACTGCCTTAAAATGTGTATGGTCCATGTACTGGAGCTAAGTTCTTTGGTCTCTTTTTTATTAAAATTGCTGCTAGGGGGTCAGTTTTCTAACACCAGGACAACAGCTACAAGTTCAACTTGAAGTAAGCACAGTACATCATCCTGAGAGCCAAGGAAGGGTACAGTCAGGATCCAGTACTTGAGAGAAAATGCAAGGCTCTGAAACTAAGACAGAAGCTCTGGTTTTTGTTGGTGGCAATAAGCTTTCTAATAAACTCGCCTTGATGAGAATCACCTCAAGCTGAAGCTTAGAGGCTTCAGTGACTTTTGCTAAGGTATTCTGGAGACCCGAAAATTGACCACTGAGATGTGATCTAAAATTATTTTTAAGAACTGACTGAGAACAGAAAAGCTTATTCTCATATGCTACATATCAAAGATAAAATTTAATTAGGGCAGATATGGTATATATTTCATCTATTTTAACTATATTAGTCAAAGATTCTAATCTGTTTAAGATATCAGGTTTTATGACAAGGCCTATCTTGATTTCTTTCATTATCTTTAGGCTGACAAGTTTTGCTTCTTAGCTTTTTTTTGTTTTTTATTTTATATTTTTCCATAGCAGATTTGTGATATGATGACTTGCACACAGAAAAGTCCCAGGGCCTCCTTCCTTCCACCAAAAAAAAACAGAATAAGAACACCTTCAAATAGCCTATAAATACTCTTAAAAGGAATTCATTTAGAAAAATGACATATTACCTATTAGTTCATTGGAATTGTGTTTCTATCACTTTATAGGATTAGAAGTGAGACTATGTTTTACTGGATTATCTGGAGTAAACGAAAATGTAGCTTTGAAAGAAGGGATAAAAAATGGGTTCTACAAAATATCCAGGATAGGGGTCACAGATCTGTTTTTCTGTTCAAACAATTAAACTTCTTTCATGGCACATTTGTGATTTCATAAACTTAAGTCCAAATACCTATTGGGTGTGATTACGCACAATTCCTGTAACAGAGCTATGCCTTTTTGCCAATAACCCTTTGATATATAAATTGGGCTCAGGCAAGAGGACTTGATTTTAAGCAGCTCTATAGAAAAGAGAACAGAGGGATTTTGTTGCTTCTGTATGAGGTGGATAATGCATTATTTTTATGGGCTTTCATTTTAGGCAGACCTGGATTTGATTCCTGCTTTCTCTCTTTTTAGGTGTATGACCTGGAAAAGTTGCTTAACTTCTTTGAGCTTCAGTTTCTTTGTTGGTAAAATAGGATTAATGATATTATCTGCCCTAAGAAGTTGTTGTAAGAATTAATGAAATAATGCACAGAAATCTCTTGTACATTACCTGGCACTTAGTGAGCCCTCTATTATATTTTGTTATCATCGTTGTTTTCATCATTATTCACTTTCTTTGGAGATTGAGATAGGATATGGGAGAGAGAAAAGAAGCAAAAATGGTTGTAGGGGTCAAATTTAAGAAACTGCTGCAACTCTCATAACCAGATTCATAGCAATTCATACTCCTCACTAGTGGATCTATGTACACCCCTACTTCTTCCACCTGTGAATTAAAATAATTAAGCAACATTCCAATGACATACTTTTTGAAATTGAGCACTGCATATTTATATGTATAATTCACTTACTTTAAAATGTTTTATCTTTAGAGAACATCAAATGCTCTAATAACAGCTTTTAAGTCTCTCTTGTGATCAGTAATTTCTTCTATGTCCAAGATATTAAACTCATCATAAAAGTTTTGATCCTCTTGTAATAGTATTCATGAAATTCAATTTTCTATCTTACAGCCAAATTCTTCCTGCTGAGAGGGTAAAGTTGATTGAAGTCAATAATAGTTGGGTATGTAAACGATAGAAGCTTTTGGTCTCTAATAAGCTTTCTTCATTACAACCATAGTAAAGGTAGTTTCTTCCCTGCTTTCATTTTAAGTTGGAAGCACTGAATACGGGTGAGCAAGTCTTAAACAAACACTGGTGACTATTTTTTGGGCAATGTATTTGGGTATCAAACACACAGTCTGCATTTTATACTTGGTCAGATTATCTGCTAGAAGAAATAAATGTTTCCTTTCCACAGGCAAAGCAAGTCTGTGAATGACCTTAGGTTCCTACCACTTGCCTTGTTGTTATGTACCTCTTTTTGCTATTCCTACAAGGGACACACTTGAATGGTATTGAATAAAGTAGAAGAAATACAAAAACGGGAGCCATTGCCAAATTCTGAAATTTAAATTTTGATGCAGGTTTTAGTTGTGATAGCCTGTTTATCATTCAGGATATAAAGAAGGGCACATATGTACTCTTCCCAATACTGATTTAGTGACAGTAATTAATCTGTGGGGTTTTTTTTTGCCTCCTCATTTAAATGATTTTTTTCAAAAAATTTTATACAGTCTACAGTGTCACATAAAGAGACATAATCATACTGTTCAGTGAGACTCTATGCTTCAAAATAACCAAAAGGAATAACTCATGAATAAATAGATAGGCATTTGGGTTTCACAGATAAGGTGAATAGGCTTACTGTTTAGGGAGAAACCATAAATGGAGAGTCTGTATGAATTTATGACTGCATTTGTGATATACAGTCTTTGCTAGCATGGAAATGGATCAAAATATTAAATGTGTATAAAATGTGTAATTTTTCCTTAATCTTAGCCTTGGCCTCCAAACAATTATAAATAATTTACTCTAATGAAGAGACATAGGGCTAGGATTACAGCGATGAGAATGAGGCACTTGCAGAGGTATGTGTTTAAGGCAGTACCAAAAAAATTCAGCAATCAAGATAAATAATTTATTAATGCAATATTTTAAAATATCAAAATTAATGTAAAAATATGTAATACACAAATGCTACATTTTAGTTTCCTTTGAAATATTTGGGATACATGAGGGAGGATCAAATGCCCTAACAAAAATTTGGCAATTATGGGAGAAAAAAATAGATTTTAGATATCCAATTATCATTTGGCATAGCCTAATTTAAATAGATGAACAGATTTTTAATAATAAATTGAAAAAGAAAAAGACGTAGTTCTTTATTATTCAGTGTAAGGAGAAAAAAAAAAGGATAAACTAAGTTTGATACTAGTTTGGACTCAGAGATAATCATGTATTAGTGGTGCTTTCACTAATCTGTAAGTGCGCATGACATTTTGCCCATAGAGAAATTCTAGGATAATAATTTATCTTTAGAGTTTTAAAATTTTTAGTTCATGAACTCCTTCAGCAGTCCAGTGGACCTTATGAATTGCTTACAGATTTTTTTTTAATGCAAAGAAAAGTATGAGATTACAGAAAAAAAAAACTATTTATTGAAATTGAAATACAAGGAAGCTGTAGATTCCAGGTTAAAAACCCTGTTAAGGCAATGATTCTTATTGCTGGCTAAAATTAGAATTACTATAGGCAGATTACATCAGAATTTCTCAACAAGATAATGGCATACGTATGTATCTATCTATCTATCTATCTATCTATCTATCTATCTATCTATTTGTTTGTTTGTTTAAAAAGATTGTCAAATGATTCTAAAGTGTAGTCATGGCTGAGATCCACTGGCTATAGTAACATTTTTCAAACTTTATGTCCATGTGAATGACCTGAGAGCATTATATCAAAACACATAATCTGATAAAATGGACCTGATATGGAGCCTAGAATTTTGTATTTCTAACCAGCTCTCAGGATAATGTTCCTGGTCCATGAAGAACAACTTGTCTTAACAAAAGATCAAAGAATCACTGACTTTATTGCCATGAATCTTTTTTTACCAGTTTATCCATGGTTAAAGGCAGAGCCATGTCATCTGGCCAGAATTAGGAAGTGCATTTTTTACTATTATACTTAATTTTTTTTTTACTTTTTTTTTCTTAGGATACTTATATACATGAAGTTAAATAAAATAAATATTTCACTTGCAGAGTTTCTCTGCTGACAATTACTTTGTTCATTTCATTTTATGATTATTCTTGAAAAAAATGGTTTTGTGTGTAAGTAGAAGCAGTGATTATTAAAAAGAAAAAATCCCCTTGGTAAGATCCTCTTGTTAAATAGAGGAATTGTCCAACATTATAAACCAGGTTAACCTAACAGATACATATAGAATACTCTACAGAATACTCCACTCAAAATCATAATACACATTCTTATCAAGTGAATATGTTAGAGCATATGTTAGGACACAAGTCTCAACGAATGTAAAAAGATTGAAATCATGCAAAGTATCTTCTCAAACCACAATGGAATGAAGCTAAAATTACAACAAAATGAAAACAGACTGTTTTACAAATATGTAGAAATTTAAAAAAAAAACATTCTAAAATAATTTAATAACCAGTGGGTCAAAGATGCTGAGATTCACCCTGGTGGAGGCAGCTGGCCTCAGTTTCTGGTATGGCCTCTTGAGGCAACTATAAGCACTGCATCTGTGGATTGCTTGCTGAACATTAACAGGTACCCAAGAGGGATAGAAGCTTGGGCTAAATTTGGCCTGCAGCTGAACCCCTCTCAGGACTGTGATACTGGACACCTACCTCACTAATCCAGACTAATAAGACCAGGAGACTAAGGAGCTTTGCTTAGTGCATAGAAATAGACATGGAAAGGCAACCAAAATGGGAAGACAAAGAAGCAGAAACCATAGGAGAGAAGAGAACAGAGATCCAGATATAATGGAGTTAGGTAGTCTAACAGATGCAGGGTTCAAAACACTGGTTATAAAGATGCTCAATGAAATTTTGGGAAGTGTAGACAAATTCAGTGAGAACTTCAACAAATAAATAAAAAACATAAAAATGAAAATGGAAACTACAAAAGGGAACCAGTCTGAAATGAAGAACACATTATCTGAGATGAGAAATATATTAAATGGAATAAACAAAGGAATAAACAAAGTAAATAAAGAAGAAGATCAAATGACTTATCTAAAGGATAGAAAAGCCAAGTATACTCAATCAGAACAGCATGAAATAAGATACCAAGACTATAAAAATAATTTAAGGAGAATATGGGACACTATTAAGGGTCCAAATATCTGTCTGATCAGGGTAACTGAAGAAAACCAAGATGTTGAACAGCTGTTTGAAGAAATAATGATGGAAAACTTTCCTAACCTGGTGAAGGAACTGGACATAAAATCCCAGGAAGCTCAGAGAATTCCAAATATCAGGGAAACAAAGAGGCCCACACAAAATACATCATAATTAAAATGCCAAAGTTTAAATATAAAGAAAGAATATTAAAAGCAGCAAGAGAAAAACAAATAATTACTTTTAAGGGAACACCCATAATACTGGCAGCTGATTTCTCAAAAGAAACTATGGAAGGCAGAGGGCTTGGCAAAAAATATTCGACAGAATGGAGACCCAGGATTTACAACCAAGAATACTTTGTCCAGCAAAGCTATCATTTAGAGTTGAAGGACAGATAAAGAGCTTCCCAGACAAAAATAAACTAAAGGAATTTATTACCACTAAGCCAGTATTACAGGAAATGTTGGAGGGACTTCTTTAAGAAGAAAAAACATGTATCAAAAACAAGAATAAAGAATGGTAACAACTACATTCCTATCAATAAGTACCTTAAATGGAAAAGAATTAAATATTCCAACCAAAAGATAGAGTGGCTGAAAAGATAAGAAAACAAGACCCCTACATATGAAAAGGAAGGGGATGGAAAAAGATATTGCTCTGATGGACCTAAAAGGTGTTTAAGTCAGACATATGACTTATGATTTCACTTATATGCGGAATCTAAGGAATAAAAAGAACAAACTAATCAAAAACAGACTCACAAATATAGTGGATAATTTGATAACAGACAGAAGGGAGGGGGTTTTGGGGAGCTGGGAGAATGTTGTGAAGGATTAAAGAAGCACAAATTAGTAGTTGATAGATGGTCTCGAGGATGGGGAGCACAGCATAAGGAATGCAGTTAGCATTAGTATGATGGCTAGGTGGAGGGTCAGGGGAAGGCGGGAGCAATTGGGGAGATCCTGTTTTGAACTATATAGATGTCTAACTGGTATATTGTATACTTGAAACTCATCAAAATAAATAATATTTTTAAAAAAGAATACTTCATTTCAATAAACTAACTTTAGACTTTAGGAACTAGAAAAAGAAAAGTAAACTCAAATCAAAGTTTAGAGAAGGAAGGAAGGAACAAATTATTAGAGTGGAGATAAATGAAATACTAAATAGAAAAAAGAAAACAATAAATGAAACTAACATTTGATTCTTTAAATGATTAACAAAATAAAAAAAAAAAACTATAGTTAAAATGACCAAGAAAAATAGAGAAAAGACACAACCAAAAAATTAGAAAATAAAGTGAAGATATGCTGCTCATGTGACAGAAATAATAAAGGTTGTAAAAGAATGCTGTGTAAAATCATTTTCCAACAAATTATATAACAGATAAAATGAACAAATTTCTAGACACACACAAATTACCAAGACCTATTCAAGGAAAATTAGAATATCAAAACAGATCTGTATCAATTACAGATTTTATAAGTAATCAGGAATATCAGAACAACAAAAAAGTCCAGGACAAAATGGTTTTACTAATAAACTCTACCAAGCACTTAGCCTGATTGCTCTGGTTAAACTTTAGAACTGATGTTGATTAATAGCAGCGTAACTGGGAATTCTTGTATGTTCCTGATCTTAGGGGGAAATTTTTCCGTTTTTCACCACTAAAAGTGAATGTCAAGTGGAATAAGACTTGCCCTGTGTGTTCATAATTAAGATAGGTACTCAAAGGATACTACAGAACAATGATGTTCAACTTCTTTGGATTAAAAATCAAAGCAAAACAAAACTATACCACAATACTTTTGATAGAGATGATATTACTTTTAATTAACTTAATAATAGCATCAAAAGACCTTCAAAAGCATGGCCAGATGCCAGAGAACTCATAAAAACTCACTGATATCGATCTGTGAGCTTCACACTACTTCTACTTTCTAATTTTCTGTGAGTCATGGGGAATTGATGGACAATTGCTGAGGCAGTCTGTACTAGTCTATACCATGTAGAAAGAGCATGTGTCAATTCTTTTTATTATTTTGAGGAACAATATCTGACTCACAATATTGTGCCTAAAGTTCTTGAATTGGTTAACTAAGCATTTGCCCCCTCAGAACTGTTGATTGTGTCAGGAATACTAACTGCTGTTAACTAGATTTACAATAACAAAATGGTTGGAGTTCTCACCTTTTATAATACTTATGATCATGTGTCATGCATAGATGCAAAACAATATCACATAGGATATATACAAAAGAATTATATAACCATGTTAGTAAAACATGACTAAAAAAGAAAATCTTTTCTTTCACTTAATATAGTACTAGAAAAGTTAGCAATCTTGGAATCACTATACCTAGTGCCACTAACTCCTCACATCTGTCTAAGTCTACTTTCTAGTTACCTCTGCTCTATTTCTTCTGCCATAATTCTAGTTCTGGGAACTATCTTCTCTATACAAAGGTAATTTAACAATTCAAAAATGGTTTCTCTGCAGCTATTACTGCCATCTTCAGAACACTTCTCACAGAGCATTCAAAATCTACATCTATTCAAGTTATTCCCATGCATAAAATTCTCAAATAACTTTTCACTTTAAGATAAAGTACAAAATCTTTAACAGATTGCATCTTATATGATCTGGCCTCCATTACCTAGGCTCCTATGGAATCACTACTCACCAGCAATATCATTTTAATTTATTCCCTCTCAAAAATACTGTCTACTAAAATTCTTGTTCAAATATTCTAGGTTTAACATAGTTTAATACCAATCCTTAGGTAAAGTTTAGTCTCAAGCAACATGAACCCCAATCTTACTAGACCCCTCCCTGACTGAAAGGTTTATTACTTGAAGAGCCTAGCCTTGTGATAAATGAAACAGAAACACTAGCTTCTTTTCTAGACTAAACCCCAGCAGCCCTACATTTTTTTCACTTGTTACAAATAAACAGGTATTTTCTTTAAACAAATATTCAGCAGCTAAGAGGAAAACAAGTTGAAAGTAAAATAAAATTAGTTGTGAGTATAGAAATCTACTGTAAGAATCTAGAAGAAATTTACTCAATTAATTAACATCAATAGTCTTTGCTGTGCATCTATTCTTTGACAGAATAATAACCACCACTTCTTGAAGATCTACTCTGTTCAATGTTTTATACAGATTGTTTCAGTTAATACAATAGACAAGATAAATGTCATCATCCTCATTGCAACTGAGAGATAAGTAAGTTTACAAAACATAGTGAATACAACTCAAATTCTGATCTTAGGTCTTTTACTGAAAGACTTTTTCTCTTCCCAATTGAGTAAATTCTTTTGTTTACAAGGATTACATTATCATGAATCTAAATTACTTCAGCTCTCTTAATGTCATTGTCCTTGTAGCAGGTACATACTTATAACTTCCCTGTGTCATTCTGCTCCTCTCATTGTACCTAAAAAAAAATGTCCATCTCTGGTGATCCTTAGGATAGGTAACTGAGTTTTGAGAGTGACTCTTGCCAAATATTTCAATAAAACATGGATTCCGGTATGAATGAATATTTTCTAGGTGGAATATTAATTTGCAGTTCTGTACACAGCCAAAAGCTCAATAGCAGCTTAAAAGTTGCTCTAAAAGCACTCAACTAGATCTCAGCCAAGAAGAGTACTTTGTCCCAAATTTTTCCTTCTCCTTGTAATCAAAAAGAGTGAGGAGAATATATCCTACTATTCATTTGTTCTGCTCATCTTATTCTTGTGTGTGTATGTATGTGTGTGTGTGTGTGTGTGTGTGTACACACACACACATTTTATGTCTCTCCTAGTCAATATTGAAAAATATTCTAGAATCTATACCTATTATGGTTTTGATTTAAAATTCTTTTCAAGTATTATTGTCATTATTTTCATACATTTATTTACTTTATTTCATATTTTTAGAATTCAAAGTTCTCTCATTAAACATACATTTTGAGTAAACTGATATCAGTAACTGGATTCTTGAACAAAAAAAATTCATTGTTTTGCTGTTAAGAGTATGTATTTAAAGGGCCAATGTTTGTATTCCCACTAATAGACTTCAATGAATAAATGACTTCTTTCTTGCCTTTTCTTCATGAACACATTTAGTGTTCATCAGTTACATTATCCTGTGATTTAGTCAGATATTTTAATCTGAAATAGAATATTTCATTATTTCTGATTTATTAGAGGTTAATCTACATTTAATTATGATCAATTATGATTTTTTTCCTACTTTCACAAAATATTGATTAGCACTGAAGTTTTTCACTCCACATATCTGGGATACTCTTGGTACATTAATTCATTAATGACTTCTCTTAAAGGTAATAACAGAATAAATCATATGAGACTGTCAATGATACTTTTCATGCACCAGTCGTATTTTTTCTTATATTTGTCTTAAGATTTTCTAAAATTGTATGTTTCCATGCATTTAATTGCTCTACTGGTACAATTTATACATTTAATATATAGTTATTGGTTACCAACTAAATGTTCAGAGTAAGAAGGGAAGGTAAAAAAAAAAACAATGAGATTGGAAGTTCAACATTAGAAATAGTACATGATTTTACTATTTTCTAATTGCATAGAACATTTTATTTCATTAAAAAAATTAGAAACATACTTTTGAACTCAAATTTCTGTTTCCAAGTGACCCAGATGAGGTATTTTTGACCAATTAGAGTATAAACATTTAACTGCTAAAAGAGTTTAACTACTACTAAATTACTAGTTTGAAAAAAGAGAACAAACTCAATGTTAAAATCAGATTATCCTAAGCGCAAGTAACAGAGCTATAATATTCTTGGTGCATGAACATGTGCAAGTTATTTTATGTCTTTAAGACTCAATTTTATTATCTGAAAGTGGGACCCTAATATCTATGCTGTCTAATTCCACAATTGATGGAGTCAATTGTAAATGCTCATATGCTCATATAAGTGATTTATAAACAAAGACATAAGTATATGGGTATAAATGTTATAAAAGTGTTTTTTAAATATGAATACAGTATCAAAAAGCATTACTATGAAAACGTTTTGAAAAGATCTGATATTTTTTAGGGACATCCTCTGGGGAAGCCCACTTTATACTATTAATATCTAATAATTTCCATGTAGTAGGATTCTAGACAAATTCTTATCTACTATAATGGAAAATAGTAATTCCATGAAACCAGTCATCATCTGTACCTCATACCTACATTCATTTAAGCAAACATTTATTGAGCCTCTTCTGTGTGTTAGGCTTTTGGTATTTCTTTGGCTCTTTGGGTACAAGAAAAAAATAGTGATATGGCCTCTGCTTTCATGAAACTGTATAATACATATGAATTATATTGAACTAGAGATATATAAAGTGTTTGTTGGGAGCATGAAAGGTTAAATAAATATCCAAATGAACAAATAGTATAGGATGCTCATTAAATCACTTATTTCCAATTTGTTCCACAAGATATTTTTATGGCAAGTACAATACTAACTGATCTAAGGTTTGACCTCTCTCTCTTTCTCCAACAATAACCCTAAGAAAGTATGAGATTGTTGGGGGTTAGGAAATGAAAGAGAATAATAAAAAAAGTAAAGGGCTTGGATAATATATAAAAAAGATAAATACTCTTAGAATCATAGAATTTTATATTTTAGTAAAATAAGAAAGGTTGAAAAACAATATTATCAAACATCTAGTATATTGTACATTTCTGGCACCTTCTTTACATATATTATCTTAATTTAGACCTTGTACCATTTGAAATAAATATTATTAAATTTGTTTTATTTTGGGAAGTCTGAAACTTAGATTAAGTTGCCTAAACTAAAAACAAACAAAAAACTCATAACTTTTTCTGATTCAAAATTCTATATGCCTCCTCTATAACATTTATCTAGTCTTCAAATAGAATAATACATACACCACATCCCTCAAACAATTCATGTGTATGAGATAATGCTTCTCAATTTGTGCCTTTTAGTCTTATAACCCATAGAAAATGTCTTGCATGTCAATCAACTATAACTATAACAAGCAAAAGAATTTATATCCAATGTTAAAAAATTTTTTTTCTTCCATTTTTGTTATTTACTTAAGGTAGGTAGAAGGCATGCCATAGGCAAGGGCAGATTATTTATTTATAGTTTTGGAGGGAGTAGATTTTAGCATTTTCACTTTCCTCAGTGAGCAAATATATCAACTAGGTTTGAGTATATACTGTGTACACAGCATTTTATACTGTTGTGAGAACTGTAAAGTTACTATATGCTGTATAGAATATAGATGATTAATGACAAAGAAAAGAAAATATTCTTATAGCAATTGGGATTTTAGTGTTAAAAATATGACCACAATTTGTATAGATAAATGAGAAAATGTAAGGAGGAATGAAACAGTGAAAGCCAGAATAAAATTGATATATACATTGAAATTGTTGTTCAAGACCAATTGGGCCACTTAACATTCTATTTGAACAAAGAAAGCATGGATTTTTGCCACTCTTCAACAATATTGAAATAGATTATTTTTCTATTATATTTAATTAATGTTAAGATAGCACTGAATTTAACATACACCATTTTTGTATACTATGTTAAAAGAAAAAATGAAAAGCACTTTAATTAAATTTGATGCAATTTTTAAAAAATATCATCAGTGATAAGACATCTAGATGTTTAATGTTAAAATATCTTAAAAAGTATTTCTTATGGTAAGAAAATATGGAATCTGAATTGTAACACATTAACAGTCTTTAGATACTCTCCCCACTGGTATTCAACATTCTACTGGAAGTACATTGTACTGGAAGACCAGCAAAGAAAATGAAAGGTATATAGACAGAGAAAGAAGAAATAAAACTGTTTTTATTCACAGATGACATGTTTAATATGTAGAAAGTCCCAAAGAATCAACAACAACAACAAAAAAAACTCGTGGAACTAATAAGAAATAATAGCAAGGTTGATACAACAGTTGATTGCCTTCTTATATACTTTCAATTACTAACTTAGAAATTAAAAATGCAATACTATTTACATTAACACCAAAAAATACTTATATAAATTGAACAAAATGTATAGGATCTATATGAGTAAAACTATGAACATTGATGAAAGAAATCAAAGAAATTTTTAAAATTGGACAGATGTACTATGTACATGAAAAAGAAGATTCAATAGGAAGATATCAGTTATTCCCAACTTGATCTATAGATTCAATACAACTTATATCAAAATCTCAGCATTTTATTTTAAGGATATTAATAAACCAATTCTAAAATTTATATAGAGAGGCAAAAGACTCAGACCAGCCAACACAATATTAAAGGAGAAGAACAAAGTCAAAGGACTAATACTACCCAAACTCAAGACTTAGTATGAAGTGACAATAGTCAGACAATGTGGAATTATGAAAGAAAATAGAACAATAGAACAGAATAAACAGCCCAGAAAAGACCCACACAGCTATAGTCAACTGATCTATGACAAACCAGCAAAGGCAATCAATAGAGGAATGATAGTCTTTTCAACAAATAGTGCTGGAACAATTGAACATCCACATACCAAAAAAAAACACACAAAAACAAAAACAAAAAAACAAAAAAACAAAAAAACAATCCTTACCTCAACTCTTCAGAAAAATTATTTCAAATTTTCTTATATACCTAAATATAAAATGCAAACTATAAAACTCCTTGACAATAACACTAAGAAATTTAGTTGACTTTGGGATTTGTGATGACTTTTTTGCTACAACAAAAAAGCATGATTTATAAAAGAAAAATAGATAGGTTGAATATCATTGAAATTAAATACTTCTATGCAAAAGACACTGGTAAGAGAATGAAAAGTCAAACCACAGACTGGGACAGTCTTTGCAAAATACATATCTGATAAAGAACTGTTATCCATAATAAACTTCAAATGTTTAACAATAAGAAAAGAAACAACACAATTTAAAAACAGACAAAAGCTCTGAGAAAACTTCTCAAAGAAGTCAGGCAAATATTCTCTCCCGTTTCATGGATTGCCTATTTATTTTGCAGATGGTTTTCTTTGCTGTGCAAAAGCTTTTTAGTTTGATGTAGTCCCACATGTTTATTTTTATTTTGTTGCTTTTGCCTTTGGTGTCAAAAACAAACAAACAAACAACAACAAAAAAAAACATTGCAAATTGGTGTAGCCACAATGGAAAACAGTACAGAAGTGCCTTGAAAAGTTAAAATAGAACTACCATATGGTCCAGCAATTCCACTTCTGGAGCTATATAATTTTTTTTTCCAAAGGAAATGAAAACAGGATGTAGAGGTGATATCTGCTCATGTCTCCATGTAATATCCAGAACAATACTAAAAAGCTATGTAAAGACATACTCAAATACATTATAGACAAATGAAATTTGTCACTTTCCCTGTTAATAGACATTTGGATGTTTCCAGTTTTTGCCTAGTATAAATAATCCTACTGTTATGATGTAAAGGTGCTTCTCATTTCTCCTCTTGGTCTCTTGAGCTTTTGTAATTCCAGGAGAAAAGCCTACCTCAGCTTTCCTGCTGATTCCAGAAAGAGGGTGAGAGCACATTCAGCAAAGCCTTACTTTCAATGTTCATTGCAGCATTCACAATAGCCAAAATATAGAAACAACATAAGTATCTACAAATGTATGGTTGAATGAATAAAGAAGATGTGGTATACAGTGTGTATGTGTGTGGAATATTATTCAGCCATGAAAAAGAAGGGAATCCTGCCATTTGTAATAATATGGATGAAACTTGAGGGCATTCTAAGTGAAATAAGCCAGACAGAAAAATACAAATACTACACAGTATCACTTATATGTGGACTCTAAAAAATAAAGTCAAAATCGAAAGTAGAAAAATGGTTGCCAGGGGCTGTGGGAAAGGGGAAATAGAGAGTGGTTGGTAAAAGGTACAAACTTTCAGCTATAAGTAGAATAATATTTGAGGATCTAATATAGAATATGGTTAACATTGTATTGTATAATTGAAATTTGTGAAGAGAGTGAAACTTAAATGATTATGTACACACATATAGTGTTGGATGTGTTAATTAATTAGATGAGACGAATCCTTGCTATTTTTCTGGCACAGAAATATGTGATAATGGCCTCTCAACACTTTGCTTTATTACATCCTTATTACCTATACTAGAGCTCCAGATACTGGGTTTCAGCCTGGCTACCTCCTATTATTTAGAATGGCTGATAGTTGACTCATTTGACTGAAAGGAAACTAGATATAGATTTCTCTTACACCATAAGCAAAAATAAACTCAAAATGAATAAAGACTTAAATGTAAAGACTGAAACCATACAACTCCTAGAAGAAAGAATAGGTAGTAAACTATTTGACATCAGTAATATCTTTTTGGATATATCCCCTTGAGCAAAGGAAACAAAAACAGAAATCAAAAGTAAACAAATGAGACTTCATCAAACCAAAATGCTTCTACACAGTGAAGGAAACCAAAATGACAAATGACAAAACAAAATGACAACCTACTGAATGGGAAATATATTTGCAAATGAAATATCTGAATACAACTCAATAACAAAAAATAATCAATCTGACAAAAAAAAAATGGGCAGAGGACATGAAAAGACATTTCCCCAGAGAAGACATACAGTTAGCCAACAGACATGAAAAGATGCTCAACATCACTAATCATCAGGGAAACACAAATCAAAACCACAGTGAGATACCACCTTACACTGGTCAAAATAGCTATTATCAAAAATCTCAACAAATAACATGTATTGGCAAGAATATAGAGAAAAGGGAACCCTTGTACACTATTGATAAGACTGCAAATTGGTGCAGCCACTGTGGAAATAAGTATAGAGGTTCCTCAAAAAATTATAAATAGAGCTACCTTATAACCTAGCAATTGCACTTCTGAGTATTTATCCAAAGAAAAACCAAACTGAAACACTAATTCAAAATATCACCCATGTTTATTGCAGTACTATTTACAATAGCCAAAAAATAGAAGCAACCTAGGTATTTATCTACAGGTGGATGGATAAAGAAGTAGTACGTATTTAAAATGAAATATCAGTCAGCCATAAAGAATAAAATCTTGCCATTTACAACAACATGGGTGAATCTAGAGGGTGTTATGCTAAGTGAAATAAGTCAGACAGAGAAAGACAAATACCATATGATTTCACTTATTTGTGGAATATAAAACAAAACAAAACAAATGAACAAACAAAACAAAACACAAAGAGACTCATAGAATCAGAGACCAATGGATAGTTGCCAGAGAGAAGGAAGATGGGGGGAGTGGTGGAAAAGAGGAAGGGAAATATAGTCTATAATACTGTGATAAGTTTGCAAGGTGAGAAGTGACTACTAGAATTAGCATTGTGACCACACTGTAAGATAAATGTTGAATCACTATGTTGTACACCTGAGACTAATACAACTAATATAATATTGTATAGCATGTATACTTAAATAACAGTAATAAAACAAAATCTTCAGAAAAAAAATGTGCTGTAGAAAATGTACCAAAGATTTACATTCTTAGCTATTCTACAAAATGAGAATTAGGAAGAACATTTTGTTTCTTTGGAATTCTGTATTTATTTTTTTCATTGGAACTTAAAAATGATTTCTTCAAAGGTCAATTCAATTCAGCCCAGTGACAACAGCACCTAACAATTATTGCTAGTTTACTGTGTGCCATGTGTCATACTAAGTATTTATTGTTAATTTTCTCATTGACACCTCATAAAGGAGCACAATTAGTTGCATAATTTGCCCGAAGTCATCCAATTATGTCTTGAAGCTTGGATTTGAAATTAGGTCTGTGTAATTCCAAAACAATTAATATATTTAATGCACTGTGCCATGTAGTTGGGTTTGGAGGGTGAGATTCAGAGATGGAAGAAAAACTATCTCCGTTTGCTCAACATTCACAATTAAGTGAAGTCCCTTTGCAATCTAAAATTTATCATCTAGATAATTTTTTCTGAGTCAAGATGTAATATCTTAAAATCAGAAGAAAAGTAAAAGTAATTTTAAAAATTACAAGAGAAAATGGGAGCTGTAGGAATTCTTTCGAAAAGTCAAAATGAAAGAAAGTTACAAAGAAAACACTTTATAGAAACTTTGTAATAATGGGGCTAATCCCATCAATGTTTACCCTCTTGCATAATTATTACTGTATAACATTTACTCTACTCTGGTTGGCTCATAAAAGTGTTTAAATTACCACTCTGCTACCCAAATATTTCTTGTATATGAAAATTTATAAAGAAAAGTAAGATGTTACTTTGTTAATGAACCATATTATGGAACAAAACATTGAAAAACCATAAAATACTTTTACAGTTCAAAGACTTTTCAAAATATTTATTCAAAACAGTTATCTAGACAAAAGTTGATTATTTGGGAAAATTTTTTGATTCTAAGGTACACAGTGCATGAAGTCCATAAGCCTAAAACTGTTCAAATCTTATTAGTTCATTTAATACTTAATAAACTATGAATTCACAATTACTTCAGGCTCAAAAAAGTTAAATACTCTTTCAAAAACTGCAATGTATAACTATTTAAAAATATCCCACCAAATCGATATGAAAATCAAAATAATTCAAAATAATCTTTTCTCATTCTTAAATAGAGTTGTAGTTTTTGAGAGTTCTTTACTCTAGCCAGTAATTCTGCCCTACAAGCTTTAGTTATGACCACAGAAGAAAACAAATTATGAATGAATTAATATTTCCAAGATAAAATGTAAAATAAAGTATATATCATTTATTAGCATTATTTATAATACTAAAATGACAACAACCACAACTACAACATCAACAAAAGCAAACAAAAGAAGTCAACCTGTCAGCACTGCAAATATACAACAGTATAGGAATACTTAAGTAATTATTATACAACAACATGATGGGATGTTATATAGCTATAAAAAATGGCTTCAAATTATTTAAAGTAGCACTGCCCAATAGAACCTTAAGGAATGATGGAGTGTTCCATATGGCACTGTCCATTAACAGTATCTAATAGTAACAAATACCTATTGAACCTTTGAAATGTGACTAATGTGACCGATGAACTGAATATTTAATTATATATAATTTTAACTAATTTAATTATAAATTTAAGCATTTAAATTTATTTTTCAAAATTTGTAGAAAAATTAAATATCATGTTTATTCTTATCAAGTCAAAAATGAAGAAAACATTTAGAAAACATTAGCATTGATTTAGAAAATTAAACCAAATCTGTGTACCTGCCGTAAAGCAGATTGGATATATAAGCACACACACAAATATTTGGGCTCTGTTCTCAATTGGACTACTTGTTTATATTTAAAGTACTGATAAAGCAAATGGAAATAATTTTATTTTTTATCATTTTAGGAATGGAAAATAATCATTTGAAAAATATTTAAAATAATTTCAAAAAGTGTATTGTCCCTATTTATAATAAGATTATATTCATGTTGTTTTATTTCTTCTGTTTCAAATAATAACAAAATTAACTCATATTAGTATTCATATGCACCTCATCTGACTCATTAGTTATAATAACATGTGAAATTAATTGTGTCTCTTAGTGATAATAACCATATATAAAGTACTGTCATCAGAAATGCTTGGACGATGTTATAGGACCTTCTAGCAGATCAGCTATGATAAGAAATGACTTATTTGCAGAAAACCAAAATCCATTTCAGTTCTCCTGATGATGAATTTGTTTATTCTAATATATTGTACTTCCAATTGTTTCTAATCTCCAATATTTGGTGAAAGATTATTTGTTTAGAAAATAACCATCTTCTAGCACTGACAATAAACCAATACAATGAAATATAATAAAACAAATATGCAATTACAAAACAGAATGAAACTTTTCTCTATATTAAAATCTTTCTAGTGATTGAATAACATCAGAGACTTGCTATGTTTGATGGTTTATGAATAATTCATAGCCTGCTCTGTGATTTGACAATGACATTTTCTTCCTTCGCATAAGACTCCCCTTTATTGCAATGCTTCTGCTTTAAATATAGGCTTTCATTACTGTCTATATTTGTGGACTTATGAATAAACTTATTGATAAATAGCTGGAATATAAAGAGTTATTATGAGTTATCTTTGACATAGTTTATTGAGAGTTAAAATTTTAGGCCTAAATCATTATTATGTTTTCCTATAGCAATAGATCTGTGACCAGGCCATTTCAAGGAGAAGTTAAGAAGAAAATAACCCTCACAATTCCTATCTCCCTTTGTATACTTTCAGGGCCACAGAAATGAAAAATTATATTCTTTAGAGAAAGCTAAGTATTCTCAGAATTTATCAACTTTTATATTCTTAAAATATATATGTATATATACCAAACTCTATATTTCCATCAACTTTATGTACCATATCAGGCAAAATAATGTTCACTAGTCAAAAGTATCTTACTTTAACAAAACTGAGGCAAAAGGAAATCATTGCAAGTTATGTGAAAAAAATAGTTTTAAGAACTACCTTGTGCATTTCTACATGCTTACTCTTTGTGCATATGGTTTTCCTCAGGCCAGAGAAACAAAATCCAATCAGCCACCTTTGTGCCCTCAAGAAAAAGTGACAAAGAAAAAATACTAAAAACTTTTGAAATCCAGAACAGAGTTTTGAAGAATATGGCAATCGTTTTGAAGGAAAAAAATGCATTTCAAATCCTGAGCATATGGTGGTTACATTTTAATGATTACAAAGAGAATACCCGATCTAATCCTTTTGACTTTTATTCCTCTCAAGCACAATCATCTGTAATTAAATAAAAATTCTATAAGCCTGGGGAGAGTGAAAAATAAAAAGAGTATAAAAGGAAGCAATGTGATAAATTAAGACCCTAAGGTACTTCTCTGTGAAGGAAATCTTTTGTCTGCCCCCTCAGATTATGTCCTGATGAAAGGATATAATCCAATCTCCACAGTTTAGAGAATCCAAAATACAACTAAACCCTGTCCTGCTTCCCAAGCAGCTTCATGTGCATTCACTAGTGGAATATATGGAAGTTAACTGACATTAACCGAGGCAGCCAACAAGGTGTCTCTTGTTTCAAGAATAGCATGAGGGAACAGCTGAATTTTTCTATGCTCCCAAAATGTTTACAGATGTTAGAAGAATCAGCAGACTTAAATGTATTGTAGAGTTGTGACAAGAGGGAGGTTGGGCTATGCAGATCAGGACTCAGATCCTTTAGAGGATATCATTGTGGAAGGTGGCCACAGCCAAGAATCAGACTGGAGGATGGATGTACACACCTCAGCAGATAATGCCATTGAGACACAAATAGGTCATCAAACAATGCAGCTAACATGACAATATAGATGCCACCCAAGTAATAATGAATGAGGAGAAAGAGAAAATCCTTAAGAAGTACATTTAAATTAACTTAAAGTATTTTACCTAGAATAAACTTCAGTTAGTTACATCAGACAGAATGGGTATAAAACACAAAGTTCAATACATAGGAATTTGAAGTTCTTTTTTTCTCGTGTACTTGAAACAAAAGTTGAAAATCTCCTAAGGAAACCACATGTTAGCTTTATTCTTGCTAGAAGAGAACTTAAAAATAATCTAATCCAACCTTAATGTTTAGCCAATCAGGAGATGTGGAGAGGTTAAGTAACTCACAAACTATCCAGTAATGAGTAGCACAACTAGAGAAGAAATTCTTCAACCTGCTTTCCAGTTCTTCCTATGTCTTATTGCCTCTCCCTCATTACTAATAAGTATCATTTATAAATATACTTTTTGTTTGACTGGTGTCATGTCATTTTTTATTAAATTTATTGGAGGTGACATTGGTTAATAAAATTATATAGGTTTCAAGTATACAATTCAATAATATATCATGTGTATATTGAGTTGTGTATTCACCACCCAAAGTAAAATTTCCTTTCATCACATATATTTGACTTTCTTTACCCTTATCTACCTCCTCTCTCTCTTCCTGCCCTCTGGTAACCCCTAAACTCTTATCTGTGTCCATAAGTCATTGTTTATTTGTCTTGTTCATTTGTTGCTTTATGCATTATATGCTGCACATGAGTGAAATCATATGGTTCTCAACTTTTTCTGTCTGACTTATTTCACTTAGCATGATAATCTCAAGATCCATCATGTTGTCCAAAAATGGCAGTATTTCATCTTTTCTTGTAATTGAGCAATATTCCATTTTATACATTTACCACATCTTCTTTATTCAATAATCTATTTAAGGGCATTTCAGTTATTTCCAGTATTGGCCACTGTGAATAATGCTGCAATGAACATTAGGGTGCATATATCTTTACATATAAATGTTTTCAATTTGAGGGGTATAGATACCCAGGGAAAGGATTACTGGATCATATGGTAATTCTATTCTTAATTTTTTTGAGGAACATCTATACTGTTTTTCATAGTGGCTGTACCAGTGTACATTCTCACCAACAGTGTATAAGGATTCCTTTTCCCCTAAAACTTCTCCAACATTTGTTATACTTGTGCTGTTGGTAATAGCCATTCTAACAGGTACGAGGATCTCATTGTGGTTTTGATTTGCATTTCCCTAGTAACTAGTAAAGGTGAGCATCATTTCAAATGTCTGTTGGCCATCTGTATAACTTCTTTGGGGAAATGTCTTTTCATGTCCTTCGCCCATTTTTTTAATTGGACTATTTGTTTTTTGGTTGTTGTTGAGTTGTATGAATTATTTGTATATTTTTGAAATTAGCCCTTTATTAGAGGCGTTGTTTGCAAATATCTTCTCCCAATGAGGTGGCTGTTTCTTTGCCTTATTGACAGTTTCTTTTGCTGTGCTGAAGCTTTTCAGTTTGATATAGTCCCATTCATTTATTTTTGTTTTTACTATCCTTGACTTTGAGGTCAAATTCATAAAACCCTCTCTAAATCCAAGCTCCATAAGTTTAGTACTTGTGTTTTCTTCTCTGCAAATTATTGTTTCAGGTCTTATATTTAGGTCTTTGATACATTTTGAGTTAATTTTGGTGTTTAGTGACTGATAGCAGTCAATTTCATTCTTTTGCATGTGGCTTTCCGATTTTATCAGCATCATTTATTGAAGAAGCTTGTTTTTCCCCATTGTATGTTTTTGGCTCCATTGTCAATAATTATTTGCCCATATATATGGAGGTCTATTTCTGGATTCTCAATTTTATTCTGTGTGTCTAGCTTTCTGCCAATTTCATGCTATTTTGATTGTTGTCACTTTGTAGTATAATCTGAAGTCAGGCAGAATGATACCTCCAGCCTTACTCCTTTTTCTCAGGATTGCCTTGCCTATTTAGGGTCTTTAGTGCTTCCATACAAATCTGATGATTTTTCATTCTATTTCTTTAGAAAATGCTGTTGGGATTTTGATGGGGATTGCTTTAAATCTTTACATTGCTTTGGGTGATAAGATCATTTTAACTATGTTGATTCTTTCAACCCATGAACATTTTGCCTTCAAGGGATATTTAAAAATTGCTGTATTAGGAGTAGCTTTTGTCTCTGGGTTTACTGGAGGCACACACACACCCATACAGGCACAGACACAGACCAAAGGCCATTTTTATTATTTACACAACTCAAAGCAAATTATTCCTTTATAAATCACCTTTGAAGATTTTATTGCCAACCTGTTTATTATGTGTTAAAATTAGGTAGGAAAAACTGATTTTAACTCAAATTTATGTGGAGCTCATCTGCCTTTTAAGTTTATCTTGTATAGTATGGCATTTTTATAAGAGAAATATACTACAATTAGAGAGAAATTGTACACTATATATTTTTCTTCTTTATTTTTAATATAAATGCTTTATACAGTTTCTACTTCAAAGACTGGCTTTCAAATAATTGCTCCAGGCAAGAAGGAATAAAAGCCATTTTTTCTTCTTCTGAATTTGTGTTATAATTTTGTCTCTTTTGGTCTAAAAGCCTAGACATGGAAATATACAAGATATCCTCTGAATTTTGCTTTTTCTGTGTGTGTTTGAACTTTGTCATATTAATTTTGGTAAAGTTCCTGAAGATTTTCCTTCATGAAACTTTATATATGTGTAAGTTGAGAGGCTAATTTAGGCCATTCTTTCCTAGAATTCTTATTGTGTGTTAAAGGGAAAAATTGTAAAAATGGATAAAAAATACCATAAAACAACTGTGTAAGTTACAAAAGGTATATTTAAATATCAAACACTAATTCTTTGAAAGTAGAAAGATGCTAAAATATATACGATATGAAAAACAAAACTAAACAAAGCTGATATGAATAGGTTGATGAATTCCAGAGCTTAACTGTTACTATTGAATGTTTGGGCCATGATGGTAACAGAGTAAAATACAAATCAAAATTTTATCATAAGCATATCAGATATCAGGACTTCTGGTACTATTTGTAGATAGCATTTTTTATAGTTAACTAAAATTTAACATAAGTTTGGAACATGTATAATCACTTAAATTATTCTTGATAGTTTTGAAATGTCTTTGTAAGAATAAGATTAGTGCAAATGTAGCCATATAAAAGACAAGGACATAGGGACTACATTTTTCTGTGTTCCATAGCAACTATCTGAAAATTTAATTAATAAGGATTTTAATTTACATTAAAAAGTATGCTACTAAAGATTGTTTTTAGCATTGAAATAACTACCTGTAGTTTTTATGATGGTAGAATGGCTTAAAGGTTAGTTTTGTGAACTACTCTTAAAATAAAGTATGCTAAAACAAAACAAAAAGGGCAAAACAAAACAAAATTGCCACAGAGAAAACCTCAGGACAAGATGACTTTACTGGTGATTACTGCCAATCATATAAGGAGGAAATAATATATAACAGAGAATAGAGAAAAAAAGGATCATGTATCAATTCATTTAATAAGGCCAATATTATCTTGATATTACAATCTGAAATAGACATTACAAGAAAGTAAAATCACAAATCAGTACCTTTCATCAACATAGATACAAATAAACATCAAAGTTAAATATTAGCAAATCAAAACATGGTATATACAAAAGAAAATATATCATGATTCTGGAACTCATTCTGACAGTGTAAAGTTATATTAACATTAGAAAATTTTTTAACATCATTTTCCACATTAATCAAAGAAAGGGGAGAAACCCGAGGAACATCACAATAGATTAATTTTATAAAATTTACCACCCTTTCATAATAAAAACTTTCAACAAATAGCAATTGAAGATAACTCTCTTAATCTGAGAGAGTATATTTACAATAAAAAGTACAGCTAAAAACTGGTGTGTGTGCATGTGTGTGCGTGTGTGTGTGTGTACTCTGTCTATTCCTTTCTCTTCATCTATATATGACTATCATGCAAATACCACACTGTGTTGGTTGCTGTAGCAATTTATACAATCTTGAAATTAATGTTAGTCATTTTATTTTATTCTTTTTCAAAACAATTTGGCTAGTCTAGATCTTTTGTATTTCCACACAAATTTTAAAACCAACTTCAATATATTTTTAAAAAGTAACTACTATAAACAATTTTAGAAAAAAAAAGAAACCATAAAAAACTGTTTTTCCAGTCTATGAACATGGAAAAATCTTTTTAGGTCTTCTTCATTTAACTTTTGCAATATTTTGTAGATATCAGTGTGCAGGTCTCATATATCTTTCACAAAATGTATCACTAATAATGTAATTTAATGATTATATAAATATATTCAATATTTTTATAATTATTCATTGCTTTTATGTAGAAATACACCGTTTTTTTTATACTGAACTTGTAGCCTATAAACTTGCTAATTTTACATATAGTTCTGATTGCTATTTTTAAAGATTGCTTATGATTTATTTCTTACATGTTTTGTTTGTCTGCATACAAAGTCAGAACCTTTCCTTTCTAATATTTATGTCTCTTTTTTTTAAAAATTTTCTTGCTTTACTTTACTGGTTAGGACCACTGCGCTGTTTTGATTAGAAATTAATTGTATGAGTGAAAATTTTTTATTTTATTTCTAATCATAGGATAAAAGCATTCCATAATATTAACTATAAGCTAGTTGTGGGTTTTCTGTAAATGTGCTTTATCAAGTTGAGGATGTTATCTTCTATTCTTAGTTCACTGATAAATTTAACATGGGTCAATATTGAATTTTTAAAAATTCTTATTCTGTACCTATTGAGATGATTATTTATTTTCTTATCTACTTTGTTACTGTAGACAATTCCATTTCCTTTTAAATATTAAACCAATCTTGCTTTTTAAAAATTAATCTACATGACAAAGATGTGCTATTATTTTATGTATTATTTTCAGATATTGCTGCATTCAAGTTATTAATATATGACTCTATGAGGAGTATGGGTCTGTAATTTTATTTAGTTATTATACTGTCTCTCCTGATTTTAGTGTCAGTGTAAGGTTGTTCTTATAAAATGTGTTGGTATATATTCTCTCCTCTTCTATTTGTAGAGAAGTTTATTTATAATTGGTATTTTTTATTTCTTTAAATTTGGTAGAATTCATTAATTAAGAATCCATGTAGGCCTGGAATTTTTTTTTTTTTACAAAAATTTTAACTATGAATTTTATTTAATTTCAGAATATTAAATTCTTAAGTTACTATCTTCCATGAGATTCACCTGTCATCAAATTTATAAGATATATTGCAATTAAATATTCACAATACTACCTTTTATCTTTTTAACATCTGTTGGTTTTGTAAGATTTCATTTCTGTAATTATTAAATTGAGCCTTGTATTATTCTTTATTGATCAAGTGAGCTAAAAGATTACCAATTTTAACATTCTCAGCAAACTAGCTTTTACTTCCATTTATTTTCTATAATGTTTTCTAATTCATTGATTACTTTTGTCATTATTTCCTTTCTTCTGTTTACTTTATGTAAAATTTGTAATGTTATAAATTTCCCTTTTAAGTAGCTTTAGATGTACCCTATAAATTTTAATATACATGACTTTAATTTCATTTAGTTCAATATTTTTTAATATCTTTTGTGATTTACTCTTTTACTCATGCATTATTTCAAAGTATGCTTTTTATTTTTCAGATATGTCAGGCATATTGTTTTTTTTTCTCTCATTCTTATATCTAGTTTAATTCCATTGTTTTCAGAGAACATATATATTTTTTTAATTTACTAAAATGTTATGGCTCATATTATGGTCTATCTTGGTGAAAGTTTTAGGTGTACTTGAATAGAATGTGTAATCTTCTATTAATTTCTATCAGTTCAGTTTATTTGGTAGTGTTATGCAAGTCTACACCCTTCCTGAGTTTTGTCCGTATATTACTATAAACCTATACATTATTGAGAGATAAGTCTAATTGTGCCTGTGTCTATTACTTTCTCTATTCTATCAGATTTGCTTTATGGAATTTGAAATTATATTTTTTATGTACATACACATTTAGGCTCATTATGGCTTCTTGATAAATTGATTTTTTATTATTTTGTCATTTAGTTCCTCATCCTTAGTAATATTTCTTGATCAGAAATCTACTCTATCTGATATTAATTTTAGAAAATCTTCATCTATTGTTACTTTAATTATTTCTTCTGCCCCATTCTCTATCACTCTCTTTCTAAGATAAAAACACATATGTTGTACCACTTAATACTTTCCCACAGTTCTTAGATTCTTTATTGATTTTTAATTCCTCTTTAGTAATTCCAATATCACAACCAACTTCACATCTAATTTTGTTGACAATTTTTTCTCTTGATAATGGGTCATTTTTATTCTTGTTTTTTTGCATGCCTTATAATTATTGTATCGAATGCCAGATATTATTTGTGAAAAAAAATTAGAAACTAAAGTAATTACAGCTGTGTGTCACTTAATGATGAAGCTATATCCTGAGGAACGCATCATTGGGTGATTTGGTCATACGAACATCATAGAGTAGTATACTTACACATTCCTAGGTGGTATATTATACACTTAGGATATATGGCATAGACTATTGCTCCCAGACTACAAGCTTGTACCACATGTTACTGTATAAAACAACACAAGACTAAATCAAGCACAATAGAAAATGATGTATTTAAGAGACGCAGTAAACATGAGATATATGAGGCTGGTGCCAGCATAACATGGCATACTGTTTTATACGAAATGTTTTTAATAACCAGAAAGAATACACTTAAAATAACAATAAAAAGTGTAGTATTATAAGCATATAAAACAGTAACAGTCACTTATTATTATTATCAATTATTGTGTATTATATATAATTGTGTTACACTTTTTTACAACTGTCAGAGCGATAGGTTTACAACAACATCACCACAAACATTTGAGTAATGTGTTGTGTTCCTATGTCTCTAGGTGATAGGAATTTTTTAATTACATTTTAATCTTATGAGACCACTATTGTATATGCAGTCCATCTTTGACCAAAACACCTATGATGTTGCACATGACTGTAATTGAAAATATGAAAGCTTATTCTTGTTTTGGATCATTAGTATGTGGAGTTGGCTACTGTAGCCAGTATTTGAGGTGGATGTGGATTTTGTAGTTACTATATTTCCCTTCAGTATTTTAAATTGCTTTGGTGATTGACTGAAGCTCTCTTGTGTTTAGTGTGTGGTTTGAAGCCCTGGAGAGATTTTTTGAGTGCTTTTTTCCAATTTAAACTTCAGGTTTTAGCATGTAATACATGCAAATCATAGAAAAGGCAGTCCTCTGTACTCTTGTCCGTAACTTAGTGATAAGCTTTTATTGCATTTAACATTATGTAAGTCTCCCAGCGATGGTGGGAGGGAGGAAAATGTTTGTTTCTCAGATCTTCTGCTTTAATTTTAGTCTCAGTCTTAGGCAGGCCCTGTGAATTTAAGCCTAAGGAGCAGGGTCTTTACATTATTCAGAGCAAGGTTGCCAGCAGTAGTTGACCACTCCCATTTTTTTATGTAGGTCAGGATGGTGGAAAGGCTTCTCTTACTCCTCCCTCAGATTTTATCGAGCCCTGAATGCATAAACTACCAAAACAGGTCCCTCAGGTTTCAGCCCTAAATATTTGTCATTACCCAGAGAAGGCCCGTGGAAAAGTGATGTCAAAGGTTGTGTATTTCCCATGAGTCTGGTCCTCCCAAGAATTCTAAACTGAATGCAAGTCCATATTTAGTCTTTAAACATTTGTTACATTTCAGTCATCTTCTTTGTATCCATTTTTATGACTTCTGACTCTTTTTCCTGTGATCTATAATATATAAATGAACGATGTATCTCATTCACGTGTCCCATCTCACCTTCAAGTGTTTTTATAGCCTTTTAGAATCAGTCCACCTGTTTGCCTTGACCTCTCAGGTCTCAAATAGAAAGAAATATGATTTTTAAATTTTTTCTGTGTTTTTCTTATTGTAAATATAATAGTGACATTATTTTGCAACCTTCTATATCCTAAGAGGAAGCAGAACCTGTAAAAGTCATTTTTTCAAAAGAATATTAAATTAATATACTTTATGAAACTACAGTCAATCTGCTGATCTTCTTTAAACCTCATAGTATGCCCCTGAGTATACTGTGAGCTTTTTCAAGTTACAAAAATGTAAACATTGTTCTGGATCCTGCAGCTCAAAGATTCGTGGAGGAAAAAGATATTGCAGTACAGTTATTTGAAAACTATAAAGCAAGAGGCATACTCTTATTTTATTGATTAATTAATTTAAGAATAGTTGGTATACAATATTATATTAGTTTCAGGTGTACAATACATGTCTTACGATGTGATCACCTCACTAAGTCTAGTATTCATAGGTTACCCTAAAAACTTATTACATTTTTATTGACTGTACTCCCCTTTATGTTTTTACCCATTTCTTAACCCCTCTCCCCTCTGGCAACCATTAATTTGTTCTCTGTTTCTATGAGTCTATTTTTGTTTTGTTTTTAGATTCTACATATAAGTGAAATCATATGGCATTTGTCTTTCTCTGTCTGACTTATTTCATGTAGAATAACACCATCATGTAGAATAATACCCGTGTTTCATAAATGGCAAGATTTTATTCTTTTTTGTGACTAATATTCCATTATATGTTTGTGTGTATATATATATACATATGTATATATGTGTATATATATACATATGTATATATATGTATATATATATATATACATATTATCTTCTTTATCTATTCATCTATCAGTGGACACCTAGATTGCTTTCATATCTTCATTATTACAAGGAGCAAGAATCTAGAATAGAAACATCTTAATGTAGGCTGGGTGAAAAGAGTATTTCTTAGAGGAGTTGGGATTTAATCAGGATTATGAATATTGTGTACCATTAGAACTATCTGAAGCTATAGGGCAACAAACTTTTCAGTAAAGGCAACAACATGAACAAATATAACAGTGGTAATGGACAGACCAGAATGCAGTACCCCAGGCTAAAACAAACCTTCGACTTTAATTTCAGACATGCTCAAATATGTGAGAAAATTTACACCAAATATCTATAAGTTGTCAATATTTTTATCTCTAGATCTCTCAAATTCTTATGAGGATATATTCCATATCCTCATAGGATAAACTCCAAATAATATACTTTCTATTATATAATTAAGGTTGACAAAAATAGCTTACTAAATATGTTTTTTTGGGGGGAGAATTTAATGGAGACAAGATCTAGGACAGCTAAGAACTGAGTATTTAAATGATATGATCTCTTTATGAAATATATTTGACCTTAACCTCCTTTAAAATCTTACCCAATGTTTTAAGCTATTCCCAATGCTTTATATTCTTTAGAGAGCTTTATTTTAGACATACCAAGCAGTAAGAAAGTGTGGAAAAGAAGGGAGTATAGTACACTGGTTGAAAGCATGGAGTTTGGAATTAGTCCCTGAGATTTATGTTCCAGATTCACCAATTATTGTTCAACTGACTGGACTAATGACCATCAAAAATCAAAAATAACTCTGGAGAGCTGCAAACTCATCCCTTCTTATTTCATCTAGTTGAAATGCACTCATTATTTTCTAAGTGTCAGGTCCGAGAATATCTTTGTAAAAAATGTTTTTCACTATTCTGAGTAATTTAGAAATTGGCTTTGAGTTTGTCTTCCTGGTAGGAAAGCGTACAGTTTTCAGGACTTGCCGATCTTAGCAATGTTTTGAAATAAAAGCAATATTACATTTTTTTTAGAGTCATCAATTTTACAGCTTAATATGTAGGGTATGTCTCATCTAATTAGAAGCCAGATATCCCTCTACATAGATTGTATAGGCTAACTGCCAGTGACAGAGTATGTCTCACAGAAACAGCAACCCTAAACACCTTTTCCTGGCTCAAGATATTTTGCAATGAATGCCACATATGCCACATAGCTCATATTTTATATAAAACATTAACGAACTCTGCCACAAAACAGCAAAAATATAGTCGGCAGTTTTCATGAACTATCGTAGACAAAAAAGAAACTGATTTTATATAAAAATATTTAGTATATCATTATTCTACTATTCTATTCAGATTTATTTTTTAAGAGGTTTCCAAGACTCTCTTTTTATTTTTGTAAGAACTGATTATGCAATACTCACTCACCTATAGCCTCCAGTTATTTCTAAACATTGAAAAAAATAACAGTTATAAACATGATATTCATCAATATTCTCTAATCCATATCCAATGCAGTTATTTTCTAGGTCTCATACTATTGATAAGATTAACTACTTATTATCATTGGCCTTTGTGAAAAGTTACCCAGCAGGGTAACAATAAAACACAGTAAATGGCAAGTGACATTGATATATTTTCCTTACAGCTTTTGAAAAGAGGCGCTGTGACATCAAAATCTTGGACAGTCTTTTTCAAAATAGATGATAGATTTATATCCCCTTTTGTTAGATCTTGTCATTTCTTAGTAATGTGAATATACATTATTTTAATTACCACCAACTTAGGACTGTAAAAAGTGTCTTGAACAACTAGGGTACATATTAGCTTATCCCAGATGCTGGATGCTTCCATTGTGGCACAGTTGGCCACCTTCTTAAGACAATTAGTATTTTGGAAGAATTTTAAGAACATTTAAATATATATTTCTTGACATAATTATCCCCAATACTCTAAAATATTCTCCATAATTATGGGAAATTGCAGAGAGTGCCTCTTTCATGCATCCTTACTCACTAGTCCTAAACCCAACATAGTTTCAGTCTGCAGGGTCATCTCAGGGAAACACGTGTGAATTCTTGCACAACCTCCTCCTGAGTCTCTCAATAGCCCATCAGACATCAGGCTGGAACAAAAGAATCGGTGCATCAGAACAAAACCAATACACCTTTCTGGTCTTGAATCCTGCATCTGATATATTTAGATAAGTTTAGATTGTTTTCAGCTTTTTCTGCTATGACAAGATCATTAAAGACTTAAGCAGAGCAGTCTGAAAGATTAATTCTAGTAAAATACCAAATGTCATTATTAATAAGTAGTACTGGGATCTATTTTTACAGTCAGGTTCTTGAAGTTTTACCATTACAAATATCAAATAGTTTAACAGAGACACACAATGGGTAGCTGTTTCCTCTAAATCACCATCATTTGGAGTTCAATCATTCTGCAAAAATGTATGATCTATGCTCTTTATTAATGATAAGTAGACACATATGGGGTTTTCAAAAAGAGTGTGTTTAGATTAAAGGATACCACATTTTAATGTGGATAATGAACCAGCATATAAAATAGGATAGTTTCTGCAGGGTAAATTATAACTAGTTGCTGTTTAATTGGGGGCAATGTAATTACATAAATTATATTTTCTCGCCTTCTTAACACTATCTTGACAATTACAAAATCTAGAGCTGGCTGGCAATGTGACTTCTGTTTCAAGCACTACTTGCAGAAAGAAAATTTTTCAAAGGTTAATCTTGTTATAAGTAAGGATTTGAAGACATCATTCCCTTAGTTCTTAGTAATATATTTGTCAAAAGGATAAAAGTTCGTTGGGAATTAGGAACAAATAATTTTTTATATACTGTTAACCTTTAGCATACATTCTCATTATTCTCTAGTTCTTTGGAGCCATTTTGGGTCCTCCTTTGTTTAGAGGCCAGTATATCATTGACAGAGTATGCTATGTGTGCAATAAAGATAAATGATGCTTCAGAAAATGAACAGAAACAAAACATATACAGTTAAAATTATTTTACATCTGACTTAGCCATGGAATCTAGATCTTTTCAAAGGCAGTAAGTTATGGGAGGAAAGGTGACATAATTGAGTCAGATATAACTGAGTTAAAAGTAGTATTCTCCAGATGGGTGTTAAACTTCTTGGGTTCTCACTTTCCTACATTAAATAAATATAATATCACTCTTGTGATATATTGCAAGGATTACAACTAATAGAAGTATCATGTCTGGCACATATCGGAGACTCTGCGATTAGAGCTGTTTGATACTATTTCTACTATCAAAATTTGTTCTACAATTATACTTCTGGCATCAAAAGTATTATTAATATGGAACTTTGAGATCTGAGTTTTGTGAAAATTTGTGTGACCATCTCTAGACCTCAACTTTTTTATTTTAAGAATTAATAGATATAGGTAAAAATGGCTCTACGGTTCTGATAATTACCCTGAAATTTTATGATTAAATATGTGGACTAATCATCTAAAAAAATGTCAGGAATTCTAGGTTACTGCAATATATATTAAAATATAACAACACACAGTTAAAATGTGAGAAACAATAGAAACAATAGGAACAGAGAAACAATAGAACAGCAGCCAGATGAAAAAAGATACAGATCAATATAATCTATAAATTTGACACAAGAGCAATATTGCCTTAAAATTAAAATGGGACTAGAGACTTAGATAATATACTACCAAATAACTTTTAAAATGCAAGTATATCCATGGAGATTTTAACATTAGCTATATATACTTTGGTAGGAATTAGATTCGTCATTTTCCTCTGCAGACTTAAGAAAATTAAACAAATAATTACACAGAGTGGTGGAAGACAAAAAGTAGTGAAAAGTAATTTTGAAGCTTATGACACAATGCATATGAAGAATTTACCTTTGTGAAGCATGTTGGACAATTAGAAGTAATATGAAAAGCCTAAATTTGGGGAAGAGAGTAGAGGCTCCTGAAAACCAGGAAACACCTAACAAAATGAATGTCCTGTTCCAAGTCCAAAGCCTCGTTCAATGCTCAGTGCTTAGAAGATACAAATTAAATACATGAAGAATAAAAATCATGTAGGAGCAGAGCAGCAATAAACTTTTTCTTATCAGTATAATAAAACTTAAAAGTAATTTTAAAAATATATACTTAAAGTTAGCATCATGTAATTTTAATTTTCCGAGGGTAATTTTCAGAACTTCATAGTTTATTTATAGCTTTTAGAAACATCATTTTAAAGTGTGAATGCCTGTTGTCATTTTCTCCTTTGCATTGTCACAGTTTTTATTATGATAAATATTAGAATTGAGTGCCATTTTATGCTGTTCATCTTGATAAGGCATTATATTTTTAGAGCTGGCCTGATATTTTTACTTTTGTAGTGGAGTTTCTCTATAAATATTAGAAAAGGATTTAGTAATAGAAATTTTATTCTACAATTAATGTAGAAAAGTATTTCATTCTCATTAAATTGTGGGCTCGTTCTCCTACTAAGAGAATGTCATTGCAAAGATTCTTCCCAGAATGAAAAAAACTGATGCTATAAATAGAAAAAAAGTAAACAGTTTCTTGTACAATATACCAAAAACATATTTCTAATAAAGATTAAATGTTCATATTATGTAATTTTACATTTAATGGCACATTTAGGATATACTTTCTTTCAATTTCTGTATATCTTCATTAGTACGTGATATTTTCTGACAAAATATATACTTATTTTTAAATTAATTCCCATTCAACAACCACAAAACAAATCTTTCTATAATGTTTTTATCATCATTCACTGCTCAGAATATCACTGCTTGAAAAAACAATTCTACTCTGAGGCATGGAACAGTTCTTTATCAACATTCCACCTTTGACTCTTTTGTGTTCTCTCCATCTCTTCTAGGTCTTAAATCCAAGAACACTTTAGACCTCCCTGACTACCTGGGCATGTCCTAAGAATAGCTGCCCATGTGGACTATGTTCTTTCATAACAATCAATATTTTTAAGTTTTACAGGTGCATTGCAAAATTAAGGTACTATTTGGGAAACAATTTATATTATAATCCAGTCTTGGAGATCTATGATATACATTTGCATATTAAAGACTGATAAATTTTAAGAGCAAAGAAACCTAATTAACTTTTAAAAATCAGAATTGTACAATTAATTAATCCTTTTTTATTATAATATCTATTCATTTCTTGAATAATTAGCATTCTGTAGCACACATTCTGTAGAATATTGCTTTGTCCTTGAACTTTTTTTTAATCAAAAATATTCTGTATTTTTCCCAGTCTCAGACAACTGGTAGAAAAATTTGGTAAGACAATTTACAATAAATTGTGGAAGACTAGTCATGGTTTAATATGGTTGTTTTCCAAAAGGTTTGAAAATCACCAGGACCTTCTAAAGAGGTAATGCTTTGTACTGAGATAGACAACATCACAGTCACAGGTCAAGTCTAGGCCATTGCCTGTATTTGTAAATAAAATTTATTGGAACACAGGCACATATTCCCTATGGCTTCTTCTATGTTATAATAACAGAGTTGAGTAGTTGTAACTGAGGCCTTATACCCACAAAACTGAAAATATTTACTAATTTGTCCTACATAGAAAAAAAATCACTTATCCCTGCCTTAAACAATAGGATGAAATTATAATAACATATGTGGCTCTGGAGGAAAATCACAGAGGAAATACTTTTTTTCCTTATTAAAAATTATTTTTTAGTAGCACAACATAGACCACACCAAGTAACAAGAGAAAACATTATTGCTTTGGGCCAAGAGCCACTCCTATATTTGCAAATACAAGTTACAATGCAATCCTCAGTAACAGGTATACAATTCAAAGTCAAAATAAAACTATATTTTTCAAGTGTGAAAATGTAAGACATCTGTGTGTTGATTTTATGTCTGGGATTACAAGATCAACACATTCATGTACTTTTATTTTGGACCATTTGCTAAATCTATAATACAGAATAAGACTTCTGACAACTTGGAAGAAATTGATGAATCGGTGAACATAAAAAAAATAAATAGTGTGATTCCAAAGGGATAAAGGTTTGGAACACCTCATTTTATTTATTAGGGCACATTGCAACGTATCTAACAACCCCCAACGGGCCTATGCTCCCTATATGCTGTTCATCAGAAGAACTGGGACAGCCGGCAGGGATGAATTAGTGCAGACACATCACTATTAATGAGGTTGGAGAAGTAACTTAATTCTCATAGATAAAGGAGAGCACATTTATAAAGAGACAGCTAAATTATTAAGGCTCAATTCCACACATTTCAAAACAGTCCTTTAAAAGTAATTGCTGTCATTAGTGTAGTGGTCTTTCAGAGAAATGACAAGACTGTTGATTTATATTCTCGCCTTTTAAATTCCATCACCCATTTCCCTAAGGTAAAAAGATTTCAGTGGCTTAAATCTCCAGAGAGAAACCACATCTACGTTATGTATTACTTTAACTTTTTTTCACTCTCTTAATTAATTTTTTGAGAAATAAAGTGCAAACTTGAGTTCACATTAATGAAGTTAGTGATTAATTATTCTCTTTCTCATTTGGAGTTCTGTGTTGGCAAAAGTGAAGGTTAGGTATTTAAGAAGTCCCAGTAGTATAGAGTAACTTTATATTTGCTAAGTATTTTTATTAGTATTTATGATAAAAAATGAAGTATGTTTTCCCTAAAACTTTGAGATTGTAAATATCTGTATTTACCCAGGAATATATTTTCAAAACTAAATTTTAGCTGAGCATTCAGTTTTTCAAACTTATCACTTAAGCAACTTGCTACAAGTTTTTCCATAGCACTAAAAGAAAGGCTAATTAATTGTATTGTGTCTATGTGTATTTTATGCACACTATTATAAGATTAAACAAAACTATTATAAACTCATATCTAGAAACATTAACCTTTTAGTTGAATTTATTTTCAGTAAACACATTAGTATGATCACCAGATAAAATAAAGGAAATTAAATTCAAATAGAAAATAAACAACATATAAATATCTAGTATAAATACACCCCAAATATGGCATGTAACCATTATTCTGCCTGACTCAGTGCTTTACGAAAGATTTAAGCTAACCCAGAAGCTATCGACATTGCTGTGGACCAGGAGTCTTTCACAAACACAGCTGCACACCAGAATCACCTAGAAAGAACAAGCACTGCTCTAGACCAATTGAATCACAGAGGGGAGAGTCTAGCTCTCAAATCGACCCCCAAGAACAGTTTAGAACAAAAACCACTGGCATAGGGCAATGGTTGGCAGTTTCCAGCCTGCTGACCAAATTTGACCAGCTGACAGTTTTTATGTGTTCGTTTTGTTTTGTTTAAATTTTTATAAATGATTTTTTATTGACATATAATTCATACACATTAAATTTACTTTCAAAGTGTTCAATTTAGTGGTTTTTATAATATTCACAAAGTTGTGCAACCACCTCTACTATCTAAATCCAGCATGCTTTTATCATCCCCAAAAGGAGCCCTGTACCAATCAGTTAACACTCACTACACATGCCTCCTTTCTTATCAGCTCTTGGCAACCACTAATTTACTTTCCATCTTTATAGATTTGCCTGTTCTGGACATTTCATCTAAATGAGATCATGTAATATGTGGCCTTCTGTGTTTGCTTTTTTAACTTTGCATAATGTTTTCTAGTTTCATGTGTCTTGTACCGTGAGTCAATACTTCATTCATTTTGGGGGCTAAATGAAATTCAAAGTTAACTGGGCTTCTTATATTTTTATTTGCTAAATCTGATAACCCTACACACTAAAGTAATTGGAGTGGAAAAAGTTGGACCTGAATTTTGTTAAACAAATAATTTTCTAAACAATACCTCTTCATTTTATCTTTAACACTCAAGGCCCATAGATAACTATCAGAGACTGGGAGAGCTCTTTATTTCACCTTTGTAATGCTCTATCAGAGATATCTGGTCTGTCCCTGAACATCTGATTCCCTCTTCATTCTTCCTTAGAGGAACAATGCTATTTCCTAATCTATAGATCTTATTCATATTTTATTAATTGTAGCAATAATATTCTTCATGGCAAAATGAAATTTAATCTTGTAGATGCATTGTATTAAGATACCATATCTCTTTAATCTCTTTTAATCTAAAGTAATTAATCAGTGTTTTTGTTTCAATATGTTGAAACTTTTAAATAGTCCAAGGCACTTATTTTGTAAAGTAGCAGTTTTGGTCTGTTCCAAATCTACTATAATTTAACTTTCAAAAGAAATAATGATAGTAGAAGATTAAAATACATGGAATAAAATTAAAATCCAAGAGTCTATACTGATGTAAATTAAAAATAAATGAGAAGCCTGGTTTTAAACTCCAATCTTTAGCAATAAAGAAACCAGTAAAACTCTTAAACCAGGTGTGGAAAAGAGTATTTTCCCTTTTTCATCTGAAGTGGATGTCTTTTCTTTGCTTGTATAAGGTTTTCTGTTTGCTTTTATTGTCTCACTCTCTTCTTCACCCACTGTAATCAGCCGTGGAAAGAAACTTCTTTATGAGAGAGGCTTACATACGAATCAGAGTCTCTATCTTCTGCTAAAAACTTAGATGTTAAACATATATCCTGAACCACTATTACTTTCAGGGGCCCAATCCTCCAGTAATGTCTCTGAAATGTCTTTCTTCAAGTGAGACATGTGAAAATATTTTTGTGCTGTGTTGGTAAGCTTTCTGCTAACTAACATCTCTGCTACAGATACTGTTATCTTTGAAGTCTGCCTGATTTACTGTTGTATGCTATAAAAAAGAGAAAAAAATTTAAAGCATGGGAATAATGACTTATAGATTATGTCATAGAATAAAGAGATTCCTCCCTGAGTAAAACTTAGATGGTATTTGATTTTCTTGATAAGAGTAAAAGTATCCCTCTGACCATACATTTATCCATTATAAAGACACCCATGTGAGCCACACAATTTTTAAAAGGTTTTTTAAATTAAATTTATTGGGGTGACATTAGTTAATAAAATTGTATAGATTTTAAGTGTACACAATTTTTTATTAAGACTAATATGTGGTCTACTCTTATAGCTGAAGATGAATTAATTACTAATGTATTAGATCTCTATTGCTGCTATAAAAAATTACCACAAATTTAGTGGCTTAAAGCAGCGTAAATTTATTTTCTTATTGTTCTGAAGGTCAGACATGTGAAATGAGTATTATGAGGCTAAAGTCAACATGCCGGCTGGGCTGCTCTCCTTCAGGAGGCTCTGGGGGAGGAACCATTTCTTTCTTTTTCCAGCTTCTAGAAGTTGCCCACTTTTCTTGGCCTCCGGCCCTCTTCCAGCAATCATATCATTCCAACAGATCTCTGCTTCTGTTGTCACATGTCCTCTAATTCTTCTGTCTCCCTCTTTCCCTTATGAGGACTTTTGTGATTATGTTGGGCCTACCAGATAATCCAGGATAATCTTCCTATTTAGATCTTAAATCAGAACCACAAAGCCCATTTTGCCAATAAGTTAACATATTCATAAATTCTGGGGATTAGAGCATTTGAGATATTATTCTGGCTACCATACCAGTCAAACCCAAATCAAAATCTTTCCTCAAAGTAGACTAAAAGGAAACATAAAAACATCATTGGGAATTCTGGGAAACATGGTGGAATGAGAGACATCCTCAGATCTCTTCCCTTGAAACAACAATAAGCTGAACATCTAAAACTGAGCAAAAACACCCAAACTGCACACCAGGATGTCTAAGAGTGGGATCTGTGCATAAGAGCTACCACAGGTCAGAACCCCAGGTGTCCAGCGGTGGACTAGGAGAAATAAAGAAACTGCTTCTCACAGACACTGGAGCTCCCTGTAGAAGGAGGGGGAGGGGAAAAGGAGTAACGAGTTCCCTGAACAGCCCTGCCTGGGACAGCTATGAGCTCCCTGCGGCCTGCAGCAGAGCCCAGTCATCAGGGCAGAAGGCAGAGAAGTGGGGCCTTAGAGAAACAACAGTTGATTTTTACCTGCGGCAGATGCAAAACTGAGGCTGAGCCACAGCCCCCATCTCCTAACCCAGAAGGCCCCCTTCCCCCACACCCTCTGAGACAGAGCACCGCAGAACCCCAGGAGAATATGAACAAACACTACCGAAACTGTCATTAACACTGATAGGGGCAGAAACTAAGGGTAGCAAGCATGATTAAATAGCTGTGAGAAAATTAAAAAGACATTATTTAGGCTTTATATAAGGAGGGTTCCAAGAGGCTTTAGATGCCACCTACTGGAAACCAAAAGAAAAGCGTCTTCTGTGCAACAGGCTAAAGAGAGACCTTTGTATAATAAATCTTCTTTCTGGAAAAACAGCAGAATACATTTCCATTAATGCCCAGGCAGAGAAATAGTCCACTAAACACCATGAACAACCAAGGTGACAAGGCCTCTCAGAAAGAAAGAGAAAAATCTCCAGAAAATAAGCTTACAGATATAGAAATATACGACTTAAATGACAGAGAATTTAGTACTTCTGAAAAAACTCAGTGAATTCCGAAACAAGTCATATCAACAATTTCAAGAACTAAAAACACACATAGATGAGCAGAGAAAGGAGATTAAAATCCTCAAAAAGAACAGAATAGATCTTCTGGAGATTAAACACACACACACACACACACACACACACACACACACACACTGCAAGAGTTGAAAAGTGAAATAGGAAGCTTGGGAAATAGAGTCGACCAAATGGAGGAAAGGATCAGTGATATCAAAGACAGAAATCTAGAAAGAAATCAGAAGGAAGAAGAGAGAAATCGAAGAATGAAATATAATGAAAGAAATTCAAGAACTAGCTGATACCATCAGGAGAGGATATATAAGCATAATGGACATTATCAAAGGTGAGGAAAAGGAGCGGGAACTACAAAACATTTTCAGACAAATAGTGGATGAGAATTATCCAAATCTAAAGAATGAGCTAGAGCTTGGAATTCAAAAAGTCAGCAGAACACCGAATGATCTTAACCCAAAAAGAGTTTCACCAAGATATGTTGTATTAAAATTATCAAAAATCAACACAAAGATAGAATTCTCAGGGCAACCAGGGAGAAGAAAATGGTAACTATAAAGGAAAACCCATTAGATTTTCATAAGATTTCTCAGCGTAGACCTTACATGCCAGAAAGGAATGTAATTAAATATTTAAATTATTAAGTGAAAGGAACTACCATCTAGAATAATGTATCCAGCTAAGCTCTTCTTTAGATATGAAAGAGAAATTAAGACTTTGCCAGACATACAAAAATTGAGGGAGTTCTCCACTATAAGGCCTGCACTACAGGAATTACTGAAAGTGGTCAGCTCACCTAAAACAAAATTACAAAAAAAAAATACATAATTAGGAGTAAAGTGACTATCAGGCAAATAGTAGCAGAGGAGTGCAACCCTTACTGAAAACAGGGCATTACAAGCCTAAATAATAATAAGAGAATTGCTATAGCAAGATAGTAATGAACGTTCAGCATACATAGGGACAAATTGAGACAACTATGATTGAAAAAAGGATTGAAAGATCCAAATTCGCAAAGGGGAATGGAGATAAAGCACACACAGAAGAAAATGAATGACTGTATATATATAACTATCCTTTACATAATCATAATGGTAACCACACACCAAAGATTCAGAACTGATGTATATAACATAAAACAAGAAAACCCAAAGGGAAACGCACAAAGCCAACCAAAATAAAGAAAACAGAAACACAAGAACAAGGAAGCAACAGAAACACTGAGCTACCAGAAAGCAAAAGTAAAATGGCTATCAGAAGACCTCATATATCAATAATCACCCTAAAGTTAAATGGACTGAAATCACCAATAAAAAGGCACAGGGTTGCAGATTATATCAAAAAAAAAAAAAAAAAAAAAAAAAAAAAAACCCAACCATATGCTGCCTCCAGGAGACACATTTCAGCTCCAAAGACAAATATAGACTTAAAGTGAAAGGGTGGAAATGATATTTCAAGCAAATGGCATTCTGAGAAAAGTGGGAGTAATGGCATTAATATCAGATGAAATAGACTTCAAAATAAAAAAGATAAAAAAAGATACTGAGGGACACTTCATAATGATAAAGGGAATCTTGCAACACGAAGACATAACACTTATTAAGATCTATGCTCCCAATCAGGGAGCCCTGAAGTATGTAAAGCAATTACTAACAGAACTAAAGGGAGAAACAGACCAAAACATTATCATGGTAGGGGACTTAAATATCCCACTGTTGGATATGAACAGATCATCCCAACAGAAAATCAATAAAGAAATAACATCTTTAAATGACACTAATTAGACCAACTGGGCATAATTGACATTTACAGGGTCTTTCATCCCAGAACAGCTGCTTATACATTTTTCTCTAAGTGCACATGGAACATTCTCAAGAATCGATCACAAACTGGGACACAGAGATAGCCTCAACAAATATAAGAGAGTTGAAATCATATCAGCCCTATTCTCTGATCATAATGTTTTGAAACTAGAGATCGACTGCAAAAAGAAAGTGGGAAGAACCACAAATACATGGAGATTAAACAACATGCTACTGAAGAATAACTGAGTCAGAGAAGAAATAAAAAGAGAGATCAAGAAATACGTAGAAACAAATGATAATGATTGTACAGCATATCAAAACTTTGGAACATGGCAAAAGAGGTCATAAAAGAAAAGTTTATATCATTATAGGCCTACCTCCAAAAACAAGAACGAGCCCAAATAAACAACCTAATGCTTCATCTTAAAAAAAAAAAAAAAACTAGAAAAAGAAAAACAAATGAAGCCCAAAGTCATAAAAAAGAAAGAAATAATCAAAATTAGAGCAAAAATAAATGAAATTTAAAACAAAAAAAGAAATAGAAAAAATAAATGCAACAATGAGCTGATTCTTTGGGAAGATTAATAAAATTGACAAACCCCTGGCTAGACTCACTAAAGAAAAAAGAGAAAGGACACAAATAAACAAAATCAAGGATAAAAGAGGAGAAATTACAATGGACATCTCAGAAATACAAAGGTCATGCAAGAATACTATGAAAAAGTATGTAACATCAAATTTAATAACCTAGAAGAAATGGACCAGTACTTAGAAAAATACAGTCTTCCTAGACTGAATCAAGAAGATCTGGAAAATCTAAATAGACCAATAAGCAGTATGGAAATTGAAACAATCATCAAAAACCAACAAAAAGTAAAAGTCCAAGACCCGATGGCTTCATCAGTAAATTCTACCAAACATTCAAAAAAGATTTAATATTTATTCTCCTCAAACTCTTGCAAAAAATTGAAGAGGAAGCAATACTTCCCAACTCATTTTATGAGGCCAATATTACTCTGATACCAAAACCTGGTAAAGGTAACACGTAAAAAGAAAACTACAGACCCATATCTCTCATGAACACTGATGCAAAAATTTTAAATTAGATACTAGTGAGCCAAATACAGCAACATATTAAAAAGATTATATACCACGATCAAGTGGGCTTCATTCCAGGGGCACAGGGATGGCTCAACATATGCAAATCAATTCATGTGATATACTGCATAAATCAATTAAAATATAAGAATCAGATGATCATATCAATTCATGCAAAAAAAACCTTCGACAATATACAGCATTCATTTATAATCAAAGCACTTCACAAAATCGGTATAGAAGAAAATACCTTAACATAATAAAGACCATATATGACAAGCCCTCAGCCCACATTATACTTAATGGTGAAAAACTAAAGACCTTCCCTCTAATATCAGGAACAAGGCAAGGCTGTCCACTATCATCACTGTTATTCAATATAATATTGGCGGTCCTAGTGAGGGCAATCAGGCAAAAGAAAGATATAAAAGGCATCCAAATGAGAAACGAAGAAGTCAAACTGTCACTATTTATGGATGACATGATTCTCTATATAGAAAACCTTAACAACTCCACAAGAACACTACTAGAAACAATAAGCAAATACAGTAAAGTCTCTGGATACAAAATCAACGTTCAAAAATTTATAGCATTCCTATACTCTAATAATGAAGTGTTAGAAAAAGTAGTAGAGAAAATAAGTTCCTTTTGCAATTGCACCAAAAAGAATAAAATACCTAGGAATACATTTAATGAAAAATGTGAGGAACCTATATAATGAAAACTATAAGATCCTATTTTAAAAAATTGAAGAATATACAAAGGAATGGAAAGAGATTCCATGTTCTTGGATTGGAAGAATCAACATAGTTAAAATGACCATATTACCTAAAGCATTATACAGATTTAATGCGACCTCCATCAAAATCCCATTGGCATTTTTTAAAGAAATAGAACAAAAATATCATCAGATTTGTATGGAAACACAAAAGACCTCAAACTGCCAAAGCCATCTGAGAAAAAAGAATGAGGCTGGAGGCATCACTCGGCCCAACTTCAAATCATACTACAAAGCAACAGTAATCAAAACAGCATGATATTGACAGAAAAACAGACACATAGACCAGTGGAACAGAATCAAGAGTCCAGAAGTAAATTCATATTTATATTGGCAAATTATTTTCAGCAAAAAAGCCAAAAACATACAGTGGAGAAAGAAAGGCTTCTTCAATAAATGGTGCTGGGAAAACTGGAAAGCCACCTGCAAACGAATGAAACTAGACTGTTGTCTATCACCTCACACCAAAATTAACTCAAAATGGATTAAAGACCCAAATATAAGACCTGAAACAATAAAATGAATAGGAACTAAAGCATAGGAACTAAACTCAAGGACCTTGGGCTCAAAGAGGATTTTATGAATTTGATCTCAAAAGCAAGAGAAGTAAAAGCTAAAATAAATTAATGTAATTACATCAAACTAAAAAGCTTCTGCTCAGCAAAAGAAATAGTCAACAAGGTAAAGAAACTACTATCCAAATGGGAAAATATATTTACAAGCAACACCTCCAATAAGGGCCTAATATCCAAAATATGCAAAGAACTCATACAACTCAATAACAGCAAAAAAGCAAATGATCCAATCAAAAAATGGGCAGAGGACCTGAACAGATACTTTTCCCTAGAGGACATACAAATGGCCAACAAATATTTGAAAAGACGCTCAATATCACTAGCTATTAGGGAAATGCAAATCAAAGCCACAATGAGATACCATCTCACACCTGTTAGAATAGCTATAATCAACAGGACAAGTAATAACAAATGTTGAAGAGGATGTGGAGAAAAAGGAACCATCATACACTGCTGGTGGGACTGCAAATTGGTACAGTCACTATGGAAAACAGTATGGAGTTTCCTTAAAAAAGTAAGAATTGATCTACCATATGATTCAGCAATCCCTCTACTGGGTATTTACCCCAAAGACTCGAAAACCCATATCTAAGGAGATATTTACACACCAATGTTCATAGCAGCATTATTCACAGCAGCTAGGTCATGGAAGCAACCAAAGTGTCCTATGATAGAAGCTGTGGTACATATATACAATGGAATATTACTCAGCCATAAGAAGAGATGAAACACTGCCATTTGCAACAACGTGGATGGACCTGGAGTTTATCATGCTAAGCAAAATAAGCCAGACAGACAAAGTTGAAAATCACATAATATTGCTTACATGTGGGATATAAACCTAAAAGCAACAAATGAACAGGACAAACAGAGATTCATGGACGTGGACTATAGACTAGTAGTTACCAGAGGGCATGGAGTAGGGGAGGAGGAGGTAGGTAGACAGGGTAAAGAGGGTCAAATACAGAGTTTAGGGGGAGAGTGAAGTAGGTAAAGAGGATCAAATATATGGTAGCTGAAGGCAACTGGACTTTGGGTGATAATCACACAACAGAATATCTAGATGTCAAATTATAATGTACACCTGAAAATTATATAATTGTATTAACTAAATACTCCAATAAACTTAATAAAAATAATAAATAAATAAATAAATAAATAAATGAATAAAAACATCATTGTAATAAACCCAACACATGTCATCATAGGACGGATTCTTCCAAATTATAATCTTTTTTGTTCAGTGCTTTCATTTTTGCAAATGCTGAATTTTGTGAAAAAGAAGACCACCATCACCAGCAACAACAAGAAATAAGGTCTATGAATTGTAAATAAGCAAACATAATAAAACCTTTATCTCTATTTTAGAGCGATTTTAAAGTTTATCAGGGCGTCACGTTCCTTCACTGTTAAATTGCACATTTCACTATAATAGCATGTTCAGAAAGAATCTGAAATGGATTTACTAGTACTAGAAAGTATTCAATCTAATTAAAATATGTGTCCCTTACACTTCTGAAATTTGACTAGATAAATTTTTGACTTATATCCTCATTCTGGTCTTTAGCAGAATGTTCTATATTCACAACATTTTTCTCAATTGGTAAGAAACAAGCTCATATATTTCACTATTGGAGAAGCTAAAAGACATTTAAGGATGAAAATAGCTTATTGTGATTACTGGCAGAGTAGGAAATATACCAGTGTGACATTTTATTGAGTGTATTGAAGTGAATGTTGCCTACAACATGCAGATGGTAAGTTCAAAACATTCTCATCTAAAGTGACAGGAATAGAGTTAAGAAATGCAAAAGTAAACTCTCAAAATATATCACTGTACTGAGGCAGGCAGCCCCAGCAGGCATCTCTCCCTGTGCTTCTTGTCAAAGATCAGATGATCTGGAGTCCAAGGGCTATGCATTTTTAACTTTCATATATCAAGTAAATAAGTTTAGGATTGTATCATTTCCCTCTCCCCTAACTAAAGTGATTCTTTTCTAAAATAAACAAGGCGGGATGAGAATGGAGTGCAGGATCTAAGCTGTCGCTGACATCCTGACCACAGGGTCTCTTGCCTCTCTGCTTCCTGCTCACAGTGTCCAACATAAAAATAAAGATATACTACCTATTGGTGACAGAAGATAATTCAGAATAGTAGATTGTCCAGTGTAAGAAAGATTGGCTATTTTCTCTTCAATATTAAGATCATGAAGCAGTTTCCATTGTCTTCCATGCTGTGGAAGTTCTGAGTTTTTCAGGTGACTTTTCTCATTTCAACTATTCTGTGTTTTTCTTTTCTTTCTTGACTGTCTCCCATTATACACTAAAAGACTCTAAAGCTTTACTGCTTTCTAATTACTTAATTTACACCTTCTCTCCAGGTAGTCAAATTTTCTAGACACTTCATGATATTTCTCTACGTAATTTACATTAGATAACAAAACCAGACTGAAATCTGTTTGCTTTTCTTATGTTAAAATCCTTATTCGATAACACCTTTAATATCTTGATAATTTATAATTAAATTTGTTTACTAAATTTATTGCTCAAAATGAGTCTCTTTTTAATATTTAACTCAATTCAATTTAAAAAATAATAATTTAAGTGCTATCATGCACAAGATATTATGTTTTTAGCCTGAGATGTTACCATTAGTGTAACTTAATTAAACACCTATTTGCTCTGAAATATGAGAGAACGGAGAATATAGAAGAAAACAGGGTTTGGCTTCAAATATAAATGCAAATGTATAACATGTGTAACTTGGAATCCTTTCAGGGTTTTTAGACATCCAAAAACTGTGGAATTTGGGGCATTCCAGGCTTTTTAACTTATATCTCAAGAGGCAGCAAGGGTCCTGGGTGATACTTGGGTTTTTGTTGTAATTACTAATATTTAGCATTTACTTTGAGCTAGTGTCTGTACTATTCATATGTTTATCATTAACTCATTTATTTCTGAAATAAGAATTTGTATTTGATTACTCTTCCCTACCCTTGTTTGCTCCTCTTCCACAAGTAGGAAAGTTATAGAGGCAGATGCTAGTCTCCAGTCTAAATAAGCAATATGAGAATGAATAATCTTTGATGAAAAGGGAAAGTTAAATGTGTCACAACTGATTCTGTGCAGCACCATATTCTAAGTGGAAAAGGAATGTAGTTATCAAGGAACATACTGCAAAGACACTTCTCTCGCAGTTTTAAAGTTTCACAACAATATCTTTAAATATGCTTATGTTTAGGAATACTGAAATCTTATCATTTCTCTCATTTCTACAATTAAAATTTATATTTACATCCAGCTTGGTGGGAAATAAAAAAAAAATCAAACATATCTTGCCTAAATAAAGCCCATTTCTTTCATCTAAAGAAGTCTTTTCTCCAATCTAGAGAGCTTCCTCTCTGAATGGTCTTTGTGTATATGTTTCCATGTCTGTTCATTTAGCTGAACTAAAGTGCAACATAAGTTATGCTGCTCACTTCTGTGCCAAGTACAAGTGCCAGAATTTTCCAGATCCAACAATTATTGGATTTCCTTTTACTGAATCCAATAAAACAAAACCTCATTAGTTTTCAAATAGTTTGCACCTGTGTTTTCTTAAGTTTTGTTGTATGTTGATTAGGGAAATAAAGAAAATGTAATGAAGAGGAACTGAGAAGCCTATAAGACTCTCCAATTCAGACAAGATAAGAGAAACGTTTCTCAGGAACGAATTGCTTAGGAATAATCTATAATTTACATATTTGTATCACAAGAACTAGAATAGAGTGTTCAGTAAATGTATCTTGCTACTCATTGATGTTACTTGACTTGTCACTATTCTCACAGATAAAATGTACTGAGAAAGATGGATGTACTCTTCTCCCTTTCTATAACACTTCATCCAAGTATGTCTGTAATATTTTGGTCTAACCTGAATCATGCTTTAATTGTTAAACCAAACACAGTATAGGTAACAGGACCAGCTAAGATTTTTGTATATGAAGCCTAGGGCTTAGTAAGTGCTCAATGTTTGTAAAATGTAAAGTAACAAATAATGAAAGACAGTGTTCAGGAATTTCAAAGCTAGAAATACAGTCTAAAGAGAGATATCTGAGGTATCAAATATGGCTTATAAGCTAATTATTAAATGGCTTATTAAAAACCATTATATATTGGCTTATTAAAAACAACTATATGCTGGCAATAGTGCTTTACACACATTATCTCATTAATTCCCCTGAATTACCCCATGAGCACACACTTTGACATTTCAGAGATGTTAATATCGAGTTATAACACAATTACGAATTTGCCCAAACACTATACATGTTGCAATCACTATGGTATGCTGAATTGGAATAATAAAACAAAAGCAAATAATAAGGTGGAATAAAAATCACAAAAACTTGCCATCACCTTATTCAATTATAGGTTGTGTAGATAACTGAGTAAAATTGCCTGAGGTCTATTCTTAAAATTATATAGGTTTAGCTAAAGTTTTTCTGGATTAGACTATAATCCTAGGATAATAAGGTATGAAAACAACAAATACATACTTAATATAGAACTTTTCTTTGTATTGCCTGAAATAGAAATAAAGCTACTTCCTATCTAAGAAATTATCAAAACATCCAAATGTAATAATAATATTATTAATAATAATAATATAGAAGAGTATATTTTAAAATAAATATATAATATTTAATATTTTTATATCACATAACAGTATTTTCCTAGAAAAATAATGTTACTCAATAAATACTTATTGCCTGACTAGTGACAAGAAGTACTGTATTCTATTTTCAGTTTATTATATGTGGTTATCATTTTAGGGAGAAATATTTCAATCCATAGCATAACATAGTGGTTAAAAGTTCACTGGCTCTGCAGGATTTAGATATGTTCCACAGAAGTTTATAAACTAAACCTCTCAGGACCCCAGGTTCTATGAAGATAATAATAGCATTTATTACACAGTTAGTTGAGAATTGTGAGTTTCAACAGGTAAAGTTCTTAGAACAACATCTGGTATGTAGTTAAGTATCGAATAAGTATTACCTGTTGTATAATCTGTGCCCCAAATAAAAGGTACACTATGTTGGAATTCTATTCTATCACACAGTGTTTAACAAGAGAGATTTTAAATAGTTGAGGATTCCTACATCCAAAAAGTACTTTCTCAATAAAGAAGTGGAATATTTTTTCTTTAGTTTTAAACAGATGAAGATGAAAAAGATGAGGAGAAATGATACTTTACATATTGGTCTCAGTATACAATTCTAGAAATTTAGAGCATAATCTATATTTTATCTTTTTCCCCCCTACTTAATTGATGTGTGCTCCTTTTAATTCTGTGATATTTTCTTTGAACCAGCTTCAAATACGTTTAGGAGTAAGGAAGTTATACTTATGTAAAAATTTATTAAAATATGCTATATTTTGATCAAATTTATCAGGCAAATTCCGAATATATTCATCCTATATTTCATTCCACTTGCAATGCATACCTTCATCTGATCCATTGGATCATGTGACAGCACATTTTAACAAGCAAACTCTACTCACTGGTTTATCAAATCATCATAGTGAAGCCCTGCTAGTGAGTCAAAGCAAAGAGTTTGTTGTAGATATAGATATATAATGATTAGACGTATGTATATGAATGTGTACATGTATATACTTCATGGATCTGGTTATAGTGTATATAAATGACATTTTAAAGCTTTTCTATTTTCCACTGATTTTAGTTAACCTCTCTTGAGTCTTTTCACTTTGGAGATGTTCTTAAGGCATCTCATCTCTCATTTGACACTACTGTCCCATGTTTTCAAATGTATCTGTTTTTCCCAAAGTTGTTTTTAAAATAAATAGTAAACATATTTCCATTGGATTCAGAACCAAGCCCACTTGCAATTCCAAAACAATAGTTTCGTAAACACAGTTACAAATTAGTTAGTACTCCCTCAGCCATTAAATTAGCCATGAAGTACAGATGCAAGGAGAGCCTGGGTAGAGGTTGGGGGGGGGAACAAAGTCAGTACTTCACAAGAAATGTGGATACTAGTAATAATTGTTCATAGACAGCAAAGAGTACGATAGTGCCACATTTGCTGCTATAAATAGTATCCACATTTCAATGCCTTCTTCCACTTTTATAGTTCAACACTGTTCTCATTACATTCTATATGATGCTATTTTAAACATTTCTAATGAAGTTCATGCTAAAATTGAAATAAAGTCACATATCAAGAAATTATTTAAACTTAAAATTTTTTTTCAGGAATGGTTTCCTTATGAAGCTTCATTCTGAGAAAATTTTATATGCTTATAGAATAATTCTGTGGCTCTTTGATTCAAAACATTAGTATTCATTTTATACAGTGGTCTGTTACTTTCCAAGCTATTTTTGAACTCTGATATTCTGGATTTACTTGCAATCATTTTAGGGATTGAGGAAAATGTTTCTACTTATCATGCTCAGATTTGATTGTTTTGCCTTAAGTCACCTCTACTCCAATTTATTTTTCTCTCCCCCTTCACATTCCCTCTGTACACTTTTTTTTGGTAACAATTTTGTATCTTTTTTTCAATTTTGTTTTTTATATACATTATACTATATATATAATAGATATAAATAAATATCACTTTATATTTAAATATCACTTTATATACATATTATTGAGATATAATTGACATATAACATTGTATAAGTTTAAGGTGTCCAATGTGTTGATTTGATATTTATATCATAATACGATTATAACTGCAATACATATACATTGCAATATGATCAACAATGTAGTGTTAGCTAACACCATCATGTCACCTAATTATCATTTTTTTTGATTATCATCAGACTTACATAAAACATTTTATAGATACAAAAGTCCGTTTTATACTAATAGCGACTTAACTTCAGCTACATACAAAAATAGTCTACTATTTTTACTCCCCCACATTTATATTTTTAATGTCACAATTTATCTTTTTATATAACAAATTATAGTAGCTATTGTTATTTTAATCTTTTTTTTTAACTTTTATACTATAATTAAATGGTTACCATACAATCATATTACAAAATTAGTTTTCTGACTTCACATTTACCTTTTACAGTGTGTTGTATATTCGATATATTTTTGTTTGTCATCATATTACTAATTAGTGTCTTCATTTCAGATTGAGGCAGATCTGGAGGTGATGAACTCTCTCAGCTTTTGTTTTTCTGGTGAAGTCTTTATTTCTCCATCATATCTGAAGGATAATTTTGCCATGTAGAATATTCTTGGCTGGCAACTTTTTTTTTCTTTCAGCTTTTTGAATACGTAATGGCACTTTCTAACGGACTGTAAGGTTTCTGCTGAGAAATCCTCTGAAAGAACCTAGTAAGGTTTCCTTTGTGATTACAATCTTCTTTTTTCTTGCTGCTTTTAGGATTCTTTCTTTGTCTTTGATTTTTTGCAGTTCCATTGCAGTGTGTCCTGAAGAAGATTGTTTTGGATTGAAATAATGGGGTAATCTATTAGCTTCATGAACTGGACATCCAAGTCTCTTCTCAAGTTTGGGGAGTTCACAGCCATTATTTCTTTAAATAAGTTTCTTGCACCCTTATCTTTTACTTTTCCTTATAGAACTTCAATGATACTGATTTTGACTCTTTAGATGATATTCCATAGATCACATAGGTTTTCTTTGTTCTCTTTTATTCTTTTTCCTTGTTCTCCTCTTACTGGATTATTTAAAAGTTTCTATCCTTTAACTCACTGGTTTATTCTGCTCCTTGATTTATTCTGATGTTTTCTACTGCATTTCTCATTTCATTCATTAAGTTCTTCAATTCCAGAATTTCTGTTTTTTTTTTTATGATTTCTATCTTTTTGTTAAATTTCTTTTTGTTGTTGTTCATGTACTGTTTTCCCGATTTTGTTAAATTGTCTTTTTGTATTTACTTGTGGCTCAGAGTTTCCTCAAAATAGATATTTTGAATTCTTTATCAGGTAAATTGCAGATCTCCATGTCTTTGTATTTGTTAACTGGAGAATTATTGCAATCTTTTGTTGATATTATGTTTTCTTGATTCTTTATATTCCTTGGTATTTCACATTGCTGTTTTTATGCTTGACAGAGTAGTCATCTCCTCTGATCTTTACTAGTTGTCTTCAGGTGAGAGATATTTTTTGTTGGTCTTGCTATATATTCAGAGACTTTCTCTGACCTTGTATAGACATGCCTGCTCCACACATCTTTCTCTCTCTTGTGGCAGAATTCTTAAGCTTGTATGTCTTATTTCAATCATATAATGAACCAGGCGGCACCTGGTAGCCTCTTTTGTTTTCCCAAAGATGATGCTGCAGCTTAAGATTGTGGTTTCTTCCTTGCCCAGAGACCCTGGCCTGTTTTCTGTGTATACTCCCTGTGTACCCAAGCTCATTCTTGCCACTGGCTCAGGAACACACACTCAGAGCTAACTACAGAATGGACTGAGGTGTGGATTTAGTATTCAGGTCATTGTAGATGTTCATGGGCCAGTTGGTGGGGATCTTCAAGTGAGATTTTCCCTGTAGCTCATGGATGCGCTGCCTGCTGGAGTCTACAATACAGTCAGCAGAAATTGGATCCCTTTAATGCCCTCTTATCTAACTACTTCCTGATCTTCCTCCTCCAATCATGGGGGTCCCGATTTAATATTCTGGGTACTGTGTGTGAGAAATTGTGTTTTATTGTTGTTGTTGTTGATTTGTTTGTTTGTTAGCAGCACTCTACACAGCTGAGGAAACCAGGTGCTCACTCATCACTCTCGCTTTTTTTCTACCAGAGAGATCACTGGCCTTTAGTTCTAAGCTGTGTCACCTTGGCAGGTGTGTGTGGGGGCGTTAATACTGGCAAAACTCCTCTTACCCACTCCAATGCATCCAAATTCATATTTTGGGTTGTTTTATTTTTCTTCCAATGTAGTGCTAGAATTCTCTTTCAGAAACCTAGACTTTTACAAAGGCTTTCTTCTCTGTGCCTGTCTGCCCAAGTCAGTGTTTTCCAGGTGCTCTTGTGCCGTGGCCAAGTGGGACTGGAGCCAGCTCACAGGCCCCTGCTGCTTCCACAGCCCATACCATACCAAAGTCTGTCTGTCTATTACTTGATGCACAGATGGGTGAGATACCTCCCAGGTCCCTTGGCATATATTGCTTGATCCCTGACAAAGATGCTTTTGTTCATGGATGGGTGCTGAATTTTAATTGCAAAGGGGAGACAAAAACAAGGGACATCTTATGCAATCATGAAACTGATAGCACTCCTCTTGTATCAAATGTTTTTATTTAGGAAGGAAGAGAAATTTTCTTTTTGAATAGTTTTGACTGAAGTTCTGAAAATAATTTGTCTAAGAAGTCTTCCATGATGAGGAAGATAACAACAATGCATAGTGAGGAAAAACTGAAGCAGCAGCAACTATCCCTTATACTTTAAACACAATTTCTGTCAAAGTCAATAGATAATTAAACTTTCACATACATATGTAACGTAAAACTTACATACTTTGCTTTTAGATGCTTTTAGCTTTCTAATTTTTCTTTATTCAGGAAAATTTATTTTGACTTTTTAAAATAATTCTGTATATTCTATATATACTTCTATTTTCCTCTTACTATCTTAAAGATAACTGATGTATGCATATATCTGTGTATGTATGTTTTTCAGAAATAAAACAAACTTACTAGTGATTTTTATCATTTGCCTACTTCAGAGGCAAGTGTTTTAGTAAACTGAGCTCTTATTATTACCTCTACTCTCCATTTTCCCAGTGATCTTCCAGCATCTGCCTTAACTGCCCACCACAAGCACACTTCTTAGAAAATAACAAGCTCTTATATAAGATTTATTTTAACTACCCAGTGTTCTAAGTGCCTAAGTATCACTATATGAAATTGATGCTGTTATTTTTCATATTTTACAGATAACACAATGAGGCAAAGAAAAATTATGTAACTTGCCCAAAGTAATACAACTTATAGTTGGCAGAAATAATATTCATATCAAGGCAGCCTGCCTCCAGAGCCCATGTTCTTTAACTTTTGTAAGCCCCTGAAACTTGTTTGTTCATTTTAGTTTCTGGCCCAGCAGTTAACAGCTTAGTTCATGATATTTATTTTCATTAAAATTGTACTTCTTTCCAAACCACAATCTATTCTCTTAGAAAAGCTTTTCTTCTTAGTTAAATAAATGCATAACATACAAACTTCAATACTAAGGTTTTGTTTCTGAAATATTTCCTTCCTAATATTGACATGTCTTCCTCTTTTCAAAGAAAAGAAACTTTCGAGGTTTATCCCATTATAAAATGACATGAAAGTTTCTTTAAAAAGATAACTGTTCTTAGATGCAACTTGCATAATGCAAATGCATCATATTTAGAAACTTGTGTGGTTGTAGCTTTCTTGACATTTGTCTTTTTGATTAGATAATCAGAAAGCTTTTTCTTAAAGAATACAGTAAATTGCATAATGTTGCTGACAAGAAACTGATTAAGAAATTAGGATCACAATGATACATGGCATATAGATTTAATACATATCAATGTTGTATATTAGCTTTAAATTTTTTCCTGAAGCACAAATATATCTAGATTTTTTTTACTGTTAAGTCTCAACAATATATTCTTTTAAAAGAATCCCATAGGAAGTCATTTCTTGTATAGTTTGTGCTCTAGGGCTCTAAAATTCCTTAACAAGTATTAAATAGCAAAGGATAACTCTTTTCTCCATTACCACTAAAAACTCAGGTTTTTACTTACTATGTCATCTTCACTTATGAGTTCTCACTAAAGCTAAAAGCAGAGAAAAATGGTTCCATAGTTCTTGCATCATATTTAAAAATTTTAGTCCTTAATTCTTCCTTCACTGTTTGTCCCTTGACATTCCTCGGTATAGTTTCTAAGAACCTTTTAAAGCTAATTGTTAACTATTGTTTGAGGGTTTCATAGCTCCCATGTTATTATTTATAAACACTACTAAGGCTGGGGAAAATAGAGTACATAAAGACTATCAGCAGAGCTGAATAGATTCACTGAAAGCACCTTTATTGCCAATAGTTGACCTCATTAATCACCATTGTTATAGAGAGGCAGATCCTTTTGAATTGATGGGCAAGCATCCATGGACTATCTTTTAAATGAAAAATTATAAAAGTGGGGTTAGGAAAGTAAACTTGTAACAAGAACATACTTGAACATGCTTCATTATTCACTCAATATATGCTTTTAAGGAAGTCTCATGACTTTTCTAAACTCTTCTTTTGTACAAGATTATACAAGATTACATGACTGCCTTTACATTCCCTGTCTTTCCTCTAGCAGGCACCCAATAAATGCTTATAAAATGAATAAATGTAAATAGCTTGCATAATTACTAAGGAGTTCATTATCAAAATCCTGTCACTCTCTTTAATTGCCTTCTTTTAAATGAGTAAAATTATTTCCAAATAGCAACTTTTATATATTTACCTATGTATTTCTCTATTCCTCTGCCTCTTTTTATACTCGTTTTTCCTTACCCTCATTATAAGAATTTATATAGTGTTTTTACCGCAGTGATGATTAGGGGAATGAGTAGAAACATTTTCTTAATGTCCGATCTTTATTGTGAGAAAATCTGATATCCAAAGAATTGTTTGCAAATATACCCAGACCTTACAAGTGTTTTACTTCTAAGTCAAAAGAATTTCTAAAAAGTAAAAGTCTTACACTCTCTAAATTATCTCACACAGTGGTTACACACAGTTTTCATAAATGTATTAAAGCTATGATGACATTTGAAACTATTATATACTATGGAAAACATTGTCTTTGCTTTTTCTCTCCAATAAACTGAATATCCTCAAGTCACAGTGAAGTTAGGAGGGAAATGAATCCCAAATGTAGGTCTTGCTGAAGATCCTTTCCTGAAAACCCTAAAATTTGTATTGAAAATTAAAACAATAAATCATGCTATGACAGAAAACAATGTGAAATGGCGCAATTAGACTTTGGGAATGAATAAACATTTGCAACATTTTGTTCTAAATCTAAATCATTACTCTCAATCTTTGTCCTAAATCTAGAAACTTACCAAAACGATCCTGACACTAAACTATCAGAGACAAATATCTGAAATTATTTCTATTCTAATCCTTTCATTGGTTATTCTCTGATGCCACAGTTTTAGCTTAATTAAATGAACACGTAATTCCAATTTTAATTGTTTCAAATATAGAAATCACATTCTATCCCAGAAATAAAACACAAAACTCCTCTAAGCTAAATAACTCCAAGACAATTCAGGAAACTATTCCTCTCATTTCTACACGATTTCATCTTAGAACATTTTAGTTCACTCACAAAAAGCATCAATAAAGTCTATGGCAGCTTCTCACATAAGAGCAAACATTGCCTTGACGCCTCTGTAGGTTCAGGATTGATTCTTTAGTCCTTCCCTCTCTCTGTCTTTCCTTGCATACCTCTTTTCTTCTCTTTCTTTCTTCCTTCTTTTCCTTTCTGTCCTGCCTTACTCATCTTTTATTCTCTCCTCCCTTTCCTTCGAGGTAGCATAAAGTTTTAGATGAATCTTTGAACTTTTTAAAGGAAATATATATAATTTTAAGTCCTAGTTCTGCTATTTTCTACTTGTGAATACATGAGTGAATTATTTATCCTGCTCAAGCTTCAATAATCTAACCCATATAACGGAACTAATAAAGCTTGCGTAATAGAATGATTAATATGATATTAAAAAATAAAGTACTTAATATATGTAAAACATTCAATAAGTATAAGATGTTATTTTAAAGTACTATTTCTCTTTTGCTTTATATACTGTTCCGTTCCTTGTTTTCTTCCTGACTTAAATAATCATGCTAGGCACGTGCTAAATTCTGTGTTGGCAACATAAGGAACATAATATTTCCACTAGAGTAGCTCACAGTCTGTTAGAGAAGATAAGGCAACAAAAATAACAACAAAAACAAAAAAGAACCCCCAAACCAAGGATGGATGGGGCCAGTTTGAAAGTGGTCATCTCTTTAAAAGAGCTTTAGATAAATAGCTACTACAGACAAAGGACTAAGTGGGCTATCTGCAGTTTAGAACAAAGGTATAATGTTGCTATAGATTGACTGCTTCCATATCTGTTCTCTTCTCTGATACAAGTAAAGCTAATATTTTCTGGGTACTTGCTCAATATTTTACCTATGTGGAGCTGCTTAGTTTGGAAACTAATTAAAATACTTACTTAGAATTGCTTGAGTTTCAGATGTTCTATACATAATTCCTCTACCTTGTGATAAAATATTTCCTTTTCTTGGACACTGCATAAATTGTGCCTTAAGGCTGTTGTTAACTCCGGTTGAGTCCAATTTGATATTGTTGACCTTTTCATTGCAAAATTGCCAAGAAGTGTACAGTCCCAGAGGTAACTTGCAACCATGTGGAGTAAGAATCAGTGGCTAAATCCCTAGCTTCCAAATTCTGGGTGTATGTCGAAGACAATTCTGAGATATGTCCACTTAGGCTTTTCAGAGTCCTGCGCAGGACTGAGCTTAGAATGATAACCACTCATTTACATATGTTATGGGCCTTTTCCCTTCTCTTTATTGTTTTCTCTTATCCATCACTTGTGTTTCCTCGATCATCTCCCAAATAAAATATTTAAACCCAAGTCCTTTTCTTAGGGTATTATTATGAGAAAATTCAATGTCAGACATATGACATGTTCCAATAGATTTGATAATAGAAATCACCCAGTAAATGGTACTGCCATCGTCATCGTCATCATCATTAATAAATTAATAATACAGGCTAAAGTTCATCCAGTACTACACAAAAATTATTAAACATTTGATGTCACTCTTCATAATAACTCTTAGTTATTTAGTTATTTAATAACTTTCATTATTTACTTAATATATAACATACAGTTCCTGAAGACTTTAAGGTATTAACTACTCCAATATAAAAAAGCTATTTTCATTCTCCATTTTACAGGTAAGAAAATTGAAGCATGTAGGCCTTAATTAACTTGACTGAAGTCACAGAACAATGTGAGATAGAATTAGTTTTCAAACCCAGGTAACCTGTCCCCAGCACCATCACATTTAACTACTGCAGATAAAGTGATTCAGTCATTGTCATCATCATTATTATGAAGACAAATTAGAAGGGTTTTGTTTGTCTTTAGTACTTTGCCTTTATTTGGAAGAGAATAGCTTATAATTTGAGAGAAAAATATTTAAGTCATTTTGGTCAGCCTTTGGCATAAAGGTTGTGACTCGTATTCCAGTCAATTATTTCCTTGGCAGTAACGACAGGGCTATTTTTCTAATATGTTATAGCACCACCTGATATTAGGAAGGGATCCAATAGAATATTAGGAAGATTTTCTTAACAAACTTGACATGATCACTGGACCAAATTGCAGAAACAGCTTTGCTCTCTCCAGCATTAGTAACTTTAAACCTTGAATACACAATATTTATTTCTACTGTTTAAAATGGCCCTTTTTCTGGCCAGTTCTCACTCATCTTTAATCAAATAGAAGTCATCTTCTCTAGAAAGCCATCCCTGGCCTCTGCAATTAAAATTACTTGCTTTCCTCTCATTTTCCATTGCATAGTATTTTAACCTATTTTCTCACTTATCACAAGGAATTATGGTTTTGTGTGGGGGGGTGGTGGGGGTGGGGAGGGTTGTTTTTTAACCTGCCTCATGAGTTCCTTAAGGCATAGATTAAACTTGTTAAGAATTGGATGCCCAATCACTGGCAAAATTAAATTAAATGACAAAGCTTTTTAATATTTAACCAGATAAAAAACAGTGAATGGTCAGAAATTTTTGGAGAAAGGTTGAACAGCCTCATTAGTTCACTTTCATGAAGGTAATAAGAAAGCTATAACTCAGGTTATTTTAATTGAAGGAAAATCCAAAGAACCAGGGTAAAGGAGAAATTGAACAAGGGTATTACTGGGGATTAGAGAATAAGAAAGAAAAGGCAATGGAAGAGAGGTTCTTCTCCAAAGGTTAAAGGGACTTTTGTTCTCATTACCACAACAATCTCAGTTTACACCTGCTTTTTTGCTATAATTATTAATAGTGCTACATTAAACTCAAAAATATATTCCAGTGTGGATAATCAATTTTGTAATCGATGTGTCACAGAAAAGTCTCTAAGTTGCCTTGGAAAAAGGAAGAATGCTTGTTGGGAAAACAAACATTACAAGATGAGAGATGCTTATATAAGGTATTTTGATATTAGGACTTTGGATCATTTGATAGCTTCACCCTGATTCAATTGGCATTTTTTTTTTTTTTTTTAGTTTTTCAAACAAAAACTAACATGCTAAAAGATTGGAATCAACACTTTTGAGACAGTTTTGTGCTATCCTAAAAGTTACAGGCAACCACTCAGTACAAAAGATTTCTCTCTTTCAGGGGAAAAACTAAAATGCCCTGAGCGACTCAGATAACAGAGTTTTGGATTAGGTAAATACAGAAACATAAAATGCTGCCTCGAATCATTCCATGGAAACCATAGAAATAAAGAAATCTGAGGTTTTATATTAATAAAAATATTACAACTGCTTAAGAGCATAACCTGGGAATAATTGTTACAATCTTTTTTTCGTTGTTGATGATACAATCTTCAGTCTTCTTTAATACTGATTTTTTTAAATGGAACTAAATTTGGAATCTCATGGCAAAGCTGTTATCTGGATTCATGACTAGGACCCAGTATTTTAGTTTAAAATTCCTTATAATTAACTAAAAATATCAAAATTATTCTCAATGGTAAATAATATTATTAAAATAACCTGGCAATTTTTTGATGGATTAATGATAATTATTCATAGGCCTGGGAATTAAAAAAGGGAAATTGATTGATTGCTTGATTGATTGATTGATGGTTTGACATATGATAACATGGTGTACTGGAATATGCACAGGAAATTGCAATTATCATAGAGTTCTTGGCAACTAACTCCAGGCAGTCCTTGTTTTCTGAAAAGCCAATTTATAAAATTCCCATTGGCATCGATGATAATTAGCTATTCTGTGAAAGCATTAGCTCAGGGTCTTTTTGCATAGTTTTGTTTCTAATACATTCCAAATACATTTGAACTTTCAGAACAAGGGAAAAAAAAAACCATAAAGAACCTCCAGCTAACTTAATTTCTACAATTCAGATCAGAAAATAACATATGTTTCCAGATATTCTCTGAGTGAGACTCCTTATTGATTAGCATCAGTCTAAGTCCACCTTGTGAGGGTCTGTCATAGAATTCTCTGGGGATTCTGTCTGCTTTATTACAGTAAAACCAAAATGTAATATGTAGAAGCATGACACTGCTTGATATTCAGAGGCTTAAACTCCAGAGGTGACCTCACAGTTTTGGAAAGAAGCAGCTATCTTCCTTTTCAATAGACTATCTAGGTGCAGGACCAAGCAGAGAGGCTCCCTACTGGGTCAGCTATAAAATTTCTGTTTAAAAAAAAAAAAGATTAAAAAAGATAATCAGCTCAATAGCACGAAAAGTCAGGTGAGAATGAGAGCGAAATACATCGATCTAATAAATAGAAACAGATATATTTAAAGGATTTAGTATTTCTAAATTTAAATCTAGGCAAATAACTCATTTTAATGCCAGTAATTTAAAAAACTATTCATCTATTATTATAATACCCCTGTAATTTAAGAGGCAAATTTACCTTAGGATTCTGTATAATGTATTTTCTACAAAGCCTTTGGTAGTACATGTGGAATAATTACAAATAACATTTGAGGTAAATATAGGTAGAACTCATTTTGAGAGTTATTTCATGGTTACTACAATTCTGGGCTTACTGTTTATAAGGAAAATGTTTTCATAGCCTACTATGGTGAGAATTAGATTGCTTACCACATACTCCTCTTGTTTTCATTCTCATTTGTCTCTAGGTATCTTTTGATTTCTTCCTTGATCTAATTAATAACCCATTTATTGTTTAGTAGCATGTTATTTAGCCTCCATGTGTTTGTGTATTTTCCAGTTTTTTTCTTGTAGTTGATATCTTGTTTCATACCATTATGATCAGAGAAGATGGTTGATAGGATTTCAATCTTCTTAAATTTATTGACACTTGATTTGTGTCCTAACATGTGGTCTATCCTTGAAAACATTCCATGTGCACTTGAGAAGAATGTATATTTTGCTGCTTTGGGGTAAAATGCTCTGAAAATATCCATTAAATCCATCTGGTCTAGTGTGTCTTTTAGGCCTATTGTTTCTTTGCTGATTATTTGCCTAGAACATCTGTCCATTGGTGTCAAAGGGGTGTTAAATTCTCCTACTATGAGTGTCTTACTATTGATCTCCCTTTTTATGTTGGTCAATAATTGCTTTACGTAGGTGCTCCTATGTTGGGTGCATATATGTTTACTAGGGTTACGTCCTCTTGATTGACCGATCCCTTTATTATTATGTAATGCTCTTTTTTATCTCTTATTATAGCCTTTGTTTTAAAGTCTATTTTATCTGATATAAGTATTGCTACCCCGGCTTTTTTTTTTTTTCATTTCTGTTTGTGTGAAATATATTTTTCCATCCCTTTACTTTCAGTCTGCGAGTGTCATTTGATCTGAAGTGGGTCAAATGTATGTATGGGTTTTGTTTTCTTATCCATTCAGTTATCCTATGTCTTTTGATTGGAGCATTTAATCCGTTTACATTTAAAGCAATTTCTGATAGGTACATTGTTACTGTCATTTTATTATTCATATTTATTATTTCTATTTTCTTTCTTACACCTTCTCTTTTTACAGAAGACCCTTTAACATTTCTTGTAATTCTGGCTTGTTGGTGATGAGTTCCTTAAGCTTTTTTCTGTCTGAGAATCTCTTTATCTCATTTTTCATTTTAATCAAAAGCCTTGCTGAGTAGAGTATCCGTGGTTGTGGATTTTTGTTTTTCATAACTTTGAATATTTCTTGCCATTTCCTTCTGGCCTGCAAAGTTTCCATTGAAAAGTCAGCAGACATTCTTATGGGGGTACCCTTGTAAGTAACTAGTTTCCTTTCTCTTGCTACTTTTAAGATTCTCTCTTTGTCTTTGACCTTTAGCATTTTAATTATAATGTGTCTTGGTGTAGGTCTGTTTGAATTCCTCTTGTTTGGAACTCTTTGTGCTTCCTGAACTTGAATGTCTAATTCCTTTGCCAGGAGGGAAATTTTCTGTCATTATTTCTTCAAATAGAGTCTCAATCCCTTACTCTCTCTCTTCCTCTTCAGGTACTCCTATATTCGGATATTTTTACACTTCATGTTGTCCCAGAGGTCTCTTAAATTATACTCATTTTTTAAAATTCTTTTTTCTTTTTGTTGTTCTGATTGGGTGTATTCAGCTACTTTGTCTTCCAATTCACTGATTCAGTCTTCTCCTTCGTCCAATCTACTGTTGAATCCTTCTAGTGTATTCTTCATTTCTGTTATCGTATTCCCCATTTCTGTCTGCTTTTTTTTTTTTATGGTTTCTATGTCCTTGTTGTCCTCTCATTGTGCTCATCCATTCTCCCCATAAGTTCATTGAGCATCCTTATAACCATTATTTTGAACTCTGATTCTGGTAGGTTGCTTACCTCCATTTCGTTTAGCTTATTTTCCAGAGTTTTCTCTTGTTGTTTCATTTGTGGCATGTTTCTTTGTTTTCTCATTTTATTAGCCTCTCGGTGTTTTTTTCTATGTGTCAGAAATATTTGTTTCATCTCTCAGCCTTGGCTAGATGACCTAATATGGAAGGTGTCCTGCACAGTCCAGTAGCACCCTCTCCCTGATCCTTTGTGTTGGGACCTCTGGAAGTAATATTTGTGTGGGTTGTGTGTGATCTTCTGTTGTCACCAAGACTTTATTGTTGTTAGTAGGTCAGTGGGTGAGATTAACATTCAAGCTGATTAATTGTGGGAACTGGCTGCACCCTCAGGATAAGAGTTGTTGTGTGAGGTCTGACCCCATTAAACGGGATTTGCCCTAGCAGGCTTGTATACTTGTTGCAACCACTCTTTGTGTGTATCACTAATGGAACTATCAGGAGTTGTTCCATTGCGGTCTGGTGCCAGCCTCCAGACACGTTGGTTTTCTGACCCCTCGGGAGGGGCTCCCTCATATGCCAAGATCAGCTGCTGCTTTTGATTGCTCAGGGCTACCTGGTAAGCACCACAAAGCGATCCACTAACGGCTGTTGCCTATGCTGGATCTATAGGTAAGTGGAAGAGACAATACTGTAGCCAGCTCTCAGTTATCCCCCATCCTTGACCTATGGCAGTTTAGCCAAAGGACCAGTGCTTCTCAAGGCTATCCGTTGCCTGTAAGTCTCTGAAACTGGATGAGCCTCTGGGTGATATGCATGTTGAGTGGTGCAGGGAGTATACTGGGTCTAGTGAGTAAATTTCCCTCTGCTACTGCAGTGTCAGTTTATGTGCCCACCTGTCTCTGTGGCTCACTGTATAAGTTTCCGCTCATAGCAAGGTCGATGCTGCCCACCTTAGGCCTAAATGTACTACCCCAGAGGGTAGCTGCCTATCAATGTGCAGCAGGCACTTTGCGTACTGGATGGGGCAGGAGCTCAGGGACTTAGGACCATCAGGCCAGTACAGACCCCTGCAATCCCCTTAGGAGATATTGCAGCTCTTATAGGTAGCAGTGGTCTGTCCAAAACTGTTTTCTTCGAAATGCACTCACTATGCTAGCCAAGGTCTGTTGCCTATGCTAACTGCTCAACCCCAGGGCCAAGCAGGGCACAAGAGGCTGCTTGTCAACGGGCTGCAGACACTTTGTGGCTTGGGAGAAGTGGTATCTCAAGGCTACAAGGTCTGTTCGGCCATACAGCCTCAGTTTTGCTGCAACTTCTGTGCTTGCGCGTGCATTCCTGCTGTAGACCCAGATCATAGTGAGACCAGCTGCCATCAGGGGTGTTCCCATAGACCCCTGTGCTCCCCAGACACAATATTGCAACTCTTGCAAGCAGCAAAGGTCTGCCTGCCATTGATTTCCATGGACTAACCACCCTGTGCCAGCCAAAGTTTGTTGCCTATGTGGATTAGGAGATCAGGGAAGGGGAAGGACAGGACTGTGTCAATGTACTTGCAGTGGGCCACCTAGGGCATTTGTGGATAGGGTGGGGTGGGGTCTCAGAAAGACAATGGCAGTCAGATCAATACAGTCTCAGTCTTGCTGCAAATTTGGTTTCTGTTGTGAGTTCCCACAAAAGACCCAGATCACAGCAAGATCAGCTGCTGTCTGAGACTGGCCCACAGGTCCTCAATATCTGCCCAAGGTTGTGTAGGCAACAGCGATCTGCTTGACGCTATCTCTGAAATGGGGCTCACAGCACTAGTTGCCCACTGGGAATGTAAATGTGGCTCACAGTGCTGGCCGCTGTTGCTGGGATTAGAAACACATTCATAAAGATAGCTGCCTCACTGTGAATAGTTGGCTCTGAATCACTGGGATCAGGGCCTGGCAGCCATTCAAGAACAACTTTCCTTGTAATCTGCAGGTTAGGTGGGGCAGGCTGATACCCTCAGACCAGCACTTCCCAATGACTCTGAGAGAGGGGTCTGCACAATCAAGCTAGCATGGTCTATGGAGTGGTTACCCTATAGGGGAGCCAGACTAAGGCACAATGGTGGCTGCCTTTCCAGTCCTCATTCTGATGCCAGGTAATGGACACTTTTTCAGAATAAATCCCGCGTGAGCCTTTGACCCACTGCCAGTGTCCCGGGTCCACAGGTCAGAAAGCCTTTACACGGGTCCTTCGAAGGGACGTCTAGGGGCTCAGTCACCTACCATCTCACCCAGATAGCCAGAATCACCTCTAGTTTCTACAGTCAGAATTATTGGAAACTCTTCTTCCCTTGGCTGGGACCCTGGGCTGGAGAGCCCCCAGATGAGATCAGGACCCCCTGTCCTTCAGGAGAGCTTCTGAAGCCTTGCTCTCCCTGCCTCCCCAGCCCCCCACCCACGCCCCAGTGATCTCTACCACCCGCGGGTATGGGTCCAGCCCAATTCATGACTTTGCCCCTCCTACAAGCTTTGATGTGGCTCCTTTATATTATCAGATGTAGGTGTTATGATCAGCTGAAGTTCAGATGATTTTCCACTTTGATTATTTTATAATTTGGTTGTAATTTCAATGCTGTCCTGGGAAGAGACGAACCCTGCTTTTACCTAGTCTGCCATCTTCCCTTCGACTTCTTTGATTTACTTTAATTGGGAAAATAAAGATGCAAGAAGATAACTTTAGAAAGAAATATGTCTTATTAAAAATTTATCTGAGACAAATATCTCTTTATAATGTACTAGGGGAAAAAGCAACATATACATTCAGTGAAGTAAATAAGTTTCCAGTTTTAATCTAGGCTATTGATAGTGAATGCCAGGTAAGTGTTGCAGACAGGAAATGCTGTAGATTTTGAGAAGGAAACAGATCACTCTTGCCTTCTGATATGACAAGGTTAGGGAGATTTCCAAGACTTGTGAGATTATTTTCGGAATTTGAAGAATAACTTGGCTTTCAAGAGTCAAAGAGGTGGGCACTCCAGATTGAAGATGAATCTTGAATATCAATGTTTTAACAGGCAAGGTAAATACTGTTAACTGTTATAACAGACAAACTTAACACAATAAATTTATATTTGTCACTTGGGTAAAGTCTAAATGCAGTTTATGTGTCCTTCTTATGTCTTATATCTTATGGTTTTGCCATCTGGAACATATGTCCTTCCTCCCACACTGGGAAGAAAGATGGAAGAAGCATACCAGTTTTAATGAGCCTATGCTTCTGATTTGAACTGCACAAGTGTTTCTCAGTTTTTTCTCCCCCCATAGGTGGGACAGGATGGCTAGAGCAGGCTGGAGTTGAGTATTTCTCTTCCTCACCTAATTCTGATAACAGTCCAGCAGATTAGGCTCTGGTTAACTAGTTTTCTCTGATGGTAGACCTTCTTAAGATGAGAGTACTTTGACATAATAAAAATGGTTTATTTTCCCCTCCCCCTGCTGGAAGCTCAAGGGGATTTTTCTCTGATATTTCTATGGGAATGTAGTTGAACTCGTGGAGGTAAATCTCACGATATTGTGCCTTCTTACCCCCATGACTGAGTCCCTTGGAGTTTTTAACTCTCAGAGTTGTTCAAATGGAGCTCCAGAAATTTAGTCAATTACTATTCAGGTTTTCCTTCACAGCTACCCCTTCAACCCTCCCTTACTAGCTCCCATGGTGATTTCTGCCAGTGAGTCTGCCCTGGTAAGCCACAACTCCCAGTATTTACCTATTTCTCCAATCTTGGGGCTGTGATCTGCCCTATTTTTGTCTCTCTCCAAAAATAGTTTTTGACTTCTTAGTCTATTCAGCTTTTTACTTGTTGTTAGGATGGAGTAGTGACTTGCAAGCTCCTTACATCTGGAACAGGAAATTAAATGCACAACCAGTCTAACTCTCTTGTTCTAAAAGTTATACATGCCATTTGTCCAGAGATAGTCACATGGATTTAGCCCAAATGAGAGTGAAGGTGGAAAATCAGGAAACTATATAAACATCTCAGAGACACGAATCTCTATTATATATAGTTACATGTAAGATAAGTTTCATGTGCTTCTTATAGTTCCATAAGAGAGTAATAGATGATGGATTTAGAAAAATATTTTGAGGTGAATTTGTGTAGTGTTTTATACATCAAAATGAGAATTGATTTTTATATTTAAAGCAACTGAAAGCCATTAATGATTCAGAGCCCAAAATGTTATAATCCAGAAGACATTCTAACTGAAGAAATTGTGTGTGTGTGTGTGTGTGTTTGAGGAATAAAAAGATAACATAAATGATTGGTATGGATTGTTTATTAGACAAGATGTTTTTTCCAAGTTTCTGAATCTTTCACTCAAATTTTAAAAAAATTCAAGTTGCTTAATGTTGTTGTACAATGTAATAGTAGGTTCTAGAGCAAGAGTTGGTGTCCTCAAGCTTGTCCTGCTCTGTGGGGCAAGTCTTGATTACATATTTGAGTTGTATTAGTCAGCTTGGGCTGCCATAACAAAATGCCTTAGTACTGAGTGTTTGAATGACAGCATTTTTTCCTCACAGTTCTAGGGGCTGCAGTCCAAGATCAGAATGCCTACACAGTCAGGTTCTGGGAAAGGCTCTCTTCCTGACTTTCTGAGAACCACCTTGTCACTACGTCATCACATGGAGGAGAAAGAGTCCAAATTCCCTAGTTTCTCTTATAAAGACTCTTATCCCATCATGAGGACCTCACTCTCATAATCTCATCTAAACCTAATTACCTCCCAATGGCGCATCTCCAAATGCCATCACATTGGGGGGTTAGGACTTCAACATGTAAATTTTAAATGGCCACAATCAAGTTTACAGCATAAATTAGCAAAAGTGAAAATTGGCCTTGACACTGGGAAAAGTATTATTGGTTCTCATCTTTGTCTCGTGTTCCCAGGGGCTGTGAAAAAAAGGGAAATGGTTAGTAGTTGCCTAATAAGTACAGAGTTATAAAGTGATGAAAATGTTTTGAATCTATGTAGAGGTATTGGTTACACCACATTGTGAATGTACTAAGTGCCTTTAAATTGCTCACTTTAAAATAGTTAATATTATGTTGAGTGAATTTCACTTACATTTTAAAATTACAATAACAAAAAATCAGTAGGCATAAAGAGTGCCACCCGACATAGACAAATTCCTTCTCCTTCATATCCACAGCTTGCTATACAGCAAAAGTTCATTTAAAAAAATTAAGTAAGAAAATGATAAATTTAAGACCAATTAAATAGTTTTGCCAAGTGAATGCATAAGATATTTTATTGTGTTTACACGGTGTTCCTAGTTCTTATTTCTTCTTTTCTCATCATGTGCTGTCAAATACTAAATAAGATACCATATTTCAAGAATCATTTTTGAGCACTCATTAATTTTTCTTATACTATTTCAGGCACCATCAGTGTAGGGGTAATGAAGTGCAAAGATGAATAAGATAAATTTCCTGCCTTGAAGATGCACATGATATAGTAAGCAAGCTGGAAATAAACTCTTATCATCATTCTACAAGGTAGAAAAAGAAAAGTAAAAAAGAGGTATATATATTGGCCATATTTGAGTTCACAGGGCAGAGAACATATTCACAGCTAGGAAAATCAGGAAGGAATGTCAAAAAAGGATTAATCTTGACCTTTTGAGGATAGGTAAGATTTTAGCAAGCAAGGGTTGGGAAAGTTATTCTAAGCAGAGAAAATGGCAACAGGAAAATCAGTCAAGAAAGAAAATACAAAAGGCATTTAAAAATTAGTTCATTCAAGACTTGTATAATGGGAGGAAAGTAAAGGTTAAGTTAAGCAAGTGAAAATGCGAGCTCAATGAAGACAGAGCCTGTAACTGTCTCATTTTTAATGTATCTCATGAAACAAGTAAAGTTCCCCAGAGATCCCAAGCAATCATACATAAATGTAATTGAAAGAGCAAATAAGTAAATTAAGATATGATAAAGGATGTGAAAAAGCTCTACAATCTGCAAAGGACTCTATAATGGAAGACAACTGGAGCACAAATTCTTTGAAGATAATGACAATGAAGCCTACTAGAAGTTGCTCCTAATAGGAAGATCATGCAGAGTTTTACTCAGTTAATTTCAATGATTGCACAAAAGAAGCAAGTGGATTAAATGCCTATGTTCTCAAACTTTACACTAGAGCCTAAATAGTCTGTAATCTTCAAACTAGAATGATGTTTCCTTAAATGATCCAGGAAAGAGATTATGCTTCTCATAGATTTTTCTGCTAATTGGCTGGCAATAGGAGATACTCTTTAGGAAACAGCCAAAGCCCAATCATGGACACAGGAGGACCTTGAAATTTGCTTATTTGATCTCCATCATCTTTCATTTTGTCATCTCACCTGTCTTCAAGAGAGGCAGAAAAAAAGCTGAATTTTTACTGTGACCTAACTCTTCTTACTCTCCATGAGATAATGAGCTTGAAATTAGGTCACAATGCTCTGCCTAAAAATAATTTATGGTATAATCCAGAGTGGAATCAAGAAAAACAGTTAGAAATCTATTACCTAATGGAGGGGAGAAATATGACATTTCCTAGGACCAAAGAAAGGAAAGTGGAGGTAATAAGAAGATTCCTAGGTGTATTTTGAAAGTAGAACAGAAAGAATTCACTCATGAATTGGTTTGAGGCATGAGAAAGGGAGGAGTTAAGGGTTTTCGTGCCAAGGTTTGACAAGGATTTTTGATTTGAACTACTGGAAGATTAGAGTTGCCATTTATGAATTCTAATATGACCAGGTTTGATAATGAGAATCAAGAATTCTGTTTTGAATATGTTCAGTTAGAGAGTCCATTTAGATCTGAAAAGGGAGACTTCTACTAATTCCTGGCATTTATGAATCAAGAGTTCAAGAGAAATATCAGGTCTGGAGATAGTAATTTGGAAATAATCATTCTATGAATTACATTTAAAGCCAAGGAACTGCAGGCTATCACCTAGGGAATGAGTTTAGATTGAGGAGAGGAGTGATTTAAGAATTTGAACCCAGCACTTATTCTATATTAACTCCAAAATTTATAGTCTAAGAATTATTAAATAATCTGAAATGAACACTTAAAGATGTTGAAGAAAAACTAAAGAAAGAGTTGTTCTGAAAGCAGGCATGAAAGTTATTTATTGAAAACTGTCTTATAGTGGTTTAAATAAAATTAAGGTGCTAAAAATATGCACAATATAAAACTATCTATATAAATAACTGCTTTAAATAGATATAAAAATGGCTATCAGTGAATATTTCTGTATGTGTACATGTACAGAAAAAATTTCTAGAAAACTTGATAGAACCGAATAACCCTGGTTTCACATTTTTGTTTTGATTTAAGTTTTTACATCTATCATATTTATAATAAACATCATTAAAATAAATATTTTAATAGAAATAGATATAACATGTAAGAAGTTTGCAAAATACACAGTAAATAATGTTCTATTTTTACTCAGGTTTTTGGTTTTATGTTTTAGTTACCAACTTTAAAAAGTGTTTGAAAGATCATGAAACTCTATATTTACCTTTTATTAATAAAAATGTTTCTAAGTAAAAGGGTCAAAAGCAAAAGATTTACAAAACTAATTTCTAATTTACCTGATTCAAACAACAGCATGGAAATCTCATTAGATTTCCTTTTTAAAAAAATGAGCAGCATGATATAGCAGAAAAAGAGCACAGCTAAAAGGCAGAGATTTAGGTTTGCAAACTAAACTACCATTTTTATGACTTCAGGTGTGTCACATAATCTCTCTATTTTTAAATTTTTTAGTCTAGGTAACTAAAATGATAATGATGCCAATTCATTCACCCTGGTTACACAAAATTTTAGTGGTTATTAGATGGGATAATGAAAGTCAAATTAGTTTGGAAAGAGGAAAGCATATTGGATCCATAAAGTGCTAATCTGTAATAATCCATAATAATCCATATTAGGATTATTGTCTTGTACATAAATTAAACTCTGATTATTTGCTTCCTAAACATTGATTACAAGAGTTATAATCTTACAACAACTTTTAGAGCTCAATATTTATCAAGACTTTTTATAATCCTAATATTTGGAAAGAAAATTATGTTACATATAATTCACTTATTCCATCAGACTATTCATTATACAGCATCCTTTAAAAGTCCCCTTTCTTCTTCCAACTTTGTGATAGGATTTTCATAAATTCATTCAAAAATGAACCCAAAATTCCTTAACAGTTCTCACCACTCAGATGTTATTTTTATCAGAGTCAGTACCCATTTTGCTTTTTATTCATTTCATCTCATTTACTTTTAGTTCTTTGTCCATCTAGCTATTATTTTTCAAAATTTATGTTTTGAAATAAACAACTGTCCTAATAGGAACCTCTTCATATCTACAAAAAAAGACATAGTAATTCTTTAAAATATGGTAACCATATTCCCCCCAGAATTCTATTTGGCTGCATAAAGTTTATTGCCTATAAGATATATTCTAACTATCACATGAACTGTGAACACTATAAGATAACTTTATTTCATCTGTTCTGGCAACTCTTTTTTATTTATCCTGGTCAATGGATATATTACTATTTAGTAACAATTAGAATCTAAAATATTAGGGAGTTAAAGAGGAAAAATATTTGTCCCAGAAAGCTATCATCCATTCCTATTTAGGTTTAGAGTAGAAAAAAAATGGTGAGGTTATAGGCCTGTTAGACTTCTTTAAGGCAGTTACCATTGTCACAAAAGACCCTGGATAAACAATATTTGTAGGTTCAAGAACCAGAATGAATTCACCCATTCAGCTATGAAGAGTCCACCCCTAGGTTAGCTCACCATCCCCAGACTTCCCACCAAAACTGCTTCAGTGAAGAAGGATCATAAGCTTGTTCTGCAATGGAGAAAAAATGCTATGAATATTATTTTTGAAAAACATAGACATTGGGGAAAAGATACCAGGAGAGATGTTGAAGAGGCTTCTTAGAACCTATTTTTCTGATTCTAGCATTGACTCTGTTCCAAAATTCTTGATCTCAGTGTGAAGAGTCAAGCTAACAGGAAAATGTCTCTTTCAGCTTGATCAGTCCTCTCCCCTACCAACCTCTCCATTTTCAGCGTTCTTGTAGTTAACAACTTGCTTTAAAAGCTCGAAAATAATTTTAAGTGCTTCATGAATCCTTCCTGCCAAGGTGCTGACTGATTTATGCTCAAATTTTTTTTTTGTATTATCCCTCACATTTTCTATTTTTGAATTGTATAAGATTTTCTTTTGCTGATTTGAATTCTAACTTTAAAATGAGATAGAAATTTCTAACTATTAAGGAGCTTCATGTTTTTTCTCAAAAGGATCTTGCTCTTCAAATATAGTTGGGCACTCTTTTATCCATTTTGTCAGCTCTTTCGAGCTGACCTTATAATATCCTTATCAATCTAATGCCATGAGGTCCTAACGTTATCTAGCCATTCAAGACTGCAACAGACTAGTGAAGCCTCGGGTAGCTGGGAAGTTCATTTATCTTCCTACTACTATTTTTCCTTAAATAGAGGTCATCAATTTCTGACCTGAGGGATGTGGGAATTAGCTGAGTGTAAAAGCAATGGATTCTGAAAAATACTTGGAGCACAGTTGCATGTAAGTCATTAACTCTAGATTTAGATCTTTCTCTTTTGCCAACCTGTGAGAATAAGATTATTATACTTCATTTACCATTATATAGATATCTAGATAGAGGCCTCACTATGTATAGATCTAGTATATGGATATCTACCTACCTATCTATCATTCATCATTTTCCTACAGTCAAAATTTTAATGTGTTCATTATGTGTTCAATATTTTTATAAACTAATGCCTAAGTATTAGTAATAATACTAATAAAAGTAATGAAAGTAATAAACAGTAATGAAAGTAATAAACAAACATACATATAAACATTATTAGCATTCCTTTGACAAGAAAAATTATGTTAGCAACAGACAAAGCAAATACAGGAAACAAAAAATGAATAAATAAAATATATGATATATAGGAAAATTTTGTTCAGGACATATTTTTATTCAGGTGTCATAGAACAATTGACAAGATTACATTTTTTCGTACTATCTAGGAATTTCCAGACTGAATGTAATATTTGACGAGCAGATGCAAATCAACATAGTCAGGATCCTACTGTGGCAGAACTTCTATTCCCTTAAGAATAAAATAAAGAATAGAACTGCAGGCAACCTTAGAAGTATTTATTCAATTAGATCCACTTTCTTTACGTGATCTGTATAAAGAAATATATTATGAAAAGCATTTCAGAAATTTTCTCAGACCCTTGAAATCTCTAAAAGAGAATACATTTTTAATATATTGAAATTTATGTCCTCAGTATTTCTATTACTCTCAATATTCTCTATCTAAATGGTGATAAAGATCAAAAAACATTCCTCTGTTCTTCATTTTTGTTCTCCATCAAAAAATTGTTTCTGAATCAGTACTACTCAACATTTCTTGTAACTTCCTCTCTTTTCTTCTTCCTTTTTTCATCTTTTCCTTAAAATTATATTGTTTCTAACACATAAATTCCCCATCTTCGCTTATTCAGTTCTGCATTTTTGTTGTTAAAACAATTTTATTTTATTTTGAAACAATCTAAAACTAGAAGTAGAATACAAACTTTACTTTCCCCCACAGAACCATTTCAGTCTAAGTGGCTGACATCATGCCACATTAATCATCTAAAATATCCATTAATTTGTTTTTGTTTGATATTTTCTTGTGATTATACGCAAGTTACATATCTTTGGTAGGAATGTTATAGAAGAGATGCTACGCTCTTTACCTTGCATTCTATCAGCACCCAATTTTAATTTGTCTTATAGATGATGATATTCACTTTGTAACTTAAGATACTATTTTAGTTTATTTTGCTCCTCTATAAATAAATATTTTATAAGAAAGTGCTTGGAATTGCAGGAATATCTTGTAACTCATCAAACTTTCAATTTATTTATTCATTCATTCATTCATTCATTCATTTATTATTACAGTTTGGACTCATCACACTTTATTCAATATCACTTATGCATTTTTGCATTTATGCTAACACCAATGGAAGTTCCTTCAAATTTGATCCTGCATCCACGAGCCTATCATTTTTTAAGGTCTTACTTATTTTCTGGTTCAAAAGACATTCTAAGCTTATCTTATACTTTATCTGCCCCAAGCCAGGAGTCAGCCATTCCTCCAAAGAGACCTAAAGCACTCATTTTTTTTCTTTTTGAATGGAGAATAATATTTAGAAATCAAGATATTACTATAGGTGTGTTTATTTATTTTGAGTTATTGTATTGAGTTGTCACTGCCCCTAGATCTTCTGAGGGTATAGAACTGTAATACACACACACACACACACACACACACACACACACACACTATCATTTATCTCTCAACATCTCTTTCTTCACCTATCATCTGTCTGTCTATCATATTTCTCTACCTAATCTATTGAAAATCATGAGTTCGCCTTGATACCTTAAATTCCAATATAAAAACAAGATTTATTATATTTTTTCCCTTTTTATATATGTACAAATATTCTCTGACAGTGAGAAATTTGGCCTCCACTATTCTTAATATATTTACTTACTTCATCAAATCTCCCATATGTAACCAATATCTCATAGCTGCTATCACATCCTCTTCCGTGGAGATGCCCTTCACCACAGTTGGGCTGGGCTCCTACCATTGCTCACACCTCTTACATGGTTATTCCTTCATCCTGCACATGCTTTGAAACTCTGTTCTAGGCTTTCCTCACCTCTGCATCAGCACCCTTCTCATTCTACTTGAGATTCGACACCTTGAGCCAGACATTCGTCCTAAATTATTCCTGCTTTTCCCTACTTGAGCTTTAACACTCCGCTCCAGGCTCTATCCCTGTGTGGATGCCATTCTTACTTGTTCAGGCTCTGACTCTCCTCTCTGATCCCTCTGTACTCTGTTATCTTGCTTGACTCTCTCTAATGGCTTGAAAGGAATTGCTCATACTCCAAGAAGAAAGAGAAACTGGAAAGTAATTTTTTTAAGGACATCAATCTAAAGTTATATGTGTATTGCTTCAGTTCACATCCAACTGGATGAAATTTAGCCACATGGAAATACCTATTAGCAAGGGCATCCAGAAAAACTAAAGACTATATGGGATGCTATTTGCCCACATGGTGTTTCTATTTTCAAAAGGGAAAAAGGAAGAATGAATGTTGAGGGATAATTAGTAGTGTTTTCTAAACTTACTAAGATGTTAAAATCATATTTGTTTCAAACCCAACTTTCATCTGCCATGTACATTCCTAAAGAGTACATATTTGAGATACAGGTAATCACCTATAATCCCTCAAATTCTCCTGTATCATAGCAGAGAACATTAAAGACATTTATCTTCCTGCCCCTTGCCTGCTGGTATGCTGTTGTCAGTGGCTTCTTTGCTTTGTTTATAGCCACAATTCCAAACCATATGGTTTTTCTGCCATCCTTGTACTCAACAGGAAGGATGATCTTCCTTCCCTTGACTTTTCAGGCCAAAGAGTTGTTATCAACATTTGCTCCTCCACGTTGAAAGACCTGGGGGTTTTATTGTCTCTTGTTGGTTCACTTAATCCTTCTCACTTTAATTCATGAGTTTCCAGCTAAGACTCTGACTGATACACCTTGTTTAAAATCCAGAAACAAAACTAAAAGAAAGAAAAATTATAACCTGCGCACTGCTAAAACTGCTTTGGATCATAGCAAAGAAAGTGTAATTTAAACTAGTAATCCTCCAGTGCTGATCCACAAAACTGAATAACGCAAATCAATACAGTACTTCTTTCACTGTGAAAGTCTTGTCCACTAAACTTAAATGCGGTTAATGATGTAGTTGATTTACATTCTACAGATACCTCCTTATCTTAATGTGGGCCAGCAATAGACAGTTCATAGACTGCAAGTTTGTGGACCACACTTTCAGTAGAACTGATTGAGTCTATCAGTATTTGCTATTCTTTATGGTGTTGCACCAACTGCAGCAGTGAACCACTTGAGACTCTGTAGATTATGTCTGATACATCTGCATTGTAAAGACCATGATTATAAGAAGTTTCTTCCTGAAATGAGGAAAGAGAAAAAGATACGAGTTTAGAATTTAAAGATAAGAGACCTTTAATTACAAATATCTCAAAAGTCACTTTTTTAAAAAAAATTAAATTTATTAGAGTGACATTGGTTAATAATGTCAGGTGTACATATTCATAATACAACATCTATATACTCTACTATACCCTAAATCTAGTCTACTTTTGTCACCATGCATTTGACCTCCTTTCCCAAGTCACTTTTACTTAATATGAAGTTACCTACTGAGAATCCTTTTGTTTTTATTATAATAGTTCTCAATTTAAGGTATCATAAAACTTTTTATATATAAACAATCAGGTATAGTAATAGGTATGATTAAGATTCTAATTTTAATACTTCATTTTAGATTACAAAGACAGTTTAAAAGAGAAATCAGATATAAAATTTGTAATAACAAAAATATGAAGAATTTGTCCAATAAAATATGATATTGAAGATTTTCTTTCAGAGGAAAAATCATTTTTGGAATATGCTGCACCAACCCTACTGAAGGAAAATAGAAAACATTGGCACATTCTTTTAAATAAAACATTAGAAAACAGATGGGATTTAATAAGTTCTCAAAATTAATGAGAATTTAATTTTATTTTATTATTGTTGAACAGGAGAAAACAAAATCTAATTTTATTAAGGTTTCATGTGGATTATAAACTTTATTTAGACATTAATATTCCCTTACCCCATTTCCCATTTGCCCCGAGAATACTCGCCAGCGGCACTTGTGGCTACAGTGTTTGCCCCAGGATAAATCATAGATTACAGTCTTAACCTTACCCCCAAAGTTTACCACAAAATATCTCGCTTTTATTATTATTTTCACTTCTTTCTAGTATGTTGATTGTTTTTGGAAACAAATGACATCATTCTATTCATAGCATTCTGATTTTAGTAGTGGTATTTCCATTTACAGAATATAGTAATTCTCGATTGCTGAAAATGTCAAATCCTAGAAAACATAATGTTACTATGCGTGACATTAACATCATTCTCAACAGTTGTTAGCTGAAGATTCATTTGATGAATCCAATTTATGTACACATTTCTGTTACATTAGAATTAGAGACAAGTTTGGTTTAGAAATAGCTCCAAGAACAGTTTTTATACTTTATTTTCGCATTGAAAACCAGTCAGATTTGCTTCAGCCTCAAAGAGCGTGTTTATGTAAAATTAAATTAACATTGGCAGTGAGCTGCACTTTTTTTTTTCTAAACGGGAAATAGATTAATGTGGAGTTTTAATTCAATTATCATCTTTTAAAATTGTATTTGTTGTCATTTTTTTAAATGTAATCTTTCACTGGTTTTTATATTTTTCAAGAATACCTAAGATAATCACAGAAAAGCTAATAATAATAGTTAATATTTATCATGCATTTACTATAAACTAGTCCATATCTACTATCTATTTTATTCTCTCAAATAGTTAATAATAGGTTATATTTATGTATATTTAATACTGCTACACAGAGTTTGGAATGCTTTATGCATATTAATTCATTTAATCATCACATCAACCCTAAGAGATAAGTACTTTTATTGTTTTCTTTTACAGATGAAGAAGCTGGAGCTCACAGGAGTTAAATAACTTCTTCATAGATACAGGTGGTAAGTGCCAGATTTGGGATATGATCCCATGACTCAATGTCATAGACAATCTGCTTTTATCCTCTACATTTAACAAAGGAAGAAACTGAGTCTTAACATTTAAGTAATATTTCTAAGGTTATGCACAAATAATTAATGTAGATAGGATACAAATCAAGGCCTACTTTTAATGTTTTAAAAATGCAATTAGAAATGAGATCCACTACATGACTCTGAAAATCTCAAAGCCATAGCTGTTCTGTGATTGGGTAGCCAGTAACAGAGAAAGACCTAGCAAATAACTACCAGACTCTACTAAGTGGAGATACAACTTCTATTTGAGACACCATGCTTTATCTGTTTGAGTGTAAAACACTTGAAATGGAGATAAAGGAACCAATGACTTCCTTTCTTCTCTAATTTATAGTCTACTTTTTGATGATTAATCCTGGACCATTGAGAAAGACACTAAGTTTTATGTCTCTGCTCTTAAGAAACTTTATATGTAGTCACAACCATGGAATTACCATTCAAACAGAAACTACAGTCAATAAAATTTCTAATATAATAGCCTACATGTATAGAAAAAGCCCAAGTTATACTCCAGCCATTACTTTACATAAAGTTGTTTTAAATTAAACTAAATTCATTTTTCTTTTTTGGTTTTTCTGATATTATGAACTAACTTAATATTCATTCAAATAAGCTAATAAACTTAAAATCTTAACTTTTTTAGTTTTCAAATAAAAGAATGTGGGTGGATCTGTGTGTGGGGAGTGTGTGTTTAGAGATAAGAAACTAACATTCTAGGATTATAAATATCAGATCTTTCTTTTAAGAAAGAAGAGAGACCTCAGGGCTGTAATATCATTTCTAATTCCTGCATTACATAACTATTTAAAAAAATAGATTAAAGATGCCGATCCAGTATTATTTGAGCTTCATATCAGTGAACTCATTCTATGGGATGAATCTTTGGATTCAGTAAAATGTGAAGCAATTATTTAAACCAGAGCCTCAAGATGGGGATGTAATTTGCAAAATCATGTTCAATAAATTATTTTAAGTTGAGTTTTTCAAGGTGGAAAAATATTTGTTCATCAACAGAGGTGAAAATCAGGCCCTGGGTATTTTTATATAATATATTTTTATGTAATATAATAATAGTAATGGAATTATAATCCAAAATCCAAAGTTAATTTTTTGCAAATGATTGCTTGCAAAAAAATCATTTTTTTCTACAAGATTATGCAAATATAAACTTATTTCAAAGTAGAACTCCTTTTACGAGGCATTTCTTCCTTATTGAGAAACAAAATAGCAGGTACAAATGATGACCGAATGAGCTTTTGTATTTATTTAATTATTCGTTTGATCATAACCTGTCACTTTTCTGAACATAGGTAGTGAAAGTCTACTCTGGTGGGGCTCTTTACAATTTTAGATTAAGTTTTCTTTAAGGGAAATAGCTCTGGACGTAATTCCTTATTTTATAAAAATCTAACCTTCAGTTTGTGCAGAAAAAAAAATGCCAAGCTTTAGACCCAATTTTGTGACTACTAAACTGCATCCACTTCACATATTTGGGCTTTGGTTCTGCAGAAACAAACAGGCAGTGTGGTAAGAAACCACATAACCTTTAAGTTTCTGAATAATGCTGAAAGTGAATTTAAGTAAATTTGCTAAAATACTGAGTATTAGCTCAATTCCATTTGTATCTTAAATTATATCAGTAAACTATTACAGTAATAAATCTTTATCACCTTCATTGCCAAAAAACTCAAAGAAATTTATTGAATGTCTATATGTACCAGGCATTATGCTAGTGTTATGAGAGAATCAACACCAGTGTGAACCACAGTTGCTTCTCACAGTGGCACACAATGAGAAAAATAAGACAAATTAAAAGGCAAAAAAACACAAACTAACAAAGCACAGTATATGATCAATTGTCAAGTCAATAGAGACAAATGCTATAAAAATTAAAAAACAAAACACCAGTGGGATGAAATCATACTTCAGGTATTAATTGGTATGTGGGGCTCATCAAATTCTTGAACTAGTACTCAAGAGGCTTCCATCCAACCATTCCCAGGCTTTATGGTTATTCATGAATAACCCAAGGATAAACCAGAAAACGAAAGCTATAAGTTCTTGATAATTAAGCTCAAAGTCCTGTGGTCTAAATGTAAGACAGGAAGATTTTGCTGTGCTCAAAGATGGCATGTGGAGGGAAATGGGAAGAAAAGAAACCATACAGAGGGAGAATATGGGGAAAATGAAACACATAATCTCAGCTGAAGAAGCACTATACCTAGGTCATCTTTTGGGAGTCTGACAGAGAGATAATGCCCTGGAGGTAAAGCACCTCAACCCTAACTGAGGTGACACTAAAAAGGGTGAGATAACTCATGACCTTGAGAGTGGTGATGCACTCAAAGTACTTGGCTCCTGATATACCAGTGTGGATAAAAATAGTTTTTAAAAACTTCATTAATTCCCAGAGCTTGAACTGGATCTAGATGTACTGACATTCAGGGTAACAATGGGATATGAGTCAAGAAGATTTAGGGTTAGAATTTATATGAATATAAAAAGTCTCATGTATGCCTCAAGCTCAAAAAAAAATTACATTTTACATTAAATCTAAAGGACTCATGGCTAAAATATATGAGGCCAACTCTAAGGAAACTGAGAGTAAGAATTCATATCATTCATAGAGAATTAACAGGAACAGCATGGGTGAAAAGATTTAGTGAATCTGCTTAGGCTACCATAATAGAATAACCTAAACTGTAGCTTCAACAACATTAATTTATTTCGTACAGTTCTGGAGTCTAGGAAGTACAAGATCAAGGTCCCAGCCAATTCAATTCCTGGTAAGGGCTCTCTTCCTGCCCTGCAGGTAGCCACCTTTTTTGCTATGTTCTCTTATAGCAGAGAGAGAGAAAGAACAAACTTTCTGGTATCTTTTCTGATAAAAGCACTAATCCCTCCTAAGGGCTCTATCTTCATGAACTCATCTAAGGCATTACCTCCCACAGATACCATCTCCAAATACCATCACATGTAGAGTTAAGGCTTCAGCACATAAATTTTGAAGGAACAGACAAGACACATTCAGTCCATAGCAGTAAGTTTAAAGTCTGAGGAGGGAAGTCCTTTGAATTTGTGCCTGGTACGTACTGGCTGCTTAGAATCCCTGACCTATAAAAGTTAATTGTAGTTTGATGTGGATAATGAGGCCTAACGATGACTCCTGCCTTGCTTAAATAGGGGACCAAGCAGTGAATATTAACTCACATAATTTCTTGAAAGAAATTTGGACAGACTTAGTGATATCGTTATGCAGTTGTTTTGGCACCCCACTCATTTTCTGAGAGCCTAATTATATTTTTTCTTTAATGTTCTCAGGTCTGTAGTTCTACAGTAAAATTCTAGGGGACTTTTAAGAAATGAAAATTCTTGTTTAAAATAGTAGTAAGAGAGGCAATTCTTAATAATCAGGATATATGAGACTTCTTAAGTAAAATAATTTTTGAATGGTGTGGCATGTACTTTATAAACTATCTCTCTCTCTCTCTCTCTCCATATATATAATATATAATACCATCTAGAAGAATTGATATAAAATGATATATTTTTACATATATATTCTTAATTTGTTCCAACTAAAAGTCATTACATATGTACATTTTCTCACTGTTATAAAGATTTATAATGGCTCATTATCCTGACAAAAAGCTAGTAAAAAAGTGAATTCTGTGCCCACTGCCACAGAACGTTGCCTATATCTACCTCACTCTTCCTCATTATCCCTTTTTATTACAATGGAGTTATGAAGAGGTAAAGGAAAGCCATTAAGAATAACTCTTGCATCGTTCAGATTTTCAAGTTAGTCATTAAGCTGAATGATGCTCTTTCTAAAAACTTGGAGGAAGATGAATTGTTGATGCAGCACTTCATTCCAGAGATAATCCTGGATCTTTCCCTCTGATCACAGTAATATGGTGAAGTTAAGAAGATTTATGCATTTTCTCAATACCTTACAGTATTACCTGAGGCCAAATAAAGAAAAGTGCGCAGGTTTTCCCTACATAGCTAAATAGTAAGGGAGGGTTGTTTAGAAGAGGCAGAGCAAAACCAAACACTCATGGGAGGGAAAAACAGTAACGACTCAACATGTAAATTAGCATAGTCAAGTAGAGTTATCATAGAGTAGTAACAGAGATATAAAAGCAATTTGATAATACCATAATTGTTCTAATCAAAGTTCCCTTTGCTGCAAATATCCTGGGTTAGTGCTACCTAACTCCATGATAGCTCACATAAATATCATGCCCCACAAAGAGAAGAAATTTCACATCACTGGGCCTCAGATGCAATTCATCTGGGGAAGAGGGTGCTATTATAAATTTTATCTCTGTACTTCATTGTCTCCACTTCATTCTCCTCTCACTGAACAATTTCTCAACCCATTTATGATTCCTCAACTTCAATGCCTGTAACTTCATCTCCCACACAGTTTTAGCTCATCACGATACCACTTCTTGCCCTAACTTTGCATTAACTTTTTTCTCAGGCTTTAATACCGCAACTCCTAATTGCCAGGTAAAAAAAGGTTTGCCCTTGCTGGGACTAGGCATATCAGCTTTGCATAGAAATTGGATCATGTGGAACAGACTCGACTACCTCGCTGTTGTTATAAATATTTTATTTCAGGTCCCTGAAAATGACATGTTCCTCACAGTATGCTTTATTTTTGAGAAATCATTTCATATTTAGGAGAACACTGATCTCAGAAACAAGGGAGTGTCTGCCATCTTCACCAATAACAAGAGAGTGATTCTCTGCTTTGGTTTTCTTTTCTTCCCTACAGCCCATCACCATCGTGGCTATTTTTTAGGAAAGCACAGTGGCCCAAGTAAGGAAACTTTAGCTCTATTTCTAAGCCAGCTCTATTGGTTGTGTGACCTTGATAGAACTTGTAAACACACTGGAAAGTAGTGTTCTGATTTTATCTTAATAACACAAGGAAATGGAATTATATTATTTCCATCTCATTTCTAACATGATAATAGATATTTTGCTCTCAGTTTATTTTGAGAGATTTTACATTAAATTTCAATAGAAAAATAACAGAGAAATAAGTACTGCATTCATCTTTAAGAGGGATTGGTTTATCACATATATGAATCTTCTCAAATGTCACTAATATCTGATCACACACCTAACAATAGCCATATCAGAATATTTATTTCCTGAGAAAACTTGAACATTCTCTGTGTTTTTTCTAATGCTGTTGTTTTCGTCAAGAATATCTTTTCTAATCCTTCCCTGCCTATAGAAATATTACTTACCCATAAATACCCAGATCAAATATCACATCCCCTGCAGACTTTCTGTGATTCCTCCTCTCCTCTGAGGTGGTGCACAAATTACTCACATCTTCATTATACTATCTAGAAGAATTTCTGAAACACAGGAGAACTTAAAAAGTAAATGGTTAAGTCAATTCTGTTTAAATAATACAATTCAGGAGTCATAGGTTCAGCAGCCAGGTGGTACCAAAACATATATATATATCAACAGCTTAGAACTTTCTTAATATAAAAAAGCCCCATAATCAGCTTTAAAATATGAAAATACTATTATTCAAGTGGATTGACATAATTCCTAATCATGATCACTAACTCACATAACAAGGTAAACAGAACATTAGTTCTATAAAACTTCTGATTGTTTTGTTCACTTTGACAACTTAGATTTGTAAGTATCTGATTGTTTGCAATACAGTTTCTTTGTTCAGTGTTACACCATATAATTAAATGGAAATGATAAAAGTTTCTGAAAGCCTACATTTAAGTACTCTAAAATTCAATTAATATATTCTGTCATTTATTCCTGCCTCATAACTGTGAATAGTTGGGCTTTCCATCTTTCCAAGTTTATCTTCCGTACAATTATAATTTATGTTCAAGTTTCCTCTTGTAAAAATGTAGGAGTTCAGCATGTATAAATATGTTATGACCATTTTTGACTTGCACTTCACTTATGTATGAATAGTTGAGCAAAGAAATATATCCTTTTTTTTTTGGTGTTATTCAATTACATTATTGTGTAATTATTGTGTATCTATAGAACTTGGGCTGGAGGAAAGAGTATTTCAATAAATATTTCAACAAATATTTATTACATACTACTACTTCATGCATATTTTTACAATTATACTGTGTCAGACCCATGGCAATTTGCCTTTAAAATGATAAAAATGTTTAGAAATCTGTATGAAGTGTTTCTTCAAATTAAGTGAAAATGCTGAGTTCCTTCCAGTGGGAACATTAATTTTATTGCTCTTACTTTGTAATCACTGTTATTGCTTTTCCTGCTCCATTCTATCTTGTAGGAATGGTCAAAAAAGTAGGATGGAATTTGTTATCATCAATGGAGATGCTTAAAAGAATGATATATTTTTGTCAAATTGGACTGCTTTATATTAATTTAGAAAATGAATTCAGGACAAATATGTTATGATCCCATAATATTTCTTGCAGTTTTTTCATTCTGTTATAAAGAAACAAAACAAATTGGTGAGCTACTTGAATAATGTAAGAGTTATATGAGTGAGAAAGTAGATAACCTCAAAGAAATTGGAGTCGAGATGGCACTCTGAACAAAATTTAATTCAAAAGGTAGGATTAATCCATTATGGGAATAAATTTAAAAGAGCATAATGGATACGTGACTAAAATGCTATTACTATCTCAAGTTAGCAATCAAGGTGACATGGTTGTTATCTCAGTTAAGCAGAATGAGATACACCTATAATCTAAAAACTTATTATTTATATTTTACTCTACATTAAAAAAGTTTGTCTAAACAGAAGAAAAATTGTCATCATGAAATGTAGAAAAAGGAAGCCCACTGTTTAAATGGCATTCTCCAAAGTAAGAGATATTTATATTAGATAAACCATCATAAGTATAAGAAAAATCATCCTGTAGGAAAAGAATTAATCATTAGCACTCATTGCAGTCTAGATGAAAAAAAAAAATCACTTGATAATTTATTTATTTCCTCTGCTTTCATTCTGCACTCATTAATGCCACTGACTCCAAAGATTTTCGTCCTGAAAAAAAATGAATTGAGGAAAGGGAAAAACTAATAAAATAAGAAGTATGGATTGGAGAGTATAGGATTTTGGTTTGAAACAGGTTAAGTAAAAAATACTTCTATATAGCATTTGTCATAAAACCAGGTAAGATCCTCTAAAGAATAAGTGCAGATATATAAAAGAGAAGAGATCAATGGCCTAAGGCTGGGATTAAAATAACATGCATGTTGCAGCTAGCAGTAATGTAATGGTTATGTGTAGAACCAGAGGGAAAATAGAATAATCCTAGGGATCGTTTCATAGACTATATAAATGTCTAATCCATGTACTGCATACTTGAAACTAATAATAAAATGAAATAAAATGCTAAAAAAAAAAAAACAACAAAAAAAAACATGCATGTTGGAGCACACCTTCAACAATTAGGCAAACAATTTGCAATTCTGCCTTAGCCTTCACTTGCTTGCACATAGTCTTATGGTCAGCCAGGGATGAGAACTTAGGGCTTTCTCACATCTTTCCTTAGTCTAAGTACAGCTCTGGACTATAATAATTTGAGACTCTTTCCACTGAGCTCTCTTAAAAACATAGTCAAACTAGTGGTAAATCTGTCACATTTTACTTTACCTCGGGATATATATTTTCCCTTCGACGTGTCCAGAAGAACACTGCAAGTATTGGTTGTCTTTTCAACTCCTTAGTTTATCAGAATTTTCTTGCTCTCTCTAGTCTCTGGGTGTTTGCTCATAATGTTCCCTCTCCACTCCTTCTACTTTTCCTTGCTGATTCTTACTCAACCTTAGAGAAGCCTTCCCTGATTCTCCTCAGACACTTTGCTGCACCTACCATCCACATACATAAGTCATTTATTTTCCTTCACGTCATTCCCCACATGGGCCACTTGCTAATGGAAAGACACAAATTCCTCTCTGAAACCACGAAGCTAATAATTCTTGTTTTTATTTTTCATTAGGCATTTATTTTTTCTAATGTCTGAAGGTACCAACTTCTTGCTGTATTTTATCCATACATTATTATTTTACTAAATTATATTTAAAAATAAGAGTACTGCTATTCTTAATATAATATTAAATTTCTGTCACTATATTTCAAGGTGTTTCATTAATAGTAATATTTTATACTATGAATGATGATAGCCAAAAATAAATTAATTTTCATCACAGTTTTGTATCTAGGACAAATCAGTTATTTTTATGTTGCTTCTATTTTCTGTTTATCATAATTGATAGGGTAATTTAAGATCATTATGATTCTAAAAACTAGGTGAAGTGATTTATCCTTTGTTAAGTGTATAAAAACTGTTCAAAATAGATAGTATGATATGCACAATATGCGTCAGTGTATGAATACAAATGGTTCTAGAACCCAGGCTCCTCATGTGAGGCTTTACATAATTCTGGAAATTTGAAACAGTGACTCATTCATGTGCTTGACATCAAGTCTTTATAGCACCATAGGTTTTTGTGAGTTGAAAAGTCATTATTAGACCTGCAAACATTTTATATTTATCAACTGTCTGCCTTCAGAAAAATAAACTTTCCCCTCTGTCACACACTGTCTGCTTTCAGAGGTGTCATTAGGCTTTACCTATTGAAGTAGAAATGACATTTATGCTTCTATTTCACCAACACCTAGCTCAAAGTCTTATTCATTGGTGAAAGTTATGCAGAAGGTTTTTTAGATGAATTGTGGGTGTGTTAACTGTTTTAGGAAGATTACATTCTCCTTACATGCCTGGAAATGACAGATATCTGTAAAAAAGTCATTCAGAAGTTTCAGCTGGTACACTTGAAAATTTTATTGGATCAAGAAATAAACCTGATACCCACAGAAACAGAGTAGCAAAAGTCTTATTCTTCTAACCAGGATGAGGTTGGGAATTAAAATACAGGACAAATATATATGTTATACATGACTTCTAAACAATCAATAAAATAAGTATAGAAGTAATCATAATAGCTACCTTTTTTTGAAAGCATATTATACAATAAACCCTTTTTATTTCTTTAAGATGGACAATGCACATGTGAGGTATTATCAGTATTCCAATTTCCAGATGAGAAAATAAGAGAAAACTAATAACTTTCTCATAATATCACATATTTAAGAAATTTGGTGAATGAAACTAGGATTTAAAACCAGAGACTCATAGTTTTACCTACTATGATATACAATAATTATTGCAATACTCTTCTTCCCTTTATCTGCAGGCAGCTCTCACTTAAAGAATGTTATTTCAAACTCCAGTGAGGCATTGTAGTAGGTGTTGAGATTCATGCTGTTTCTCCATTTCTCTGTCACCTAACAATAATTCTCTGTTTGCTATTAGACTGGGGGGAAATGGATGCATATGGGAGAGATTTGAAGGGAAAAGTCAGTAGGATTAATCAAATGATTAAATGATTTTTAAATTTTATTTTATTCCATTTTTTATTAAATTTGTCGAGAAGACATTGGTTAATAAAATTATGTAGGTTTCAAGTGTACAATTCAATACTACCCCATAAATATATTGCATCGGGTGTTCACTCTTAAAGTCAAATCTCCTTCTGTCACTATAGATTTAATTCTCCCCCTGCTTTCCTTCTGGTTACTTCTGAACTTTTGTCTTTGTTTATGAGTTCTTATTTAATTATCTTGTTCATTTGTTGCTTTCAGTTTTATATCCCACATATGAGTGAAATCATATGGTTCTCAATTTTTTCCATCTGACTTATTTTGCTTAGTATGATTATCTTAAGATCCATTCATGTTGTCCCAAATGGCAGTATTTCATCTTTTCTTATAGCTGAGTAATATTCCATTGTATGTATGTACCACAGCTTCTTTATCCAATTATTTATTAAAGGACAGTTTGGTTGTTTCCATTTCTTGTTCACCATGAATAATGCTTCAAATGCATTGGGGTGCATATATTTTATGCATAAATGTTTTCAAATTTGGGAGATAGAAGAGGACTTGCTGTGTCATATGGTAATTCTGTTCTTAGTTTTTTTGAGGACCCTTCATACTGTTTTCCATACTGTCTGTACCAGTTTACATTCTTATCAACAATGTACAAGGATTCCCTTTACTCCACATCTTCACTAGCATTTATCTCTTGTGTTTTTGAAGATAACCTAACAGGTGTGATATCTCATTGTGTTTTTGATTTGCATTTCCCTAATAGCTAGTGATATTGAGCATCAAATGATTAAATTATATTGGAAAAATTGAATGCATTGGGATAATGGTGGTTTTGAAAAAGTAAACAATTTTCCAAGGTAGGGTATGTTTTAATAAAATAAGATGAGTTTATTATAAAATACATATTAGATGTACAGAAGGAAAATTCCCTTGTGGATTTGAAAATGTTTTTTATCTGTAAGAGAGGGATCAACAATAGTGAAATGTTTAATTTATAAATAAATATTAAAGCTTAGGATATAAGTGGTATTTTTTAGATGAAAAAAGCTGAAGAATTATAGGTAACAATTACACAAGAGATTTAAAGAGAAAAATGAGTCAGAAAGGAAGGAAAAATAAAGTGAGAGTGGAAATCAAGCATAAGTGATTTTCAAAAATAGATCACTAATGTTGATTGAAAACAGGCCACTTGATTTCGTTATTAGGCGATCCCATACAAGAAAACCTTTCAGTGAAATGGTGCAAGGAACCAGATTGCAAAGGGTTAAAGAGGAGGAATGATGATGATGATGATGATGGTACTAACACCTGTATGCCTACCATATACTTTGCTCAGTGCTTAACATACAATATCTTAGTTAATACTTAAAGGAAGTTTATAAAAGATGGTTATAGCATATATTTTATATACAATAAATTAGTCTCAGAGGAATAAAGTGTCATGATCCTAGCATGTGTAGGTTCTACCTAATGACAACCTGATTTCTACAACTTATGGATTACACACAGGGCACAGGATTAATGATTTGGTTTATCTAGATATTGTTGACAGGTATGGCCCATAGAAAATAGGAGACAGAGAATGGCTAAAAAATAATAATAGCTTACAGTTTTGAATGATTACATTGTAACAGAGTAACAGAGTAATGTTACTCTGCTGAGCTCTTTAAAAGATTAATTTATTTAACCTTTACAGCAACCTGGTGAGGTGAGCATAATTTTTACCTCAATATTATAAGGACTGAATCTGGGGAGAATGGCTAAGTACTTAGTTCATTTCATATAACTAATTCTTGGTGGAAGTGGGATTCAATTACAGGAGGCTCATGGTCTTTGAAAGACTCTGTAATGATCTAGAGATATTTGCCACAAAGGTAGAGCAAAGAAAGAGGAGGGAGGTAATGTTCGTATTACCACTAATATTGATAATAATAATCTCAACATAATAAAAAGTAAATAAATCTTGGTGGTGAAGAAGTAGAAGCAACAAATAAATTTTATAGTCGCATCCTAAATTCCAGACACATTACCAAGTACATATATGAAATTCCAACACATCAAAAGTTTGGTGATGAGAGAAAGGAAATTGTGAAATTAGAGAGAGAAACTCAAGATCCGGTCAAATTATTATTATTACTATTTTCGTTAAATTGGGACTAGCATTTGTGCATAGCTAAAAGCCTACAAAGAAATGAATAGAGAGGTATCAACTGATACTATGGAGTGTGGAAGAAGGAAAACTAAAGGAGTTTTGGAGGAGACACAGGTGGGGAGGCCAACTCTGAAAAGAATAAAGGTTGCTTTTGGCCCCTAGAGCAGAGAAAAATAGAAGCAAATAGGTAAAAATGAAGGAATATTCTACGACAGCTAAAATGATGAGAAGGCAGATGCTGAGAAAGATGGAGGACCTTAACCTGCTCGGTAAAATACGTGTCAAGGTCATAAGTTGAAAGTGAAATAATTCAAAGATGACTTGATAGGAAAGGTTCAGAGCAGACAGTGCAGTAATTCATTGATAAGTGAACATGAAATTTAAAAAAAACACACACAAATTTTAAGTAGCAGATAAGGCAGAAAATCCAGGAATAGAGATCATTAGGGTAATGCCAGACGAGAGGCAAGCAAGCCAAGGTTTCTAGAGTGCTAGGAAGAGAAGCACTCCTAGAATGGCTGGCCGCAGCATTTGGACAGTGTAGAGCATGCTAATGTGAGTTCACACGCCACTGCTACGTGCTCCAGAAATTCTCTGTCCTTCTCCCCTCAGGACTTCACTTGCACTGTATTGTAATTACTTATTTAGGGTCTTTTCTACAATTAACTACAGTCTGCATGAGACAGGAATTTGGACTCTCTTGTTAATTATTGTAGTCCCAACAAACAGCACAGTACCTGGAAGAGAATACATGAGTAGCAAATAGTTCTCCCATCCCATTTTTCCCCTTGAACTCAGAAGCAGACTTCTAATAGAGAAGAATTACAGGACAAAGGTCCTTGATAAGCCTCTAACATCTTTATAATGAGAAATTCAATTATCGAGAAACCTTCACTTAGAATTTGCCAGTCAGAAATATCTTAGTCTAGTGGTTCTTGTATAATCATCCAGAGATCTTGTTAAAATATCAATGGTGATTCAGTTCCAGGATGAGTTTCAAGTATTTACATTTTTATAAGGTACCAAGTAATGCTTATCATTTATATACAATATGTGAAATATCAAGAACTTAGTCAATAGATTCTTCACTTTGTCAGGTAAGACCTGAACCAACCACTTTTTAAGCCTTCTGTCTTTTATGCTATTCTGGTTCTTGAGGCTACTCTCTTACTGGCTTTTGACCTCATTGATCTTATTCTAACATTTCTTATATATTCTAAGTCTGGCCTGCCTATCTGACTTCAATGGCATCTTTATTCTAAATGTTCAGATTAATCACATATATCTTGAACCATAATTATGCCTTGACTACCTATTTGCAGGTTATCTTACCCTTGCATGTTACCTACATTTACTATGTATGCTGCTACTTGTATGCCTGGTACTGAGCACTATTCAGTAAATATTCTTGAAACGAATGAAGAAAGCTCCACAATTCAACACAATATGAATAATTCAACAAAGCACATCATACTAGGGTGTGGCAGCAACAGGATGAAGTTAGAACAAGAGAGAAAGATTCCAATATCTGACAGATCTGGACAATGGAAAGAAAAGTCTAAAATAATTTAAGGGAATGGGGCCAGGAGATCACAGAAGGAATAAGGGAGGGAATAAACAGGTGTCAAGAGGTCAATAAACTAAAAACGAAAACCAGATATTTTGAGTCAGAGCAAATAAAGTCCAAAGCTATGCAATCTATGGCTGTCTAAATAACTTGGATCTGGCACATTTGACCCTGTGATATAAAACATGTGGGTCTTAACCTCGCTAATAGATTTCTAGTCTTCAGTTGCACTTATTCCTATAATCACACTAGGTGAAAATTATTACCACAGGAACTATAGCTTCAGTTCTAATATTTTGAGTCAGTGATTAAGAGACCATTTATAGGACAATTATTTGTTGAACATGCACCATGTGCCAGGCCCTAAGAGTATTTAGAAAAAAAAGAAAAGCATGTTTTGTTTTGTTTTGTTTTTTGCCTTAAAGGAGTAACACAGTCTAAGAAACAACTCAGACATATATACAAAGCCTTGTGTTTTTCCAGAGATATAGCCATGGGGCTAAGAGAGATGAAAGGAAGCTTTTTCTCCTCCTGGAGAGATCAGAGAATGCTTCACAGAGCAGTTGTCACTATCATAAATCTTGAAAGAATAACCATCCAATAGAGAAAAATTCTTTCAAACATAGGGACAAGAATGACCCAAAATGTATTGATGTGAGGGAGCATGATGCAGTTGGCAGACTGTAGGTAATTCAGCAATGCTGAAACAGAGATTGTCAGGAAATGCAATTAATAAGGTAAGGGAGAAGAGATGCTTAAAGTCCTTGACAAGGTAAGACATTTGGATTCTTATTTCGTAAAAGGACTTTCATTCTAACAAAGTAGTTAACTGGGGATTTTGCCTCTCCAAATATCACCTCAATGTTGATTACTTCCTATTGTGTGATAAACATCTTTAGGACTGTGGTCTGACTTCTGTTGGGAGAATAGATGAGAAGGGCACAGTGCAAAAGCTAAAGTCTTTCTTCCTGTCACTACTGGTTTAATAATTGTAGAAACAGTGGTGAATTTGGAAAAAATGTTACTAAAAGGAGAGGTTATAGGAACTAGAAATTTGTCCTCAAGGGAAGAGATAATTTAAGCAAAAATAATCCTTGTTTAGCTACTTAATGGTGCAAACTTGAAGATAGTAAATTTCTGCAGAATTCCATAAAACGAAGCCAAGATTAAATTTTGGAAAGTGTGAGAAGGATAATATGGGTTTATAATAATATTTTTATTATTAATCAGAGCTCACTAACAATTAATAAGATAGTTTGTGAAATAGTGAGTTTCCTATCGCAGGAGTATTGAAATAAGGCTGCAGTATGTTTACATGACCTGGGTGACTAGAAAGTGTACTAAACAACCACTAATTGCGCCTTAAACTCTAATTGTAATTTTCTGTTTGTGCCGAGCATATATTATGTGCTCAATAAATACTGAGTGATTGATTGCTAATTGCTTTAAATGACATTAATTCTGACCTAATTTCTTAACTGTCCCAGGACAATTAAGGAATTCTGGGGAATACATTTGTAAACTAGATTACATTGCTTAAGATCTATTGAGACTTTAGCAGCTGAGATTACAAAGTGAAAAGTATAAAAAGGAAAAATTCCTAGATTATAGATCAGTTAGTATGGCCCTCTGAAAGACCTATTTTTTGATGTTAAAAGCATTATGACCCTCATTCCACAGTCTCAATTATATTCAAGGATTTTGAATTAGTTTTCTATTGCTAGTGTAACAAATTACTACAAATTTGGTGACTTAAAATAACACGAATGTATTATCTTAACATTTTTGGAGCCTAGAAATCAGAAAGCAGTTTTGCTGGGCTAAAAGCAAGGTGCCAGCAGGGTTGAGCTCTCTCCAAAAGTTCCAGGGGAGAAGCCGCTTTCTTGCCTTCTCCAGCTTTTAGAGCTACATTCCTTCTCTGATGGCTCCTTGTCCCATCTTCAAAGGCAGCAGAGTAGTGTCTTCGACCTTTTCCCCATTTCAGTCCATATATTGCTTTCTGCCTTTTGTAAAGGTCAAATCTTCCTTCACCTTTCTCTTACAAAGACACTAGTGATTATATGTGGGGCCCACTGTATAATCCAGGATGATCTTTCCAGCTCAAGATTTTTAATGTAATCACATCTGCAAAGTCTCTTTTAGCCATATAAAGTAACATTTACTGGTTCTAAGACTTAGAATCTGAATATCTTAGGAGATCATTCTTTGTTAGAATTCAGTCTGACAAAGATGTTAAACCTACTTTTGCTCAGTTTGGACATATAAAATGATAATTTTCTTCAACAAGACCTTTTTTTACTTTTGTCTTACTCTCGTTAGTTTCATTCTTTTTATCATTTTCAACTCAAATGTGACAAGCTACTTTTAGTTATATTATCATTTTTTTTAATTAGTTTCTTCTAAATTTTAATTTAGTAAAAGGACTCAAATGAGAAGCTATAATGTGCTATTATCTAATAATACAAAGCACTCATCTTTTGCTAATGAAAGATTATTTGAAAAACTTGTATTTGTATTTTGATGATATGAAGTCTGAGAACTAGTTCCTTAATGCCTAGGTCTTAACATTTTACAGAATTGCTTAATTCTGACTGCTATAGTTGCAACTAGAATTGCCACTACATGATCTATTTGCCAACTTAATCCAGAGAAATCCCCTAGGCAACGCTGCAGTGACTAATTATGCCAGGCATGAAGGGTGTGTAGTTAAGATGCATTTTTTGCCTTGTGTTGCATTTATAAGTTTCCATAGTCAGTGATTCACAGATTGACTGATGCCAGTCACACTGCTGAGATAGTTTCAGCTTTATCTGGCCATCTCTCCATTCTTCCTTCATCAGACATTTGTAATCTAAAATTACTAAACACAGATTTTTTTTCTGTACTTATGAGTTTTGCAGGAAGTGTTCCTCAAGTCTGGCCATATAGCAGAATTAACTGAGGAACATTTTTATGAATAGACTTCCAGGCTTCACCACTGAAGTAGAATCATTAGAAGTAGGCTATTTTTATTTTTAAAAATGATATCTGTGTTACTCTGAATTAGAAGATCCACTAAGGGGTGTTTGAGTTAGGTCTGATCTGAAAAACAGCCCTTTGCTAGACTTGCAAACATTCTTTAAATACTCTCTACATTATTCTAGAAGTTACGGGGTTTTTTGAAAGCATCTTATTGAGTCTCTGACTCATTTTAATAATTTTTAAAATAATTTTCTAGTGCTTTGTCAACAATTTCATGTGCGCCAAGTTTGAAAGTCTAGTCCTTTGTTATTCTCTAAGTACTGAGAATTCCTCAAAATACTGACTATTTTCATAATGTCCCATAAAACTTTCCTCTCTATATCTTCTAACTTCAGTCCCTTTACCTGTAAATGCTTGTGTCAACCTCTCTTGATCCTGTGTAAAATTTTTCTTAGATTTCTACATTCCATATTAATAGCCTGCATTTTAACTGTAGTTCCAATTATTCTTGAATTATATTTAGTTAGTTTTATCATTTAATTTTTTTGTAGGAGAAAAATAGTGGATGTGAAAAGACATAGGCAGAGATACAAAGTTTTATCTTCTTACAAAATACATTTTATTCTTGAACATGGCTAAACCTTAGAGTAGTTTATTTGTTCATAGTATATATATATGTAAATATATATAGTATATATTTGTTTATAGCATATAGTATAAAAGCCACACTGTTTCCCTATGTATTAAGTTATCATATATCCTTTTAGCTCCTACTTATTCAAACTGAATTTCTGCATTGTAATAGTATTGCTTCTTCTTGTAATCTTGTTTCACAACTCAATCTACAAACTTAAACATTTGAATTCTTGTAATCTTAGCCTATCTGTTGTCTATGTAAAATTTCTTAGTATCAAAAATAGAAGCTGAAGTCTAATCACGCTAGACTTTAGATGCAGGATAATCACTTTTATGACATGCACAAATGCCACTGCACATCTTGACGGCCATCTCAGAGGGTCAGAGCAATCTACTTTCTGTACTGCTCTAATCCAAAGGTTACTTCTATCTAATCAATTCATAATATTTTTTTGAAGAGAAGATACAGCATTTATTTAGATACTACCCTTCTTCATATAGCATTTTCTTAAAATAATTATTTGAAGGTTTTGTATTCATCTCAATTTTTTAAAATAAAGTTAAAGCCAAAAAATGGTCAACTTGGAATGCTCGGTTTGACTGGACTCTGCTTAGTTCTAAGGGATGAGGAGAGCCATAGCAATTGTAAATTATTAGCAAAGCTAGAGGATGGGTGAAGACTATGGCTCAGATACAAACAGGAACGGGAAAAGATAAAAGAGCAGAGTTCACGTTCTGATGGTCAGCACTCAAAACAATACTTCTTAGTTTCATAGCCTTTTTCATTAGCTACTATTGTTAGTCAATATAGTCTTCCAATTGTACCTAACACTAAAAGTGTATGTCAAAACATCCGTCCACCTCAGTATAGATACACAAATCACCATAGCCGTTTTGTTCTGTGACTCTATTGGACCATACCTCAATTTCCATGATTTTAAAAATATTGAGGAAAGTAGGAAATATTATCTTTCTGTCTAATGGATATTTCAATCCAATAATACTAAAAGAAATATACAACACGATATCACACAGGTTACCAAAGCCCCCAGAGGCTCCAAATGTACATTAATTAAACAACAGCATTCACGGTGGCATTGCCAATACAGAGCACTTTAGTAAGTGCTGAGAAGAGCTACGGTGAAATAAATCACAGCATCCGAACTGGCCCTCTGTGAGCCAACAGTCTAAACAGAGGCTGAATTAAGTTCATCCCTATCGCTTACACGAAAATCCACGCATTCAGAATCATCCTCGTTAAAACCACTATATGCTTGCTTGACCACGTGTGAAATTTTAGAACCGAAGTGAAAATATAAAATCGTTGTTTGAGAACCAGAGTAAAGTGTTTTCCAAAGCCATAAATCTAGCTCGTAAAAGAAATAGGCCTTAGAAACAGACATATCTTCACGGGGCCAGGGGGCGGGGGGTGGGAGGGTGGAGGCGGAGATATAGCATACTATTTAAGAATGCAGACTTTAAATTTGATAAGCACGGGTTAAAATTCTAGTTCTGCTACTTAATAATTTGCTTAATTCTATAAAACTTACTTTTTTTCACCTGTAAAACAGTTAATAATACAACCACCTGATTTTTTAAAAAATGTAAGATTTAAAGATGATGCGTGTAGCGCAGATGTCTTAGCTAAGTGCTTGACACATCATTATTGTTAAATAGATGTTACTATCATAACAGCCTAGTGGTAACTCTCTGACTTCCAGGTCAAAGCCTTTTTTACTTCACCATGAATACCCTTTATATGCTTGAACTTTCCATGGAAGCAACAATTGATAAATACAGGAAGGAACTGCAACTTTCCTGCTAGCTTCCACCACAGTTTACATACTAAGTTGACTTTATAACTTGATACCTTCAAACATTGTATCTCAGGGTCTACCCAAATATTATAGTCAATTCAGCCAGTAATTCTGCTTCTGAAGTATTAAGTAGGGAAAATTTCAGTTAAATATAAATTAACGAACTATATGGGTAAATATTTTCAATATTGACCAAGATAACTTTTTTCTTTTACTCGGTATTTTATGATTTAAATATGTTTAGATACTTTTATTTGTGGACTTCTGTAACTACTAATTACATATCTCAGCAAGATCATTGCCTTTCTTACCTGAAATTGAATATCAACAACTGAAAAAAGAGTTCTAGCAAATGAGTTCTGTTTGATTTTCCTGACTGTTAACTTTAGACTGTGGGGAATCTGAACTAGTTCTTCTGATCCACAGGAATGGTTTTTGGTGTAAAAGTCAAAAGTTAGAGTGGATTAAATCAAAAGAGAAAAGACAGCAAGAAGAGATGTTTTTCACAAAATAATATAAATTTTCTGTAGCTGCTGTGTTCCACAACTCTGCAAGAGTAATCTACCCTTAATTTTCCCTCGTCCACCCCTTTTTGTGGATATTGCTATAAGCTTTGAGAAAGAATTTTCAAAGATAAAATATGAATATAACCTTTCATTTATTATAGATTGGGTGAAATTTGAGAGCTACTGATGCGTATCTCTTTACTTAAAGATAAGGCAATAAAATCAATGATTTTGAGAATTGTATGTAAATATCTAATGTTAACTGTAATTAGAAAGATTACTTTTCCAGAACTAGAAATAAAGACTTGTAATAATCTGCAACTAACCAATACATACATACATATGCAAATAAATAAATCTTTCCTCAATTATTTAGATGTTTGCAAATGAAATTATTTTCTTTGACGGTTCTTAAGTAATTGCTTCATTCCATTCCACAACTTCACTTGAAAAATATAGAACAACTTTGTTGAAAAAAACTTATATAAGTAAATATATTAATAATGATCTTGAAATATTGACTCAAGAATTGTATTTTTGTTCTAGTCACCAGTAAAAATAATAAAATGCATGGAGCTTTCTATCATTTACCAGTAGATGCTTTAAAAAATTATTGTATCATTGCTAATAATAAACTTGAATTTGCCCATATGCACTTTTATTTTTACCCTCAATAAAAGAGAAAAAAAATACTACTTCCATCTCTTCCTCTGCCAAGCTGTTCAGTTGATGTGAAAATAATTTTTTTCTTTAGCCTCCAAAATGAATAGTCCTTTATATTAAATAATGCAACCTGTAATACCAAGTAGAAAGTATTATGAATATGTCAAGTTTTGCAAGCAAAGATATTGTGGCATAACATAGTCCCAGTCATATAGCACATAAAGGTGATGTATAAACACTATATTTTGAGGGAGAAACATATAAAGACATTCTTATATTATATATTCTGCACCTAAAAATTATAACTGTGTGATTGCTTCATTAACTTTTTATTCTTATAGAAGGGAAAAATTGATAATAAATTTATTCAGCCAACTAAGTGAAAGACAACTTTAAGCAATTTCAGTAAAGACTTTATTTCTACAGCTTTTTTTTTCTTTTTTTGGTCTTCCAAAAATTCCAATAAAAAGATGATCTGTCCCAATATAAAACTTCAGATTCTGGTTCAAACATTGAGTAAATTTCAAACATTGAGTGAACTTCTCTTTACAGTTGGATGGTTATCTGTCTAACGATACCAATTTCTTCTAACTTTAAGGCTGCGTTTAAGGCAGCAGGTTACTGAAATGTCCTAAAGCTAGAAATGTGTGGGCTTCTGTTTTTAAACACTTTACAGTGTTAACCTGAGTATTATAAGCATTTTCAGTCTGATTGTATGCCCATTAGAAGCCACTGACATAGAAGCAATTTGTGTCCTCTTGGTTTACAGGTTTTATTATTGGCCTTGTCCAAAGATATAGAGTGAAATCATTCTGTCAGTTATCAGCCAGTCAGTAATAATACAGTTCAGGTGAGGTTTTCATGAACATGTCACAGTTATTTTTATAAAGAATAGCATATTTCCTGATGGCATTCCTACTTTCAAATAAAATCTTATGTCCTTTGTCTATTTTCCAACTAAGAAATACAAACTCAATGTGCTCAAGCTATCCCATATCAAAAGGTCATCTTGACATAAATAATATTTTTTAACAACAACAACAAAGAAAGTATTTCCATATCTGTCCAAACATACAAACAGTACAGATTTTAAAACAAGAAATACCACTTGCCAGCCCTTCCTTCTGTAACTATAGTTCCATCTCAGAGGCAAGTGCTTGCAACTATTCATATTTTCTTTTTTCCTGGTTATTTTCTAAACACTAATTATTGTGCATTTTTATTCTTTTAAATCTCAATTGACTCCCATTATGAAATATAGGGATTTAGTTCATATAGCTTCATTTAATTCTTTATTCCTCACCTCAATTCCTGAGCAGTATAATATTTTTAGTTCAACTATTGGTAACTTTGGTAAACTGGAATAATAAACTTGAAATTTGATTTATGTTGTTAAAAACTTTAAACACTATATTTTAATATAAGATAATAGTATCTGTTCTTAACTATCATTGCCGCTTCTCACTTTGACCTTTCATTTGCCAATTGTACTTTATTTATGTTGTCAAGAATGAATACATAGTTTTTTGTAAACATGATCATTCATACTTTCTTTTAGTTGATTGATTTTAAAAGTCAAAAACCAACAAACAGGTAGTACATGGTCACTGTAGAACTAAATATCACTGGGATTATATTTCCTTTTCTTATTGACAAAAAACAAAACAAAACAAAACAAAACAAAACAATGGATCTTGATCATATTTTAAAAGTTGTCCTCTTAATCATTCATTTGCCACAAAACTCTCTTTTTTCCTCTCATTTCTTGATTGAATAGTGACTAATTTGCTCCCTTGTCAGCTGTACAGTTACAGTTATCCTTTGAGCTCCCTTTACTACACTTCTGGATTAGGGACAAAGAAGACTGTGGTTGAGGTTGCAAACTCACTGCAAACTGAATTGATCATCATAGTTTATTCATTTGTCTATTCATCCAGTAAATATTAATGTCAGTCATCATTATATGTTAGGCACTATTCAAAATGTTAAAGTTAAAGCAGTGAATAAAACAGGCAGCATATTTTTATTCAGGTGATTTGGGGTTAACATACTTTAGCTATCAGAATATTTGAAATAGAATACAGCAAAACTGGAAAGGGATTATCTGACATTGTTTCATCTACATAAAACGTGTATTTGGCTGGGAAAAGTGAGCTATTAGGGAAGGTTTTATCTGTATATTTACATCTATATACCAATGTCTAAAATGATATTATTACATAATGTATACAAACTATACAAGACTGCTCATGAAATACAGCACTTAATGATGGGCTTCCTCTTTGTCACATTAGATGGGGTCACTTTTTTTTTCTTTTAACACTCATGAAGGAGACTAGGACCTCCTAAAAATGTAAGCTTAGATTAGCTATAAGTTTTTCTCCTTACGGCAAGCTTTGATAAACTAATCCAAGCTCTCTGATCCTCCTTAATAAATGTATTAATTCTCAGACTAGCTTGCTGTTCTACATTTAAGAGACAGTAAATATAGCAAGTGAATAAAGGAGATCTTGACTTTGAAGTGAGCTAGCCTTGAGCATATATTCTCAATCTTGTACTTGCTAGTAATGTAAACTTAGACAACTTCTGTAACTATTCTAAGTTTTGATTCATTTACAAAATTATATTTAAAAAATATTTAATTCTTGTAGGAAAACTGAATAATATAATGAAAGCAAAAGTAGGCATATTCTAAATGTTTAATAAATGCTATATATTCGTGTTTTTCTTTTGTTATTAACATCCCTTGCACCTAATTTTTCCACAGAATATGATGGTTTCAACCCACTCATTTTTCCATCTATAAATTGCAACTATTTTTGTTACCTTAAAAATTGTATTCTTTAGTTTATTATAAAGAAAGTACACAATTTTTAGTTAATTAAAAGGAAAGTATGAATTTCAAAACCTCATTATTCTGAATTCTTCCACACATCAAGAGATTTCCCATTCTAGTTTGAATGTTCATCAACTGGACTTGCCTGGCTTGTCTTGTCTATTCTTCAGCTAGAGGGAAATATCCATATTTCCTAATCTGCAAATGACTAAGTTGATTATCCCTGGGAAGATTTCATAGAAACAATGCATTCGGTGGTCAACATGTTTTGAAGTCAGCTAAAGTTCTTCGTAACTCCATGTTGTAATTGAAATTTTTAGAGGCTATTTCAGATAAGGACCTTTTTTACTTTCTTCTTTTTTGGCAGATGTAGAATAACAAAAACCCTATGTCAGCCACCATACAATGGTAAGAAGTTGCCAAGGGGAAGACAGGGTACATTAGGTTATGCTGTGATAATATACAAACTCCATAATCCTTTTGACATGCAATAGCAAAAGCTACTACATATGATAAGTTTACTGTAGGTTCACAGTGGCCCTACTTTATGTAATATTTACTCTGGGACCCAGACTTTTAAACATTAATGGTAATGATAGCATAAAGAAATGGGAAAAAGGACCACTCACTGGCTCTTAAAACTTCTGTCCAGAGTCAACATGTGCCACTTTCATTCATATTGTATTTGCCAAAGAAAAGCACATAATCAAGCCTAATATTAATGTGGAAGTAAATACTTGTGAATAGCAATACTATCATCCACACTGAACATAATAAGAATGATATCATAGATATCTTTCTTCATTATATAGCAATATTATTCACAATAGCTAATACATGGAAGCAACCAAGTGTCTATTGACAGATGAATAGATAAGTAAAATTTAGTATATACATATAAAGAAATAAATGGAGTATGATTCAGCCTTAGAAAGAAAAAAATTCAAACATATGCTACAACATGGTTGAAACTTGAGGACAAATATTGTATAATTCTACTTACATGAAGTACTTAGAGTAGTCAAAATCATAGAGCCAGAAAGTGGAACGGTGGTTGCCAGGGTCGTGAAGCAGGGTGAATGGGGAGCTATTGTTTATGGGTACAGAGTTTCAATTTTGGAAGATGAAAACAGTTCTGCAGATTAATGGTGGTGATTTTTGCATACCAATATGATTATATATTTCATACCACTAACTGTACACTTAAAATGGTTAAGATGGTAAATTTTATGTGATATATGTTTTACTACAATAAAAAATTTTTTAAAAGATCTTAAGATATGCAGAAATTTCTAATAACGTGTTTTTGGAAAACAATGAATGTCTATTGGTGGAAGTAAGTTTCCAATCATTGAAGATATTCAAGAAAAACTGCATAGAGCAAATATGCAAAGGGATAAATAGCATCGTATGATTGTCTAGACAACCAAAGTATTGTTTTTACTCTTGAGATTCTAAAGTATGTGACTTTTCCAAAGCCTAATAGCAAGTAAGAGGTTAGTAAAGGGTAACATGACTGTCTTCTCCAAGTGACTATGTATGCAAGAAAGGAAAAACAGAGCTCACTATGAATTAATGATCTAACATTCAGATTCTATATCATTGCAGGATTCTCGAACAGAGAAACGGGACACTGAAGTTATAAGCAAGAAGCAGCGTTTATTGATGCCAGCACCAGCTCAGCAGATTCTTATCCAAAGGCTCTGTCCCAATTGTAACATAACAGGCAGTTTTATACAGTCCTGTCATTCCTACACAGCTACAGAGATAAAGAAGAATATTAATTGGTTGGCAAGCTATGAAAAAACAGATGTTAGTTGGAGAGTCCTTGAGATGGGGAAGGTAGCTATGAAAAAACAGATGTTAGCTGGAGAGTCCTTAAGGTTGGGGAGAGGGCAGTTAGGAATGAACTCGTTGGAGCAGGAAATGGCTTAGGCTGCCACAATATTGCCCTGAATTTCAAACGTTGGATAAGGTTCTATTATTTGTAATTTCTTAATTAGTATGCCTGTTTATTCAGTGAGTATAATGTTGTATCACATCAAATTATTCAGATAAACTGAGGATTGCTGCACTGATGCAGTTCTGAATAAGAAATAGGTATGTAGGCAATAGCATTTTTACATGTCTCCTAGATGGAGAGAAATCCTTTGGATTGAGTAATAAATAAATAAATGTGCCAATAGAAAACAGAAAGTAAATACTTACTAAGCCATTACTTAAAAGAAATGTTCTCTTTGAACAGGTAGCTACACCAAAGTCTTACATCATAAATATATATTATTTTTAGAATAATGTTATAAAGAAACAATGTATTGATGATTCTCTTTCTTTACTCCTTTTTCTCATGAGTTTTATAGTTTCACTGACACTGGTTCTACTGTGTTATAATTCTAACATTATTATTTGGTGTCGTGATCTAAATTTTAATTGCTCATAAATGAAAATGTAATACTAAAAAAACAAATAATTTTTATTATTAATTTCAATGATCTTTTCTTACTTTTAATAATTATAATATTTTAATGTAATTAATCCACATTTAATATAACTGAGTTGACAAAATATTCAGAGAGTGATATGAACTTGCTTTTTGTAAATTCATTCATATGTTCCTTTTTGTTTATTTCAGGAGTCAGATACCAAAAATTTTGTTTAATAATTAAGAAAAATCCATACATTCTCAAGCATACCTTTTTGAACATGAAGTCAGCATTTCGGAAACTCAAAATTTGAGAGGTACTATTAGGTCATATCAAAGTATAACACATGATACAATTAGCATCAATGTGTTAGCAAAAACAAAATCCTTTTAAAATTAATTTTTAGCCAATGCCCCCATAAATCGCTGACTACTAAGACAGTTTTAAATAAATCTAAACTTTTGAAAGGGTTTTTGGATTTTGTCTTCTAGATGTCAAAAATCACGAAAGTTATCAGAAGTCTATGCCAGATATTCCCAGAAATGGTCCTCCAATGACATGAATTCTAATGTAATTGGGGAGAGTTTGGATATGGCCCTATATTCATGCTCCATTGCAAAAATGTAACTCATTAGAGCCAAAAGTATTTAACATTAGCATTCTGCTATATTACTTTCGATCTCAGACACCAGTTCTGACTCCCAAAGTGGTGCTTTTGTTTAATAACTGCTGAGGGACAGAGCCAGTGATACATCTCTAGTTTCAAAAACAGAAGTTTAACAAAATTACTTCTATTATTGAAATTGATACTGCTTATGCAGAACCCACAAGTTATTATTATTTGATAAGCCTTAAAATATAATTTTTGCTATGTTCAAGAGAACCAGGATAAAAAAAGAAAAAAAATTATTTAATGAATGTGTTAGATTTTTAAAAAATGTTCCTATTTTATATTTTTAAATCTTCAGGAACAGGGTCCACTCAATTAAACAAATACACTTATTTCCATAATTGAAGAAATAGACATACTTAGATGACATTTTCCAAGTAGGCTGCAAAATAGATGAAACTTCCTATAATAAATGTACTTCTTGACCAGCCTGATAAAACACAATTGTCTCAGATACATACAATGAATATTACTATACTATTCTTTATAAATTTTTACTATTCTTTGAATATTTATATGTTTTTATTTTGAAAAGTTATTTTAAAATCTACCAGAGAGTTTAGTTAAAATATTCTGTAAATATACTGTATTTTAAAAATTTATTTTATATATTGTTTTATTTTAATATTAATTTTATTTAAAAAAATTTTAAGATTATGCAATTGAAAACAACTATCCAGTCCCTGCCCTCAAGGTGAGCAGTAAATGTAAAATAATTGGAGAAGCTAATCCAAGCTTAGAAGGTCACAGGTAGCTTCTGGGAAGAGTTCATGTCAAAAACAAGGGGAACTTCACTAAATGCAAAATTCTGGAAGCCAGAGAATTTGATACATAAACGAAGAACAAAAACCTGTAAGCAGTTCAGGACACTGGTAGGGGAAAAATAAAAAGAGGAAGAGGAAGAATTAATGAAAGTTTGCCTTGATATTCTGCCAGTGTAGCTAAAATTTAACATACAAACAGTAAGATTAGAAAAGTTCCCAGAAAACTCATATACCAAGCCTCTGTAGGAAAGTTTCAACATAATACAACAATGATAGATTGAGAAAACTAGCTTCATTTTTTAGGAGTGAGGAAGAGGGGTGTGGTAGTGCATTGGAAACATGGCACAGCATAACGATGGTAATAATAATAGTTTATGCAACTTGCTATATGACATGCACTGTTCTAAGAACTTGAAAATAATCATTTAAATCTCATTTTTAAGAAAAACCTTATGAGATCCATATTGTTTTCATTCTCAGTTCCCAGATGAAGAAACATAAGAGATTTTAAATAACCTGCTTATTATTTTATAGTCAAGCCAAAATTTGGAAGCTTACTTTTAAGCAGTCCTGTTTTTGCATCTGAACTCTACCTCTCACCATTTGGGTGGTCCTGGGCAAGTATTTAACCTCTTTGAGCCTAACTTCTCTTATATTAAAAACGGGGATGCCCTGTTATCATAAATTTCATGACATATTATATAGCCCCAATAAAATACTAGTTTTCCTTCCTCTTTCTATAACCCCATGGCTCTCATCCTTTTATTTAATACTTATATACTAACCTCCTAAGAAAATACCAAAGACCTGCAAAGACACATTAGACTAATAGTCATTATCACTGAAATGAGGAATGAGCATAGGCTGTAGTGTGATTAGACTTAATATCCCTGTTTATTAGTGCCGAGCCCTTTAATTGGGCCTGATCCCTTTGGGGAAAAGTAAGAACTATTAGGGAAATTTGTAAAAGCTACTACACAATAAGAATAAACTCTACCATCTCCCAAAACTGAAATTATCACCAGGTAGAATAGATGAGGCAGTTTTGCAGGTACCAAGCATCTAGTTTATCCTAGTTTATTTAGGGTACCTGGCCACATCATACAACACGGACCACAGACATAAAACAGGTCTGAAATTCCTTAAAATGTCTCCATTATTCCGGCTCAGTAAAGTGGCTTTTATTATAACCTTAAAACCATCTTTGTAACTTTACTTACCTTTTCCTAAGACCCTGCCAGTACTCCCCCTAGATGTCCTACTCATTTGGGGTCATTCTGACTTTGTCCTTATTAACTGCTTATTTCCATTTATCTAGTATTTTTCATTTCAACTTTAATAATATATGATAGTGTTCTATTAACTTGATAAATCGGAGTACCTCAGCAATTTTAATAGCCTATAGCCTGTTTTCATCTTGAAGAAAAGTTCAAGAGAATTCTAATATGTACCCATGTTTTAAGACCATGAATTAATATAAGAAGCTTGATATAAATGAGGGAAGATGGGAAAAAAAAGTTTGTAAGTTGAGAGAGAAAAGTTAGTTTCCAAATCTTATACTGTCTGAAGGACTTCATTAAACAATCTCTTATTGTCTTATGGTTATTATATATAAAGCATTCTGGTGAACTTTTAACATAAATATTCTCACCTAACCTTACAATGTTATAAGGTAGAAACTATTGTAACTTCTATTTTACAGATGGGAAGAATGGCAACGATTAAGAAATGTTCCTAAGTTCATGCAACTAGTAAGTACTGGAATCATGGTAAATGCAGGTTTTTCTGACTCCAAGTACTGAACTTGCAAACATTACATAAGATCATTATATTCAACAACATGGCAAGTGACAAAATAATAATAATAATAATTTTGAGTGAGAAAATTCTTATTTGAGTCTCGAATTTCACACTTAAAGGCTGAATGTTCATGGAGAACTAACTCTAAATAAATTTCACAATCTTTACTTCTTGAGAAAATAAGGTATGAGATCCTGCATTTGCTAAGGTAATAATGGCTGTACTAACTGAAATCTCAGTGGCTTCACAACATAGACATTTGTTTCTCACCCACTTAAAATCCAAAGTGATATTTCTGCTCAGCAGACAGTTTGAGTTCAAGTTCTCTACCCTGTGGCCACACCAACACCTACCTCTCAAATTCACCCTAGTTGTTTCCATTCCACCTAGACAAACAAACATAGAATCATGATGAGGTATTGCTGTGTACATCACTCACTTACTATAGAACCCAGTCATATGGCCATTCCTAACTTCAATGGAGTCTTAAAAATGTAGTGGTGCTTTGTTCCTAAGGAGAAAAGGTCACAGCTAGTAGCCTCTTCTATAAAGAGTATGTGTAAAGACTCATTCTTTGGTTAGTTAGTAGTAGCTATTTCTATTGTTACTTTAAGCCTTTAATGCCCTTGGAATTACCCTACTTTTAAAGCAATATGGGTGATTCAAGAGTATTAATACAACAGTTATGGAGCTAGCCAGTATTAAAACAAAAAGGTATTTCAATATCAAAAAAAAAAAAAAAGTGAAGTACATTTAGTAGAGAGCTCAGAGAGCATCTCTCTAAGGGAAAATATCTTTATTCGGCTACTGGAAGTTTAAATAACCTTCACCAGAGGGAATCTTGAGGTAGGGGAGTCTGCCACATAAAAATGTTTGTCTCTTTCATTACATAATATCCCTTTGCATTCCAAGTACTCTAGCTGATCTAATTAAAATTTGATAAGAAGAGATTTAAAAGATAATTTAATTCAGCATGCAATTATCATCGAACCAAAGATCATTTCTCAACAAATGAATAAACTATGAATCATTTTTCATGTACTAATTGAATAACTCCAATTGAATCAATATAAAAAACCTCAATTGACATGTATACCCATATGCCCACTATAGAGACAAAAACATTATTCAGACTATTTAATTAAATGAGCATTTTCTGACTTCCTGAGAAATTATCTGTATCAAAATATGTCTATAGATGTATATCAGTACAAATATTTGTGCACATTTATAATTCTCAAAATATTCTGAGAATATCAATGAAGCTCATTATCAACACCAAGAGAATCACAATTTAATAGATGAATAACTAATATCCAGCTGAACTGAGGTGGCCTCTAAAGCCAAAATTAAATTTTACTCTAAAATCTAAACTAATAATATATGTATTCCAAAAACAGGATTAACCATAAGTGAGAATAAAACAAGATTCTGTGAGTAAGTCAGCAATGAAATAGTTTTGTTAAGTTTAGCACTTTAATCCTATGACATGAGGATTCACTGATTGCCATGCAGAAAATTGATTTATGCTCTTCATGGAGGAAGAGTTCAAAAGTAGAAAATTGACAAATCACGAGAGTCAGAAGGAAGTGGCAGAGGTAAGGGGAGGGCAAGAGAAGAGGGAGGGGAAGGGAAGGGAGGAGGAGGGAAAACACCAGTTTGTTGATTGCTGACTGCCCATTTTACTATGGTTCAAGAAAGTTAGAGTTCTGGCTAATCCAACATGAGCAATGAGTAATCAGATTACACCGGTTAGGCTATTTTATCTGAGAGATACTTAAATCAGCTAATTGGTTCCTTCTTTTCTATTCGAACTTCCTAAGATTTTTAATTCCAATGTGTTTTCTTTAACAAGAGAATATGCTGAAGAGGCTGAATTAAGCTTTCCAATTCACTTGATAGTTTATTTCTCTGTATAAATGAACGACAACATTTTTGTTTATACATATCTGTGATTTATGTCCTTCAGTCACTCTGAAGTTGGTTAATGTGAGTCTGTCCACTGAGACAGCTTCCCTCTTAAAGTGCAAACAAACTGAACCTGGAGGACTGTGATCCAGTCCCCTAACTGCAATGAATGAATCCACCAAGGCAAATGTCACTGGGTTTCTCGGGAGCCAGTCCCTCTTCCCCATATGATCTAATTTTGTGCTGGTGTTCTGCTTTCTTGAAAAAGTCTTGGTCGCTAACTTTTGTTTCGCTGAATTTTATTTTTAGTTTACTAAAAGATTTTATAACCTTTGTTTAAGTTGTTTTTAACATTCAAATTTAATTCTAGATTATGGTGAGATTAATTTATAAGCTAGTTAGGTTCTAGATGATTTCCCTTCTCTTTCTTACCTCTTATTTGAGGACATGAGTGTGTAAGGAGAAAAAGAAGAAGCAGACATGGAATGACTACCAAGTGAAATCTATATATTTTTATCTTACTAAAAGTATTAGAGAAGATTATTAATAACTTTATATATGTAAATAACATTTAGGAGTTATTAATTTTCAATTATAGTTTTGTGTTTGTTTTCAATGTCCTTTGTGATTATTTGATTGAAATTATTAATTTGCATATATTTTATAACATCATGGATCCTGGTTCCAGAAGTATCAGGAGGTCTTACAAGAAAATAGATGGCCTCGTCCCAGCAGACTATTTAAGGTAAGTCAGCTTTCCCATTTATTAGCGGTGAAACCTCTAATAGGTCATTTAAGATTTTCGTTCTCCAATTAGAGTATTTGTTGGACTAAATATGGTATACAAGTTAAGAACGTGCAAAAAAAAATTAAGTCTTTTTTTCCTACAAATAATAAATTTATTGTTGGAGACATTAGATTTTTATAATTTTTCTAAACTAAGTGAAATTGTCATGAGATTATAATGATATGCATAAAACTTAATTATTAACTGCACGATATTGAGTCAACAGCAAATTTTACATGTTTATGAAGCATATTATTTCTACATGTATACTTTTTATTAATCAAGTCAATGTGTCTTAAAGTTTAAATACATCTTTAATTTGACCAAAATTGAATAAAAATAATTATAGGATAAATATGATATAAAATTTTTAATGTTATCATTATTTATTCTCATCCTTATCTGCTTTTAATATTCTCATTGTTCCAGATGGTCTTAAGTTGATATTTGTCAAAATTAAATCCTATGAAAGAAACTTATGAATGTCTTAGTTTAGAATGAGTTTAAATGCTAAAATAAATCTCACTAAATATAATGTTCTAAACATGACAATATATGCTGCTATATTAGAAACTAATAATAGTTATAATTTTGTGGTATTTACAGAAGAAGAAAATACAATCTAAATAAATACCAAAATACAAGCTCTATTTTCTTGAGTCCATACTCTACAGAAAAATCATGGGAAAGAAATGATAATATGTTCAGTGTTCTCAAGGGATATGAAATCTGGTCAAATGTCCTTGAACAAAATAGCATATAAAAATATATAAATTGGAACACAAGAAGCATATTAAATTACATGAGATCTGTAGTCCAAATTAAATTATAGCAGCTTTTGAAGACAATTATATAAAAAGCAACTGTGTAATTTTCCAGAGTAATATCAATACTGTTTAGGTCATATTTTCTATATAGGTACTTGCTCTGATTTTTTTTAAATGGAAAATTAAAATTCTAATGTTCTTCAAGAAAATAAGAAATCATTGTAATGAATTATATCATTATTTATATAAAATGTAACCAATTTATCTATGATGTTTCTTAATTTTTATTTTTAATGGACATAAATGTTCTGTATGGAGTTTCCTTGTCAAATATTTGGAAAATACAAATTACTATTATGATTCTATTTGTCAGTTCTTTTTCTTTTTAATTCTATAATCAGACACCTTATTTAATTTGGGAAGCATGCTTTGCTTTAGCAAATTGCATAGCAAATTGATTTTCTAAAAAGTTAAACCTGATTTAGCCCTCATTAACTATTTTAATTATTGAAAGTATCAATAGTGCCATGCCAGAACACTTTCCTACAGAACAATCAAGTTTTATAGGCATTATACCGTCCACTCATTTTGGCAAAACTAATATAGCTACTTAGTCACCACATTTTGGATCTTATCTATTGTGTCGAGATGCAAAGGAGGTCCAGGGTGATCATTTTGAGATATTGCAATATTCTGATGCTTCCATTAACAAGTTCGATTGACTTTATAATCACTCTTTCTGGTCTTGCTGTTGAAGGTGCAGTTTGGTGATTTCTCTAATTGCCATACACAGCTTTATGTTCCTAGAGGATGGTGGGATGTAGAATTTACTTCCCTTCTAGTGTGGTCACTATGTTCCAATCATACTGGTCTTATCACTGTCACTTTGAGTCATCAGCCTCATGCCAAGCATAATATTGTTGTGCTTGCTTTTTTTTTTTTTTTTAATCTGGGAAAATTTACCCAGAATTTTTCTATAGTGAATCTGTGTATTATTCAAGTTATACATACCCTGAGTAGCTTTCCCAGGTTACTCCAACTAAAACAGAATAACCCATTTCCCCCAACAATACACCCCCACACACACACACACACTCTCTCTCTCTCTCTAAACTCTACAAATCACTACCACACAACCTATTTCTTTTTCTTTATTATTCTATGTCATTATTCTGTTTGAATGTTCACTTACTTGTTTTACATGAATCCCCTACTATACTATAAGATCCATGAAAGCAGAAACAGATATTTTGTCTTGTTCTTTGCTATATCTCCAACTTGCAGGACAGGACCTAATTATACTGAGCATAAGCCCTCAAGGATCAGATAATAGAAAGAAACAAAAAGAGATCATGGAAGGAAGAGCAAAGGAGGAAAAGTAGAAGGTGAGAAAGAAGACAGAAAACAGGTGGGAGTCCAAGTTACAGGACAGCCAGTTTTAGATATGTTAGAGAATCCATTTAACCTCTCAGATTCCATTATTACTCTATTGGCTCCTGATGTGTAAAAACTCATTTGAGATTTTGAATTCAAGGGCACTTCACTTGGGAAAGACTACCATGTTGTGCAAAGTCAGGATCAACATGTCAGTGCTTCTATTTTCTTTAATCTAGAGTTCCCATCATGATCATAATTTTATCTTTGTTCTCACTCTATTCAAAAATGTCTTGAGTTTATACCACATCCAGTGTTTTCTGAGTCCTCTTTCTAATCTATTTCTTTCTTTTTTAAAAAATTTCTATGTCTTCTTTCTATGATGAATGATCTTCATGAAATAAGATTCAATCGAACTGATGACATTCAATATTTTTTCTACAATTTGGAATAAAACAGTCCATTTTCTAAAATAAATTGCAATGTGTTTAGTTATGTTTTAGCATTGTGGGAGCAGAGTTTCTTTACATAAATTTTACAGGTATTTTTAATAATTTAAGCCCAAAATATTTTATAATATTTCCACCATTTTTTATTTTATTTTTGACCAAATTGTCCTACTCCTTAGTGGTCTTCCTTAAAATTGGTTATAATTTGTTAAAATTGGTTATAATCTTATAGATTTAACTCAGTGTCAGTGTCAGTAATGGGGGAAAAATCAAATGATGTATATACCTAATAATAGTGCTAATAATGTTAGTTTTAAATAAATTATGGTGTATCTCAAACTATTTTGCAAGAATCAAATTGAATAATTAAAAAGAATATGTAAATATAAGAAATTATATTATGGTGAATATGTTATTTTATAGTAAGTGAAAATGTAAGACAAAAATTATATCCATGTGATAATAAAAAGTATGTCAAATTAAATGTCAATTTAATGAGTAAGAACTAGATTTTTTAAAAGGAAGAGTTAAGGCACTGAAGTAAAGGAAATATGGAATTCTTGTTTTCTTTAATTTTAACTTTTCCATAATTTATAGTTACTAATGTAATAGGAGGAGGATGATAAAGAAGATAAAATTATATTACCACAAGGAAATCAAAAGTACATTAAAATAATATTTATTATATGTTTACTTTTTCATCCATTAAACAAGTCAATGAACATCCACTATCCCAGTTATTTTAGAGGCACTTTATAAGGTGTGAACACAATCCCTGACCTTCAAGAATCTATAGTCTTGTGGAAAGTAGAAGTAAAAAACATTATGAGGCAGCATATGATAGGTATAATATGTGAGATGCAAAACAGAAATAGTTTGCAAGCAAAGGTGACTGACAGAATGCTTGAGATTGAAGAAACGTGCTCCCCCCCTCCACCTCCTTTGAGAGGAGAGCCTTCATATTGGTACTTTAGCAATGAAAATAAACTCACCATGTAATGTTGGGAACTTTCCAATTTAGTGAGGTCAATTTTACGCCAAATTCAAGAGCTTTTATTATTTGCCAAGTAAATAATTTTGATGAGATTCAAAAGCCTTATTTCTATCAAAAGGGCACGTTTGTAGTGTATATATAAAACTTTTTTTGGCAAGGATATATACAGAAGTTGGATGCTCTAGTAAGTCATACCAGCTTTTCTTTTTCTTTTCTTTTCCTTTTTTTTTAATTTTATTTTTATTTTTATTTTTTTTATGCTTACAGCACCTGGTATTCTGTACCAGCTTTTCTTAAAGGGCATTCTGTGGAATGTGATCCTATATGATATCCCTCTAAACAATTTTGGGAAGCACTATGTGGGAGCACAAAAAAAGATTTTCTTCCCACCTTCTAACTTCTTTTAGCCAGGTTAATAAATTAACAGAGACAGATTAATAGGAGAAAATGTCCAACATTTATTTTTATGGATGCACATTCAGAGTGCCATAAGAATGAGACCCGAAGAGGCACTGGAAAGTTGAGGCTTATATTCCATTACAGAACTAAGAAGGGTGGGGGGTGGGTTACGGTTTGGGACTTCAAAGGAGGAAGGCAAGTCACGTGGAGATGGAAAAACAAATGTTTGGTAAATAAGAGTTTAGTGAGCCATCTTTAACAATGGGACACAGACAGGATTTTGAACACATGGACCTTACTAGGTTCCTCTCTACCACACACTAGTTTGTATTAAACTACGGTTAATCTGTGATATCTCCCTTCCTGGAGCAAGTTCTCTATCTAATTTTCTTTAAGCAGTTAGGGGGAAAGTTAAAGGTTCTTTCTGAGTCTTTTGTTTCTTAAAAACCAGCTTAAAATTAATATTCCAAAAAGTATATTTTAAGGTGGCAAACTCTGCTCTTCTACTGCATATAAACATCGCTCTCCTGCTAGAGATCCACCATGTCTATGTCAAAATAGGGGTCCTGAAAGCTGTATAATAATATCAGTATTTCCAATTTTATTTCATCACAAAATCCTTTATGTTAATAGGTATAATACATTAATATTCCAAGTCCCACATTTGAATAGCAATGTAAAGCAGGAGTTAAAACAAGGGTTCAAGGTAGAGACTGCTTGGACTGTGACTCCACCTCGCCCTCTATTATAATCTTAGGAAAGGATAATAGCATGGTAAATAGGTTTTGTTTGGGGGGTGGATAAATAAGATGACATATATATTATATATCTATATACAATATAGATATATGTATATATACGCGCATATATATAAATACATATATATATACACACATATATACACACACACATATATATACACACATATATATACACACATATATATACATATATATATATATGCATATGTATGTATAGAAAAAGTACTTGGATGAATGCCTGACACTTGGTAAAAGTGTTATCATTATTAGAGTAGCTTTCTTTGGATGTATAATAGTAATATTCTAAAAATGGCAAATGTGAAGTAGAATTGCATTTGCTAGTATAAAAATTTAAGCAGCTGCTTCACTGGTGACTCTTGCACCTGGACAGAATTTTTTGCTTTCTCTTACAGTCATTGGTTTCCAACAGAGGACCTCAAAAAGGAAAGACACATGTCCAGGCATGTGATGTGTTATCTGAGATGCCATTAGTACTGTCAACCTGACATGTCTACTGGACTACAGGGTAGATCACAGTGGCCTCTCTTCTAAGCTCATTATCAGTGGTCACTAAATTGATAATGCAATCATAAATTAATAATGTTTCAAAGAATTTGATAAAAATAATGAGTTTCCCTTATCTATAACCATAGAACAAATAACCAAGATGTCCATTATATTTATTGTCACTATTTTTTGTAGAACATTGCCACCAAATCACTCGTGTGAGGCACACATCAATCATTACACTGGCCACACTTACAGATATGGCTGGAACTCAGCGATTTAGGTTCTCTATTCATTTCCAAAATGACATTAATATTTTGACAGAACTTTGTCCCTTGTGTTACTTCTTCAAATATAGCAGAGAATTGCCAAAACAACTCTTGGAGTAACAAACAGTATTTCTGATATTTTGCAGTTGGGTAACTCTCAACATTCCCTTAGAAGCATGAAGAAAGACAGCTTTTAGAGATCTGCGGTATAAACTGAAGCATATCGTTGCCTCAGGAGATAAGAAACCTTACACAGCTGAAATAGAATCAAGTCACTTGCAACATCCACAAGAAGCACACTGTCACATTTTTGTTTTAAATTTGTGTGACAACCTCTAAGGACATTCAGTGTGTGTCATATTTCAAGACTGCAAATAATTTGTTAACCTTTACTCAAAAAGTTGAAGAGATTTTTCTCTACCCAATGCATTATTCCATCCAAAAGCAAAAGTCGTTGCTGAAGCTTTGTACAGAAATCAAATTGTTTATTCTGAAACAACACTGAAATTTATAGCATAATAAGAGTATTCCCTGTAGAATTTTTCTCATCACAGTACTGACATTACTGGTGAAACAGTGAAAATTCACTAACAAATTACAAAATCCTTATCCTAATTTAATCGTTGAGTTTCTATCTAAAAGAGGCAATGCATATTTTTATGCAAAAATTCTCCTTAGTACAAAAGTTAATTTTCATGAAAAAGTAGAAAGACTAAGGACTCAAACATAAACAGAGTTGAAGATGACAAGTCATTGACAATGTAGCAAGTTTAAGATAACTTACACTTTTTAATACAATAGTCTGTCTTTCTAAGGTGGGGGAAAGCATGGCAAAATAATACCTAATTGCAGCACTAAAACTGGATTTAAAAGCACACCTGACTTCCCAAATGTTAGCTATCATGAGTATATGCTATTTTTATAGTAAAATAAAGAAAATAAATTTTATTTTTAAAGACCATGTCTCTTTGTAAACAAACTTCATTAATTTTCATACTATTAGGATTTTCTTCTAGTCAGTTTAGTCAATGAACACTTTGCACCTCAACAAATATGTATCCCTTTGTGTCAAAAACCCAGTAAATTAATGTACAACTGTTAAAAGGGAAACATTTGTGGGTCTCAATAATGTATCTTTACAGAAGAGCTGACTCATTTTTATACCTTGGTTTCAGTTGTCATTAAATATAATGGGGGTGATGTATTGAGTACAGAGCAGAAAATGAATTCTGATTAGCATAAATAGGGAGAGATTTATTTCAGGATTCTAAATGGATTACAGAATTTTTGGGAGGACTGAAGTAATAGACTCTCAACTGAGCTTCCCAAATGAACTAACAAAGCCGTGCCACAAGAATGTCCACCAGAAGAACTACTGCCCTGTCTAATTACAATCCCCCATGATAGCTGCTGGGTGCAGAACTTCCTTATGCCTCGGCCCTGAGCAGAAAATCACCACCAGCCAAACTAGGAATCCTCTTTCAGGAAGGAGATATACACTATGATTGATGCTTTGTTTGGCAACCTCCTCTTTAAGAAAAAATAGCTCTGCACAACCAAGATTATATAGATATTTGATTTTGCCATTTTACAATAACACCATATTCTAACAACTAGCAGTATCAGCAAGAATTACACTCCCATACTTTTGTAGTTGTAACTTTGTGTGACAACCTCTAAGGACATTCATATTGTATCATATTTCAAAATGCAATAATGCTTTAATCTTTAACCAAGAAAGCCAAAGTGCTCTCTCAACCCAATGCCTTATTCCAATGAAGAGAAAAAAGCCTTTGTTTAAAAGTTTCTTTTGTTGGAAATCAAATTACTTATTCTAACATAATATCTGAATTAATAGCATACTAAAACTAATTAAGATGTAAAAAAGTTTTTTTCTTAATATAAAAAAGCAATATCCCTATGATAACAGTTTTGAGTGCTAGTTAGATTCTTTGTAGTTGTGTGAAGTAAGTCTTTTTTCCATGAAGCAGCTTTTCTAATATTTGAAAATAGCACCTATGTTTTCTATATTTTTATTCTCAAGTTTAACTGTTCCTACTTCTTTCATATGTATAATATGACTTTTAGATTTTCTTCATTTGTAATCACCTTCCTCTGGGCTTGCTTTAAATTTTAATAGTCTTCAAAAGATGCCATTTGACATGGAATGGAATTATCTGGAAATGATCAGAAAAAGTAAGAAAAATACAGTGGGGTCATTTCATTTCTTCATTCTAATCTTCTATACTTACTAGCAAAATAGCCATAATATCATCTTGGTACAATTATACATATAGTAATGTATAATCATTATACAAGTAGTTTCATATATGTCCTTTATGTCTTTCTTTATTTAAAGTACTTTTCTTTTTTCAAATAAAACAAAATAACTTGTGAAGTTATCTTAAATGTTTTTGTCGCTTCTATCTTACCTTTGTCCAGCTAGCTTTCCTGAACCATACCTAAAATTTTGTAGTTCCTCAAATCTTTTCCTATTTTCTCTTTCCTATTCACTCTGGCCTCTCTCCCAAAGTAATCCCATACTGGTCACTTACATAACTTGTTTACTATGCAGTCCATATTTCTACAATTTTCAAAGTTATATTTCAAATCAGACTTTACTTCTGGGCTTCAAATGTACATAGACAATTAACCATAATCTGGTCTAACATGAAATAATTATCTAACGCTAGAACACTAGCTATTTTATTTTTCAGTAAATAGTACCACCATACATCTTTTTCAGCCAGAAACTCAACCCAGAAATTGTCTTTGATTCCTCCCATTCATTCATCTATCTATATTAAAATTATCATGGAATTTTTTCAATTCTAATACCCAAATTATGTGTAATCTACAGCCTTTTTTTTTTTTTTTATTGATGTTTGACTGTCCTCATCTCCTTTCTAAACCACTGTGATATTGTCCCAATAAGTCTCTACACATTTTTTCCTATCTGGTTCCACTCCTTTCTCAAAGAAATTTTCACCTCTTTTTTTTCCTAATCAAATCTTTCTTAGCTTCTGATTGTTTCCATAAAAAGGAATAAATTCGTTTCTTTGGCCTATCGGCTCTTGCAGTGGCTCATGCATCCAATATCAGTTTAATATACTAGCTATAATAGGCTTCTTTCAATACCCCCAAACATACAGAAGGCTTCTGTGATTTAGATTATGCTGCATTGAAGTCTGTCCCCCAGCAGCAGCCAATATACATACTCTGTTTAACTGAGTATTCCTTGTTTACTATTTATATTTAAATGTCGTTTATTCAAGGAAATTTTCCTACTCTTCTGACTGGGTTGTGGTATAGCTAGTTTCCATAGATGAACTCAAATAAACCCCATCCTATCCTGTAAACCCCCATCAAGATGTGGAGCCTATGAGTGCTTTGATCAATAGAAGATAGAAAAAGGGACATTCTAAGGTCTTCTAAGTTCAAATACTAAAGAAATCTAGCAGTTTCTCCTTCCTCCTGTGGAAGCCAATAACTTACTATGAAGAAGCCTTAGCAGGCCATGTGGAGAGATTCACACGGAATAGAATCAAGGGCCCCAGGTGGCAGCTTTAGGTCTGCTTCCATCTAACAGACAGTACCAACTTGCCAAACAACCAAATGAACCATCCTGAAGCTGTATTCTCCAGCCCAGGTCGAAATGATCCAACTCTTGCCTAGCCTTACCTAAATTGAAAACTTGAAAACACATTATTGAATGATTTTCTTTTAAGTGAGTAAGCTTAATAATAACACAAATGATAACTGAAATGGATATTTCACCATCCACTCATCCATAACTATTTAATATTTTATATGGTAAGCTCCATTTATAAAGCAAAGATACACCTTTAAGTGACATGTAGGACAATAGCTGATGCATAGTAGACACTCAATAGATGTTGACATGAGTATTAGTTTACGTTGAAAAACACAAGTTTTTTAGACTTCCCTATGCCTCAAAAACATATTTTTCCCTTTCTGAATGTCTGAACATAGGATTATATTTATCTTTCTCTGGATATTTTTGTAACCTAACATTACTTACATATGACTCTAAATGTGTTGATTTTCTTGATATTCATTATTTTTAGAGCAGTTTCACTGAAAAATATAGTGCTGGAATTTTAAAAGTACTATTGTGAAGTGTTTATATTGTATAAGAAAAATATTGTATCTAAGCCCTTAAATATTTCCTGTGTTGCTCACTACAATGTGTGGTACTGAAACATTCTAACAGCAAAGCAGATAGATGTATTAGATAGATAGTAAGAGAATTCAACAATTTAGAATTGAGAAGATTCTAACATTATTTTTAGCAGGTCCATGAAAACATTGAAATAATGTAAAAGAATCTCAGATTCAAGTAATTTGTTCAAGTGTTTAACACAAAGGATCAAAAATGCTCTTATCTTATTTGAGAATAATATAATAAATATAAGGGAATATGTTATTGGATGACTACATAAATACAAACTGTTGAGATAACATGCAAACCCAAAAACGTATGGAACAATGACAGGACTAACTAGAGTTGAGGGAAGAAAGTGAAGTATACACTACAACATAAAGAACAACAAAGCAAGTAACTAGCCAAAATAATAGAATGACTATATATATTCGTTATACGTATATATAATTTATATACAAAATAGTATTTAATATTTTATGAACATATAAAATAGAATATTTTAGATAAAATATTTTATACATATATGAAATATTTATATATTATTCAAAAGTAAAGTTGAGAAAAATATTTACAAAGCACAGAGAAAAAAATCATTGTCAGAGACGTGAACATGTTATTGTTTTTCATGCAATCTTTAAAATAGGTTAGTAGAAACTAGCTTATAGAAGCAACTACACTGTAAGGATTTAGAAATTTAAGCTTAGAATTTTCCTAAAATAGCAAAACCATGCATATATTGTGATTGTAATGTTTTATTTTTGTGGGCATCCATTTTTAAAGAGAATGTGAATTCATTTCAGGCATATGTGTGCTCATGTTTTCTGAGTTCCCATAGCTTTATGATGAAGTTTGATAAAATAGCTTATTGGTATTGAGTAAGGGAGGAGCTCTTAGTCAAGACCCATGGAAGGAATACCCATAATAAGGTGAAACTGAAAATCTAAAATGTATTTTTCCAGGGAATAATTTTTAAGACAGATTTGGAATTTTTCACCTGCAAAAGGAGACTACTGAGTGAGCTCAAGTTGGTCAACTTAAATTCTTTAATAGAATTTCTCTAGATGTTTCTGTCACTTCTTCAAAATATTTCATAATTCAATAAATTTGTAGAGAAGTTTTGGGATAACTTCAATGGTACATTTACCTGAATCAAAAGGTAGGGACAGATTCATATTTACAGGCCATAAATAATCATAGTTCTTGAGTCTTAGAAGAATTAAAACAATGCAAAATGTTGTAAAATCAACAGAAGAAATGAAAATAAAATAGAAAACTGATGTTCTGAAGAATTTCATTCTTTACATATGAATATAACTGTGCTACATTTTCTCCTCTTAAGAATGTATCATTAAGTTAAAAGGACCAGATCTTTGGAAACATGGTAGAGTGAGAGATGTCCCCAGATCTCTCCCCTTGAAACAACAATAAGATGAATATCTAAAACTCAACAAAAAACACCCAAACTCCAGACCAGCACGTCTGAGTATGGAATCTGCGCATTAGAGCTACCACAGCAGAATACATTTCCATAAATGCCTAGGTGAAGAAATAATCCATTAAACACCATGAACAACCAAGGTGACAAGGTAGCTCAGAGAGAAAGAGAAAAATCTCCAGAAAATAAGCTTATAGACATAGAAATATGCGACATAAATGACAGAGAATTCAGGATGGTGCTTCTAAAAAAACTTAGTGAGTTTCGAAACTAGTCATATCAACAATATCAAAAATTGAAAAAAACAACTAGATGAGCAGAGCAAGAAGATTAAAACCCTCAAAAGAAAAGAATAGATCTCCTGGAGGTGGGGGAACCACTGCAAGAGTTGAACAATGAAATAGCAAGCTTGGGAAATAGAGTCAACCAAATGGAGGCAAGGATCAGTGATATAGAAGACAGAAATCTAGAAATAAATCAGAAGGAAGAAGAGAGAAACTGAAGAATGAAATATAATGAAAGAGAAATTCAAGAACTAGATAATACTATCAGGAGAGGAAACATAAGAACAATGGGCATTATCGAAGTCGAGGAAAAGGAACAGGGATTAGAAAGCATTTTCAGACAAATAGTGGATGAGAATTTCCCAAATCTAAGGAATGAGCTGCAGCTTGGAATTCAAGAAGTCAACAGAACACCCAATTACCTCAACCCAAAAAGGCCTTCACCAAGATGCATTGTATTAAAATTATCAAAAATCAATGACAAAGACAGAATTCTCAGGGCAGCCAGGGAGAAGAAAATGGTAATTTATAAAGGTAAACCCATTAGATTATCATTGGACTTCTCAGCACAAACCTTACAAGCCAGAAAGGAATGGAATCAAATATTAAACTATTAAGTGAAAAAAACTACTAGCCTAGAATAATGTATCCAGCTAAATTCTCCTTTAGATATGAAGGAGAAATTCAGACTTTTCCAGACATACAAAAATTGAGGGAATTCTCCACTATGAGGCATTCACTACAGGAAATACTTAAAGGGGTCAGCTCATCTAAAACAAAATAACAACAACAAAAAACTAATTAGGAGTAAAGTGACTATCAGGCAAATAGAAATAGAGAGTGCAACCCTTACTAAGAACAGGGCATTATAAGCTTAAATAATAATAAGAGAATTGTTATAACAGAGATAACAATGACTGAAAAGGGTGGGATTCAAAGATCCAAATTTATAAAGGGGAATGGAGATAAGGCACACACAGAAGAAAATGGATGACTATATATATATATATATATACCACACACCAAAGATTCAGAACTGAAGTATATAACATAAAACAAGAAGAACCAGAGGCAAAACCTTCAAAAGCCAAGCGAAATAAAGAAAACAGAAACACGAGGACAAGGAAGCAATGGAAACACCGAGCTACTAGTAAGCAAAAGATAAAATGGCTATAAGAAGACCTCATATTTCAATAATCACCCTAACTGTAAATGGTCCGAACTCACCAATAAAAAGGCACAGACTTGCAGATTATATCAAAAAACAAAACTCAACCATATGCTGCCTCCAGGAGACACATCTTGGCTCCAAAGACAAATATAGACTCAAAGTGGAAGGGTGGAAAATGATATTTCAAGTAAATGGCATTCAGAGAAAAGTGGGAGTAGAGGTTCTAATATCAGACAAAATAGACTTTGAACTGAAAAATGTAAATAAAGATACTGAGGGACACTTCATAATTATAAAAGGAATCATGCACTAAGAACACATAACACTTATTAATATCTATGCTCCCAAATATGTAAAGCAATTAATAACAGAACTAAAGGGAGAAACATACCAAAACACTATCATAGTAGTGGACCTAAATACCCCACTGTCAGATATGAACAGATCATCCAAACAGAAAATCAATAAGAAAATAACATCCTTACATTATACATTAGACCAAATGAACATAATTGACATTTTCAGAGTCTTCTATCCCAAAACAGCTGCTTATACATTCTTCTCTAGTGCACATTCTAGTACATGGAACATTCTCAAGAACTGACTACATACTAGGACACAGAGATAGCCTCAACAAATATAAGAGAGTTGAAATCACACCAAGCATATTCTCTGATCATAATGCTTTGAAACTAGAGATCAAGTGCAGAAAGAAATCAGGAAGAAACATAAATACATGGAGATTAAACAACATGCCACTGAAGAATAACTGGGTCAGAGAAGAAGTAAAAAGAGACATCAAGAAATACATAGAAATGAATGATAATGATAGTACAACATATCAAAACTTTTGAGACGTGGCAAAAGCAGTCATAAGAGGAAAGTTCATATCATTACCTATTTCCAAAAACAAGAACAAGCCCAAATAAACAATCAAACTCTTCATCTTCATCTTAAAAAAACAGAAAAGGAAGAACAAATGAAGCCTAAAGTTAGCAGAAGGAAAGAAATCATCAAAATTAGAGCAGAAATAAATAAAATTGAAAACAAACAAAAAAATAGAAAAGATAAATGCAACAAAGAGCTGTTTCTTTGAGAAGGTTAATGAAATGGACAAGCCCCTGGCTAGACTCACTAAAGAAAAAAGAGAAAGGACACAAATAAACAAAATCAGGGATGAAAGAGGGGAAATTACGACAGACACTGCTGAAATACAAAGGATCATACAAGAATACTATGAAAAAGTATATAACACCAAATTTAATAACCTAGAAAAAATGGACCAATACTTAGAAAAATACAACCTTCCTTGACTTAATCAAGAACAACTGGAATATCTAAATAGACCAATCAGCAGTATGGAAATTGAAACAATCATCGAAAACCTATCAAAAAGTAAAAGTCCAGGAGCAGATGGCTTCACCAGTGATTTCTACCAAACAGTCAAAGAAGATTTAATATCTATTTTCGAAATCTTCCAAAAAAATCGAAGAGGAGACAATACTTCCCAACTCATTTTATGAGGCCAATATTACTCTGATACCAAAACCTGGTAAGGAAAACATAAAAAAAGAAAACTACAGACCCATATCTCTCATGAACACAGATGCAAAAATCCTAAATAAGATATTAGCGAACTGAATATGGCAACGAATTAAATAGATTATACACCATGATCAAGTGGGCTTCATCCCAGGGCCACAGGGATAGTTCAACATACACAAATTAATTAATGTGATACACCACATAAACAAATTAAAAAATAAGAATCATGTGATCATATCAATTGATGCAGAAAAAGCCAATGACAAGACACAGCATCCATTTATTAAGGAAAGTACCTTAACATAATAAAGGCTTTATATGACAAGCCCTCAGCCAACATTATACTTAATGGTGAAAAAATAAAAACCTTCCCTCTAAGATCAGGAACAAGGCAAGGCTATGCACTTTAGCCACTGTTATTCAATATAACATTGATGGTCCTAGCAAGTGCAATCAGACAAAAGAAAGATATAAAAGTATCCAAACAGGAAATGAAGAAGTCAAACTGTCGCTATTTATGGATGACATGATTCTCTATATAGAAAACTGTAAAGACTCCACAGGAGCACTACTAGAAACAATAAGCAAATACAATAAACTCTGGATACAAAATCAACGTTCCAAAATCCATAGCTTTTCTATACTCTAATAATGAAGTGTCAGAAAAAGAAGTAGAAAAAAATAATTCCTCTTGCAATTGCAACAAAAAAAATAAATACCTAGGAATAAATTTAATGAAACATGTGAAGGACCTGTATAATGAAAACTACAAGATCCTATTAAAAGAAATCAAAGAAGATACAAAGAAATGGAAAGATATTCCATGTTCTTGGATTAGAAGAATCAACATAGTTAAAATGACCTTATTATCTAAAGTGTGATACAGATTAAATCAATCCCCATCAAAATCCCATTGGCTTTTTTTAAAGAAATAGAACAAAAAAATCATCAGCTTTGTATGGAAGCACAAAAGATTCCGAATTGTCAAAGCCAACCTTAGAAAAAAGAATGAGGCTGGAGGCATCACTCTGCCCGACTTCAAATTATACTACAAAGCTATAGTAATCAAAATTGCACGGTATTGGCAGAAAAACAGACACACGGACCAGTGGAACAGAATCAAGAGTCCAGAAGTAAACCCATATTTATATGGGCAAATAATTTTTGACAAAAATGCCAAAACCATACAGTGGAGAAAGGAAAACCTCTTCAATAAATGGTGCTGGGAAAACTAGAAAGCCACCTGCAAATGAATGAAACTAGACTGATGTCTATCACCACACACCAAAATTAACTCAAAATGGATTAAGGACTTGAATATAAGACCTGAAACAATAAAACACATGGAAGAAAACATAGGAACTAAACTCAAGGACCTTGGTCTTAAAGAGGATTTTATGAACTTGACCTCAAAAACAAGGGAAGTAAAAGCTAAAATAAATGAATGGGACTACATCAAACTAAAAAGCTTCAGCTCAGCAAAAGAAATCGTCAACAAGGTAAAATGAGAACTATCTCAATGGGAAAATATATTTGCAAGCAACACTTCCAATAAGGGCCTAATATTCAAAATATACAAAGAACTCATATGACTTAATAACAACCAAAAAAAATGATCCAATCATAAAATGGGCAGAGGACTTGAACAGAGACTTGTCCCTAGAGGACATACAAATGTACAACAAATATATGAAAAGAGGCTCAACATTGCTAGCTATTAGGGAAATGTAAATCAAAACTACAATAACATACCATCTCACATATGTTATAGTAGCTATAATCAACAGGACAAGTAATAACAAATGTTGGAGAGGATGCAGAGATAAAGGAATCTTCATACACTACTGGTGGGACTGCAAATTGGTATAGCCACTATAGAAAACAGTATGGAGTTTCCTCAATAAACTAAGAATTGATCTACCATATGATTCAGCAATCCCTCTACTGGGTGAAAACCCATATCTGAAAAGATATATAGCAGTATTATTCACAGTGGCCAGGACATGGAAGCAACTGAAGTGTCCTACAATAGAAAATTGGCTAAAGAAGCTGTGGTACATATATACAGTGGAATATTATTCAGCCATAAGAAGAGATGAAATGCTGCCATTTACGACAACATAGGTCGACCTCGAAATAATCATGCTAAGTGAAATAAGCCAGACTGAAAAAGCTGAAAAATAACATGATATTACTTATATGTTGAATAGAAACCTAAAAGCAGCAAATGAACAGGACAAACAAACAGAGACTCATGGACATGGACTATAGTGGTTATCAGAAGGTAGGGGGTGTGGTAGGAGGGAGGAGGTAGATGGGATAAAGGGGGTCAAATATATGGGAGAAGGGAAATGGTGAAGTGGGTAAAGGGGATTGAATATATGGTAGCTGTAGGAAACTGAACTTTGGGTGGTAAACACACAGTAGACTGTATAGATGTCGAATTATAATGTACACCTGAAAATTATATAATTGTATTAACCAATGTTACCCCAATAAACATAATTTAAAAAAAAGTTAAAAGGACCAACCAAAACTACCACAATAAATATTTTTATCAACTCAAACCAAAAACTAAACTACTTTACATATCTGTTTTGTGTTTTAGATGCAAAATCAACTGATATTGTCCATGATCAAAGGAAAAAACTACAAAATATGCAATCAAACTCAAACAATCTTTAGTTCAAACTTAAATAAAATGAGCAGTCTGAAATTCAATCCCATCTTATTGGTTGTAGAACTGGGACTATCATTTGAAATTCTAATAAATTAGTTCATTATAGTGTTTCTTTCTGTCTGCTTCACATGAAAAATATAAAAATGCAATAAGAAAACATATTTAAAAAAGTAAATGTACAACGCAGTTGAGTGGTAATAAGTAGCAGCTCTGGCAGCTTTGGTGATTGTCCACCCTCTTGTACCTTCTGACATCCACTCTACCTCAGCCACACTGACCTCCATCAACTAATCATACTGCCCCAGAACCAGGCTCTTGTACATTCTGTTCTTCACTAAAAATTTTCTTTTGATTTCTGTGTGCTATACATATCACCTGTACCTCTCTCTTTAGTTTTGTTTTATTCATTTTCAGATCTCAACTCAGGTTCCTCTTCCTCAGAGAAGCTTTCCCCAAATTATGCAAAATCTGTCTTCCCTTCCTCTGTTCCTACATTACCAAAGAGACCTTCATCAAGGTCTCTGTCACAAATCCTCATGACCATCACACCTGTCAGAGCTTTAATTGTACCTTTACTTATAACTATTTGATTGGTTTTGGTAACCTCTGTAAGGGCAGGGGTCATAATGGTGTTTGTTGAATATGATATCCCAACAGCTTAATACAGCAACAGGCATATACTAAATATTTAGCAAATAATGTTTCAATGAATCAGATGGCTAGGAATACAGATTTCAACACATCTATCTTTTCTAGGACTTTCCTTAAATATGAGGTACTTTCATGACTACCTTTTTAAAATTGTATCTCATTCATTCCCAACCCTTCATATCTTCCTTCTCTTCTTTCTTTTTCTCCATAGCATTTAATTTCATCTGACATATTATTTATATCAATATTACATAGTAGGAATAAGTAATAAACAATTGATTAAAACATAATAAGTTTTGGCTTCTATAGTTAAAGACAAATCAGATTATTTAGTCAATGCTATTCCTTCTTAATGTATATTAAAGTCTGACTTAACATTTGTTTTACATCCTGCTAATCCTGGAGCTGCAAGAGGGTCTTAAAAAGGATAAAGAAATGGTGGAGGCGTATCATTAAATAGTAGTTATAAATGTGGACTCTGGATTCAGAATGCTTAGATTCAAATTCTGGCTTCAACACTTAGAGGCTGTTTGGCCTTAAATAAATTATTTAATCTTTTTAAACCCCAATTCATTCAACTGTAAAACCCAGTATTACTGCTTTGAATATTATGAGATAATACACGTAAAATGTTAACACAGTGTTTGGTATATAACAAACAGTAAATAGTGGTGCTGCTATTACTTAAATGATAATTCCAGAACCAGAGATCACACCCAAAACATGAAAAAGCATAGACATTGATAGAGTTGCTCTGAGGGTTATATCAAAGACATAACTCTATCTATGCTGCCTACCCCCTGGTAATCACCACTGGTATAAGTGCAATGAACATATATTATTTAGTATTTATTATGTGAAAACTCCTTGCTGATACACTGGGTGGAGTGAAGAAACTAAACCATTTAAAAGATAGTTTCTTCTTTGGAAGACTTTATATGCAGAACTATAATCTAGGGCAATATGTGAAACATGCTTTGAGAATTATAATAAAATAATTGTTATAATACAGTGGACAAAGAGCTTGTTTGCTGTTGCATTAATTTCTGAAAATTTCAGAAAAATTCTATATAGAGGGTTGAATTTTTACTTAGACCTTGACAAGGGTTAGGAGAAACCTGCAGAAGGTAACTCCTATTATTTACTAAAACTCAGTGGCATTCTTGCCCTCCAACAATGTAAAAAAAAATCAGAGAAATTAAACTTTACTGGAAAACATAATAACCCTACTCACACACAAAAAATTGTTTTTACAAGCACTCTGTTTCGATGTAAGTAAAACATTTTCATGCAAGCCAAAATTTATCTCTCACAATCTAATGCTCTAATTCAATGAATTGAATTACTTGATAGAATTTTATTTTCACATAGCAAATATTTGCATTGTAATGATCTTTTTTCAACTTTAAAATGTATATATATATATGTGTGTGTGTATATGTGTATATATGTGTGTATATGTGTATATATAGAAAAAAGACTATTTTATCAATGTTTTTGGTATCTGTTTAAAATACGTAAAAGTCATTTTTCATTAGTAAATCAATGATTTGTAAAAATGTTTGAGTGCATTTAAGTTCTGCTGATCTTAAATATTCCCTCTACAAATGTAGATCTTAGTCAAATATTCAATCAATTTTTCTCCATAAATAATATCAAGGCAAAAAATTCAATGTAGTCTTTGTTGAAATAAAATAAATTCTGAATTGATAATATTTGACAGATAATATTTTACATTAGTTATAATTTATTCAAACAGAATATGGTCTCTTAATTATTTAGAAACAGATAAGAGGGTAATAATATTTTAATGTAATGAAATCAGACAACCATCACAGTTGGTCATCTTTAAAATAACATGTTCTCCATTCATGTAGAAGGATCATAAATGGAGCAGCCATGGTGACATATAGCTTGGAAGATCTTTGTCACTTGGTATATATCAGAAATAGAAGCATGTTTTAACAGACATAAACAAGGCTGGCTTTAGAGAAGCTTGTCTAGTCAATAGTGCCTGAAACCTGTGAACTCCAGCATTCCCAAGATAACTTCGACACGATACATTTTGAGAGGCAGCATTAATCAAATTCCAAGGAAGCGGTTATTTCATCTGATTTCATGAGCATGTCCTAATTACCATACTCATTTCTCCAGGCAACCATGACCCCAGGTTATGGCTCCCTAAGGATTAATATCAAGCACCTAAATGACCCCACGCATGGAGTTAGTTTCATTTGGGAGGATTTATCTCCTTTCTCTGAGTCTAAAGATGGTACTTTTAATCTCAACTACCCTGGTTTGCCAGACACAAAGTTTTCAGATTTATTATTCTATTCATATGCTTTACTTTTTATTTTATTAACATCATAATTTTTCTGTACAAAAGAAGGATGAAATATATTACCTCCATCATCAAAGACCTGAGGGATTAAAATGTTTATGTAAGTATTCAGACAGATAGATAGATATACATATAACACACATATATATATATAAATATATAAATATATACACACATACATATAAATTTACTGATATCTATATGATAAACATACAGATATTTCTTTAGCATGTATCGCTAGGGTAAATATAAATTATTAAAGTCTTTTTAAATTTAGTAATATTCTATCAAAATTTAAGAATGTAAATAATCCTTAACAAAGCAATACTATTCCAAGGATGTTATCCCAAAGAGAAAAACATTATTACAAAAATTACATGCAAAGACATGTTATTTGGGGCTATGTTTGTAGGGGCAGGGTGGGGAGAATAGGAAAAATCTAAATGCTCATTACTATATGAATGACCAAATACATTTCTACTTCAAAATATTAAGTAGCTATTCAAAAGGGTGAGATATTTTTAAATTTACCAAAATGTGAATTAGGCTGGTACCAAACTCTTTCTCTGTAAATACCTAGAGATACTAGATAAAATGTTAATTGCTTCATTATGTATACATGTATGTGTGTGTATAAATATATAAATCTATGGTTTAATGTACAAGAAAGAAAGAAATCTTCAGATGCCAGATACAAAGCAAAAGCTGAAAGCCAGAGCAGTAAGCACATGATCTGCAATTATAGTAGCTCTGGAAGGTTAGCTGAGGCTCACGTAAGTTTAGATTTAGGTTGAGTTTTAACACCACACAGCATTAAGAAATAAGGTTCTCCAACAGCTACAAGTCCAATGAAAAGAATACAAAAATTATTCTACTTACTGACCCACAGAGATGACAAGGATGTTTTACCAGATGTTATTGATAAACCATCTCTATCTCCTTGGCACTAGTCTGTACACATGAGACTGCATACAACTGGGGCCTGTGACAATTTTCCTAAGGATGTGTTTTCCTCAGCCCCTGGGACATGCACAGTGTCAGCTATGAGTCCTAGAAGTGTTGGAAGGGACTCCAGAGGAGACCTCAACCAATGACAGATGGGGAGTTGGTAAATAACACCTACATCCTCATTCACACAACTGAATATTATCCTGAGAAAACTTGAAACTCATCTCTCACTGACGTGAAGTCTTTATTTACTCTAAGTAGTACAGAGAAATCCTAAACCAAGATAATATTTTAAAAATATTTACACTCACTTGTTACAGGAAAGTGATGCATGTAGAGAGTACCTACAACAAGCAAATTCAAAATTTCTTCAGGGAGGAAGATGTAACAAACAGAACTGGCACACACAAGAACTTAGCAACAAGTAACATGAATGAACTACAAAATAAATATATTTAAACAATCAAAGAGGAATTTTTTAAAGTTTTTGAAAGGAAAGGACATTATGAAGAGAAAAAAATGAGGTTTTAAAAAAAGCTAGAGAACACTTTTATAAATGAAAAATGAAAGTTTATTTTTAATGCAGACTGAAAACATAAAACTACAATTAAAGACATAAATTAATGAACCTGAAGATATGTGTGAGAAAATTATGCAAAATGTAGCACAGAGTGGCAAATGAGCTGAATATAAGAAAGACACATGGAGAGATAAGATAGTTAGATAATAGCTTCAATATATATTAAAAAATGAGTTAAATCTATACTTGTCTTGGAGAGTTTTTCAAGATGTATTGTTAAGTGAGAAAAGTAAGAAGCAAGTAATTAAATATAACTTAACTTCTGTAAAACAAACAAACAAACAAACAGCACCAAATTAAAAAAAAATCTGTGTGTCTGAATGTGTGTGTGTGTGTGTGTATGAGTGCCATATTATGTGACCAAGGCAGGAGTTATTAAAAAGTACCCACTAGATTATTCAAGGTACTGGAGTCAAAGTAAGGAGAAAAGGAGAAATAGGATAGAAAAGAAGTAAGAAATAAAGCAGTTATATTTTGAAAGTGAAATTGTTTTTAAATGTCATATAGGATCCCATTTATGAAAAATTATAAATGTGTGTTTACTGTGCACACAAAAATATGTGGAAGGATGACCATCAAAATAATAATTACAGTTATATCCAGGTAGATTCATGTGATTTTTACTCCTTTAAAAACTAATCTATAAACTTTTTTCATAAAAGAACATGTTCTTTTTTATGTGGTTAGGTATAAAGGCTATTTTTAATGTAGAAAAAAATCTGTCCTGATCTTTCTCCTTTCTTCAATCATCCCAAAGCCATGAAATTTTAATGTGGAAAGGGAAAAAAAGGCAGTGAATACGCTTCTGTAATCAGGTTTGTTAGTTTGGTGCATATGCAGTAACTTTCATTTTAATATTTTAGTGTCTTCTCACTTCTTATTCATCAGAAACTCTTGGTAGAAACACACCGAACATCAGCACATATGGGGTTACTGCCAGAGTTGGTTTAGATATGGCCTTAGGCAAATGAAAAGAAGGAAAGTAAGTGATCACAACTATATACAAAAATCTATATTTTGTGTCCAAAGTTATTTTAAATTTCAGAAGCTAATATACTTCTCTTTTATTTTCAGTGATTAGAAAAATTAGTCTTGGTGTTTACCAAGTGATACCTATTAGTTATATTATTTAAAATTATTTTATCAGTTAATTTAAACTTTATTAATTTTACAAATTATTAAAGCAAATTTTGAAATACCATCATATTCAACTACTAAAATTGTCATTTTCAGGAATAACACACAAAGAATCAGTATTCTGAATACATACTAAACTACCTTCAAAGGCCAAAATATTTCTGTGCTTATTTTATTTAAAATCAAATAAAATAATTGTAATCTTTAGGCAACAATCAATTTTAGCTTAAGTTGAACTGTTTGCTTTTGTTAACCATATCTCTATTTTTATTTTTACATTATCAGCATTGTTATACAATGATAAAATGACATGTAAATTCCTAGAAAAGATATATGTCATTTTAGTCTCCTCCATAAAACCCCAGTCCCAAAACCCACTCAACCACACACACACATGCATGCACATGTGTAATTTCCTTCATACTTTAAAATAAACAGTCAACACAAAAAGCACTGCTTTTTAAAGGGATCAGCATCTTTTTAAAAGGGATCGGCGTCAGAATTTAAAAGTCAAAATCTTGCGTGTGTGTGTGTGTGTGTGTGTGTGTGTGTGTGTGTGTGTGTGTTTTGAGAAATTCATTGTTTTTCCCCTGCATTTTCCCCAAAAGTAATGTGCCGGAAGCCACTTAGGAGGGATGAGAGAACATGTGACTAATTTCTTTGTGTTTATCATCAACTCTTTTGCTCCTTCATTGTGAGAATGAGTATCATGATTCTTAGGCAGTTATGAGTATCATTATTAAGATTTTAGTACCAAAGTTAGACCTTTAGTATCATTGTAAATGAATCTGCATTCAATATTTTAATATGAATGAGAAAGACAATTAGTTACAGCTGAATATAAAAGATGCCAGCTGGAGTTCTACTTCATTAATAGAATGCCAGTAGTAGAACATGTAAGTTTCTTTAGAATTGCACTATCCTGCTGTTCATATTAACATTGACTTAATAATGCTTTTATTTGACTCAGCTCTCTAAGTACATGAGCCAAATTCATCTAACTTCAGCAGATTAAAGAGTTAGTTTGATCAAAAGAAACTTTGTTGCAATTATAAATTTTACAAATATACTTTTTTACTGATAAATAATTTCCTTACATGAGCAAGTTTGACAAAACGTAGCTTCACAAGTTATATGGATGAAAGAGATTGAATGCAAAATAGACAATATTGCAGAAAATTCAGAATCCTTTGCAGATTTGGCTAGTTATTTGCTTCCATCATTCCAATTATTTTCTTTCAATGGTTTATATTCATATAAATGCCAACTTTTATTTTCTTCCTCATATTTCAAGTCTTTTAAATAACTCTATTTCTCAAGAGTGATCCCATCACTATTTCAGTTTCCTGTTATGCCTTTTTTTAAAAAGTACAGTACACTGTACAACCCAATTGAGGTAACTAAAAGTAGAGTGAGTAATGTGTCTATGTAAGGTATTAATAACTACTACTATCAGGAGCCCCATATAGCAAGTAATTTCTTTAGAGAGGAAATGATGACATGGTACTAAATGTAGAAAGGAGATAGAGTTATAAATATTAGAACATTACAAGTCAATGATTGCTTTGGCTATTTGGGTGGTTTGTTTGTTTTGTAGTTCCATACAAATTTAAGACTGTTCTGTTTCTATGAAAAATGCCATTGGAATTTTAATAGGTTTTGTATTGAATCTGTAGATTGCTTTGGGTAGTATGGAAATTTCAATAAGATTAATTCTTCCAATCCATGAGCACAGAATATCTTTCTACTTATTTGTATCTTCAGTTTCTTTCATCAATGTCTTATAGTTTTCAGTGCACAGGTCTTTCACCTCCTCAGTTAAATATATTCCTAGATATATTATTCTTTTTTATGTAATTATAAATGAGATTTTTTCTTAATTTCTCTTTCAGATAATATTTTAGTGTATGGAAAAGCAACAGATGTCTATGCACTGAATTTTTATCCTACAACTTTACTGAATTCATTTATTAGTTCTAACAGTTTTTTGGTTGAGACTTTAGATTTTTCTATATATAATATCACGTTATCTGAAAATAGTAACAGTTTTATCTTCTTTTTTGATTTAGATGTTTTTATTCCTTTTCTTTTTCTTTTTTTTCTATTTCTTTTTCCTTTTTGTCTAATTACTCTGGCTAAGACTTATAATACTATGTTGAATAAAAGTGATGAGAGTGGCCATCTTTATCTTGTTTCTGATCTTGAGGGAAAAGTTTATAGACTTGAACCGCTGAGTATGATTAGCTGTGGGCTTGTCATATATAACCTTTATTATGTTGAGGTATATTTAATGTATACCAATTTTGTTGAGAGTTTTTATCATCTCTACATTTTTTATAAACAACGTCTGGCATTCAAACAAAAATAAACGTCATTAAAAACAAGATTTGGTTAGAAACAAGAAAGAAAACCTCTAGAAAGAAATATAGCATGTGGACAGTGCTTATACAGCCCTTGAGGTAAGAATGCTTTTTCCCATATTGAAAGAGTTAAAAAAGAATACATAATAAAGACCTTGTGAGGTTTAAAAAGTCTAAATTACTTGTTTGTCAGCCTTTTACATAAAAAAAGCTTACGGACCCCTGATATATGGAATTGTAGTCCCCAAAAGAGATAAGAGATCAAATGGAACAGGAACATTATTTTGAGACATGATTCTATGTTCAAAACTAATGAAAATTATCAAACTGATTACAGAAGCAATATGGAAAACAGCAAGATAAAATTTTTAAAGTATATTTGTGCATGTAAGAGTAAATTGATAAATATCAAAGACAATGAGAAAACGTTAATTAAATCTAAAGCAAATCAAGTTCTTTACTTTAAAAAAAATGAGCAACAAAAATACTAACAGCTGATTTCTCAAGAGAAATAATAATAGCTAAAAGCCTTTGGTTATATATTCAAAATTCTGAAAGAAAAAAAATGTTAACTAGGAATTCTATATCTATTTTAAATATATTGCAAAAAATAATAGTGAAATTAAATTAAAAAATAAAAAGATAATTTCTAATGTATTTTGACCCCTTTCTGGGAGACACAGTCTAGGAGGTGTGGATTCAGTAGTGAACAAAAAAGTTTTTCCCATGATGGAATTTGTATTATTTAGGCAAAACATAGAATTTACCCAGCTCTTTTCATTCATATGCCTTACTTTGTGTTTTTTTATCTTGCTTATTTTCTTTGTCCATGATTTCCAAAATGAAATGTTGCTACATTCCAGAAAGCACATGACTTGAATTGTCTCTTTATTAAGAGCTGATTGCTCTTATGTTTAGTTTATGAGATTTTTGATTAATAAGAATTAGCAAATATAATTGGTTTCTAATTTTACTCAAATACATTAAATCACTAATTCTGCCACTATGGTGTCTACACATATTAATTTTGTAAATATATATGCCTGGAAAGAAAAAAGATTACTTTGATACAAAACTTGTTTATGTAAGGACTAACTGCATATATAATGTCAGTTTATTGTAATATCAAAAAATTTCTCATTCATGAAATTGTTGAGAGGATTTTGCCTTTTGAATTGTTTGGCTTATCTTAGCCTTCTGGTTCTGAATTATTATCGTTTATTTTATTCAGTTTAAATATTTATGTATATTTAGTCATATAAATGGAGTCTTGAATAACTATTATGATCCCCATATTCACATACCTCAAATCTTTTTAGTTCCAACACTTCCCCAAAGAATTTGGTTCAGCCAGATGGAGTAAGGGATTTGTAATGTGGAGATATCTCTGCTCAAGTGAGTACAACATGGTATTATTTATCTGAACTCCTGCACTAAGAAAATATTGAGTTGATTTACCATTGTTTTACCTTGTTACACTAGGGTTTATTATAGACAGTCTCTGCTTATAGCTCCTCCTATTTTTATTTCATTCATTTTATCTCAAGGCCAATAAACAATAAGTACCATTAACAATTCAAAATGAAAATAGCAATGCCTTTCTCCCAGTGTATTATTTGCGCAAAATATTTCGTGAACAAGAAACACAATTATATTAATCATATTAATTAGCTGCTATCCCCTGCCAGTTCCGCGTCATCCTCCTCTTTCTCCTGTTCTTGCAGATAAGAGTATGGTTCCCTCCACACACCACTTGTCTCTACACGCATCATATTAATGCAACACAATTTATAATAGAGACTATAAATGTCTCTGAACATACTTTTTGATTTTTTTAATGTGGCAGCAACAAACATAATAGCAAGAGTAACAAAAGGAGATATAAACACGGAATTTTTAGAAGGCAACACAGAAGGCATAAAGTGTTATTACTCAAAACATTCATCACCATTTGATGCAGTGAACATACAGCTGAAAAATGCTGTAATCCATTTCATTTGAACCTTCAAATTTTTATGCCAACAACGGCTTTATAGATAAAATTCCAGGATCATTTATATAAAAGAAAAAAAAAGTAAAATTCAGTTAGATTCAGTTGGGAATATTTTATGTTGATTTCAAAATTATAGTTTTGATATGACTATAGATATATGCCTAATAAATTTCTCAACTTACAGGAATTGGAACTATTAATATATCTACAACAAATTTATAAATCGCCCCTTTAGAACATGCCCGCTTACCAAGAAATATAACAGATAGAATCTAAAAGAAGAATAGAGGTCATCTGAAAAGCATGATATGCTACCCAGTAGTTATTTGCTGCATGTGGTTTCAGAATAAAGCTATATGTGTGCTTGAGAGACAAAGAAAAAAATGTCACTATCTTTATGTACCTAGAGTATTTTTTTTATTTCAAAAATTGCTAGTTTCCTATTATTTTATTGTTAGTCCCCAAGGTTCCTGATTCAACATGAAATATCCTTTCCAGCATGCAGATTTTGACTGTCAATAACTGATCTTTTCACTTAAAGCATTTAGATTAAAGTTTGGACTTTGAGGAAAGTCTCTTTTAATTGAACTTTAAGAAAGGTATTCTATGGAAGACACATTTACATGTACCATCACTATTATCAGAAACCCATGAGAAAACGTGTTTATTTTCTCTCACTCAATTATAGTAAAAATAGACTTTAAAATATTCTAACAACTCCATGTGTTTATCCATATATTTAGCCATTTGCTTCATTACAGACTTCAATTGCTGAAGATAATAAATCTCAGTTTAAAAGCCTACTTCTCATCTAAAAAACAATAATATAATTTTTATAGTGTGTCAGTTTGTTTTCTTACCTAAGATATGAGTGGACTAATAATTAATACATGATCAAGTTTTTACTCTTGGTTGCCCATGTAAAGAATGCCCACATCATTAATTATACATACTGATAGCATATTATGTATGCAGTTTTGAGACATGTGATTTCACATAATTGAGCTTTAAATGAAAAGTGGGCTAGTTAAATGATTTTGTCACTTTTTTGTTTGCTTTACATTAACAATTCTAACTTCATGTTGGAGCCCATAAAAATATATTCGCTAACCCTGATATTCTGCGGAAATGATTTATTCTTCAGGGAGAAACAAGAATTTAGATTTGCTGAGCTGTTAAAAGAGCAAAGCTTATAGAAACTTCATTCCATATAGATACATCTGTGTATCACAAAGTCAGAGATCAGCTTCCTCTGGATTTACAACTGCAATATACTTGTAGCGGTTTTCATAAAATATATCGGTTTCCAAATATACTTAGAACATATTGTTTCCATCTAGATATATTTCTTTTCAATGGTGCCAATTGCAGTCAGCAAAATAAGACATGCTCTTCCACTGATTTAGGAGAAAGCCATCATTCTCAGTGGCAAAAGGCCAGGCAAAATGCCTAAGGTGTTTCCCCTCATAGAACCATGTCCCTCCCCTTAAGGAGATAAGAGAAGGGATCTAATTAAAGTATATCATCCAGGTATAAAACAATGGATGTAGTAGCCATTCTGCAAAGTGTTACAATTAATCCTGTAGATTGGTAAACATATAATAGGAACTATATTAATAGAACTTTTTGTTTTCAAATGGAATGCATGTATTTTAAATTGGCTTAAGCAAAAATCTGTTAATTATAATGAAGCTGTTATATCTCAGATAACCTTACAGAGAATAAATTAACTGTTCCTCAGCAAGAACCCAATGCTAAAAGCACAGGTGTGGCTATCATTCTCTCTTTATGTACTCTTTTATATAAATCTGCTCTGCTTCTCTCCCCTTTCCTTACTTGCTTTGTAAGACAGCTATTTCTGTGCCAATAATATAAGCCCTCGTAGCCTAGTAAACACTCTTGTACTAATCCAAGTTCTAGACCTGAATTGGACCAGTCAGTTCTTTCTCCACACTTTGGAAAATTAGACTCATGCTTGCTAAAGCCCATTCATTTCTTTTACCTCCTGAGTGGATATCTAAAGTATATTTCCAGGCCTCTTCTGCATTTTTTATGGGGCCATGTGACTGTGTTCTGACAATGGAAATGGAGCCTAAGTATTGTATACAACTTTTCATTCAGATACTTAAAATCCTAATGATTACTCATTTGCCTTCATTAAGCTTTATTATCCTCAAGTAAAGGTCTACAAGGCCCTAGGAAATGCTAGAGATAGCATATTAAAGGGGCTGAAATCTTTGAATGACTTCATGGATAAGAGCCCACCTGCTGACTATGGATTGTTGCATAGATAACAAGAATGTATTGTCTTAAGGCACTGAAATTTGAGTGAGAAGATTAAATAGAGTTCTTGACTGTTTCAATTGAATATGTAGCACTGACTCTAAGATATAATAAGCCTGAGACTGTGAATGCAGTTTCCAAATTGCACTACCATTAAGGGGACTATACTCAAAAGCATATATTCAGCTGGTGTTAAGTCAATGATAATATTGTCATTCCCTGATATTTCTTATAATAATATGATATAACATGTTGTATTAAATGATCAACTAACATTGATTTCAAAACATGTGTTACATACTTGTCAAGCACACCTCTTGTATGATGAAACTTAATCCCATTAAGCAGACACTATTATCCCATTTTACAGATAGAGGGATTGAAGTTCAGAAAGTTTACATAACATATCCATGTGATTCATATGATACAGGAAAGAATTTCAACCATGTCCTTGTGAAGTTGCAACTCATTTTCTTGGCCACCTCGTTGAATTATAATATAAAGAAGAGAAGAGAGGTAGAAGGACATCCAGGACTACAGGAATCTGACATCCAGTTGCTAATGCTAGCATTAGCAGGCTGATTGTGAGTTAAGTACTTCATCTCTGTAGGTCTTAGACATCCAAGCCTCCTTCAAGTGGTATGATTTTGTAATTTTAACTCAGAAGTACTATGTTTATAACTTCAGAGACAAAATTACCATCTAAATCAGGTTTGCTTAATCTTTTGTTCATCTCCATATATAGCGGATATTTCTTAAATTGTAACCTTTGGCGTTTGGGATGAAAAGAAATAATAAAGCTAATACCCACCTGTGTATGGGATTTCCTTTTAGAAAATGTTAAGTATTTTTCCTTTTGGGAAACATAAAAGAAAAAAATCATGCTATTATGTTTAGGGCTTAAGGATTGGGCACTCTTAAGTATAAAATACACTGAGTCAAAGACAGCTTTTTCAATGTATGTAAGTCTTAAATAGAGATATTTATTTTGTAAGCTTATTTTTTAAGCCAAATAAAGCAGTTGAATCACTCTGACAGACTTAAGAAAAAATAAGCCATTGAAAAATAAGCCCATTTTAATCCAGCAATTTAGTGAAGAGCCAATAAGCAAAAAGTACATATCTCTGCTGGAGTAGGGCAGTGCAACTGAGAGAATCTTGGGTGTACACCTTGCTTTTCAGAAGATTCTTTGCAATCCATTGCAAATTTGTCAATTTCTCCTACGAGAACAAGTCAAACAATGAGCTCCCAGAAGCAGTTAAGGATAGTTCTTTATACAGATCCATTACAAGCCACTAAAATCTTGAAAACTTTCTTTTCCTGAGAAATTGCTTCTCTGGTTAGCAAAGATAATGGTTGCATGAAAAATAGATGGACACTACTTATGCCATTTTGCCATAACATTCCAAAAATTGGGTTGCTTTCTTTTTTAGGTGTTTGGTGCTTAATTATTATTATTATTATTATTATTATTATTATTATTATTTAGTTTAATTATATCATAAAGGTAGGGCAAGGAAAATTGAAATAGGTTATTTGTAATTACTAAAATAATTCACTAACAATTATATAACTCCTGGAATAGACTCTTTGTTCATACACAGATTGTTTTAGAAATTTTATAATTATAATTTTTAAATGATAGTTTTCTTGACCATATTAACCTTCATACAAATGTAAGCATGTTTATGAATGCTTGTCTATATAACTGTACATTTACATTTACTTATGGGAGTATATAACCAAATGAAACTGAAATCTTATGCTTTCTTTCAATTTAACATTTGTATTTAGCACTGCAGTTTGACAAATATTCCCTGTTTTAGCATCTGTGAGGAGTGTTGATTGACCTTTTACAATATTTAGGTTATTCTACTTTGAACAGTGAAAGTGCTTTAGACTTTAGCTTTGTCAATAGATCTTTAAATCAAGTTTTTAAAAAATTTTATCATATAACAGCATTTTAAAAACCTGTTTTTCCATTGTTGTCTTTTAGTACTAACGCTGCTTCTGAGCAAAAACTTTCAAGGAAACAGGCACTGTACTTTTGGACCATAGCTCACACACATACATTGATAATTGAAAAACTACCTTCTTTTGATAAAAGCTAAATGCAAAGGTTTTTTAGAGTCTAGTGTCCTACAGAGAAATTCTGTAGAGACCTACTGTAGACATTCAAATGCATTTAAACCATGAATGACAATATCCAGTCTTAGCCTGGAATTGCCACGCATTCCACTTGCAATACAGTTTCAGTCTCTTCCAACAATATTACTACAGGAAAAATAAAATAAAGATTCCCGACCAAAGTGATACCAAATCTTCCCTGAATCAAGCTGAGTGACAGCTGCTCGTTATCATGTGGGGAGATATTAACTTCGTAATTAAGTTAAATCTAAAGAGGAAAGAATTCTTTTATCTTCTTTGCTTGTCTAAACTACTTAAGGTGTCACTGTCAACCTCACATGGCCAACAACTGTAGACTGTTCAGTTATATTAGTATTGACTTCCTGCTTACACATATTATGGGAAATTCATAGCAGTAACAGAGGTTTTACCCATTCATTACAGAATGTTTAAGTGTCCACTCTGCATTACACTCAAATACAAGCCATTTAGCTCATTTCATTCCATAAATATTTTTTCGCATGAGATCTGCTAGAAATGATGCACCAGCCATTCTCAAATATTTGTCCCAAATCCTTCATCAGCCTGTATTTAAGGGTTTTTAATCTGCACATGTTTATTTCTAGGTCTGCTTCTCACTGTACCCCTGCTCTCATTGGGTGGTATCCATTCTTAATGCCTGGGCACATATGGGTTTACTCAGGACTATACTAGGTCCCTAAAGTATCTATCATTTAATCTTCAGCTATTTACACTGATAGCTCTGGTAACTGCCTCTTCACCTAATTTGATCACCACTTACCCACCCAATTTAACCAACTTTGTGATTTATCTTTTTTTCTGTTTTTGACTTGGAACCTGTCTAGTTTTACATTTTTCATAGATGCTGGTTTACCTTCAATACTTCCTATAAATTAGGATGACTCTCCTCTCCTTCTTATCTTCACAACCCAGGTGCCCTAGCTAGTTGCCTCTGCTCTGTTCCTCTTGAATGAGACAAGAACAGGTAGTAGTGGACAGTTCCCTCCTCAATTCCGGAACTGTGGTCCTTTCCTAAGCACCTAATACCAGGCTAGGGGATAGTCAGAATTCACCATTAATCACAGTTAACTGACTGAACAAATGCAGAAGTGGCTTTTATTCTTCTTTCAGATAAATGGCATGTTTTCTGCATTACTATCTGCTTATTTTACTGAGACATTTAAAGAAATAGTAAGAAACCTTGCTATCGAATAAAAAGTAATTGTCACAAATCCATTCAAATTCCATCTACATGCAAGATGATTAACTGAATATATTTCTGCTAGCTAAATAGACTAGTTTAGGCATATGTTTAAAGTGAAAAGTAAATGAGCATTCGTTTCTCTTGTATCTACAAGAAAAATGCAAAGATAAAAAATAACTTTTATAAATCAGTTTAACATCTTTGCCTTCTAAACAATATAGCCTAAAATTAGTTCTACATGAGAAATGAACTGGAAAAAAAAAGGAACATCTTCAGCAGTTGTTTTTTTTTGTTTATTTGTTTGTGTTTTTTTGTATTCTGTGATTTATGTATAGAAGATTGCAAATTGCTGGGCCACAGTTCATTTTCTGCATGTAAACAGTATGTAGACACATATGAAATGGGTCATATATTTTCATATTGCACAATCTTGTTTTTAATGATGTGCCAACATTGAAACTTTGATAAATTTCAGATAAACTGACACATGTCCTTCTGCCTGGACTATACGGTAGCACTGGATTTTTTCTCTATGTGATGATTACCATATTGCCATAGTTCCCACTGATCTCTATGTTTTCTCTTACACTGAGGCCAAATGTTGGTTTAATTGTTACATGTTATATTTACTAACGGTGCTTATATTGCAATTTACTAAATGTTTATTGTATTTTTGTAATAAAAACTGAAATAAATATTTATTTTTTAAATTTCTCAATCACAAATACAGAAATAAAATAGAGCTTTATTTACAAAATATTGAGAGAACACATATTTCTTTGTGTTAATCCTACCTGTTTAATATGAAAAACTTGTATGGCTGCATCAGAGGAATTCCCTATAGATACTTTAAGTGTCAGTATACCAGTGTATTAGGGCAATACACAGGAAAAAGATGACAACCCCTGCCCTCATGGATCTTATAATGACTAAGAAATAATATGATGCCATACATAATCATGTGCCAAATTGTATTGGCAATTCTTTTAAATACTGTAAAAACAGAAAAAAAGAAAATAAGTCAAAACTATCAAATAATGGTTGAAAACATACATGTTTAGGTGCCCTGAAGGTAGTTTTAGGACAATCTAATAGACTAAACATTATAAATATTTTCAACATGTCTTATTTTTCTAAGTTTTGAGGAATATCACTCACAACCAAGGAAAAAAACCAGTAATGATAATTTTATTACATTGGCCACTTCTATGGGAAACAAAAAATAGATGTTAGTGAAATTTTGCCTTCAGTTACAAAGCCACATGTCTTTTTCAGTGTATTTTTTTTTCAGTTATCCTTCTCTCTGATGAAAAGAATTACTAATTTTATCACCTGAACACCTTTCAATTGAAAATACGATTATCTAAGATATAAAAAAAATCTCAAGTAGACCAAGACTCTATTCTCATAATTCAGTTACTTATATACTTTATTGTTAATTATTTCTGAATGCTATATAATCAAGCAAGAAAGTTTCATAAACAAGAAAAGATATTATTTTGGAAAAAGCATTTGTGTGTGCAGGCATCATACAGCATACTATATATTCTATAAGAATTATGCAGAATCACCAAAATTAAGCCAGGTAAAGAAAAGATTTTTCATTTTTGAATAATAAAAATGTAAATTAAAAGAAATGGTAGAGAACGTTTTCTTCATTTTCAATAAAAAAAATACTTTTTAAAAGAAAAGTATGTTAATTACGACTCAGTTTTTAAATGTTGTTTGGTTATAGCAATAAACTTTCAAAAACACACATTTAAGGTTTTATTACCCCCCAAAGACCATCAATTCTAAAACTTAGCTCTTTATGTTTTTGAAAATACTTTTAAATGAAGTGTAACAGCAATAATTGTGTTTCTTTGAATAAACTTCATGGGAAATGATGCATGAATCAATACAAGATGAAACTTGTGCACCATTTACCTCTTTGCTTGATCCACAATAAATTCAAATGCATAATTATATTATCTAAGCCTTTTAAGAAGATAGAATAACTAGAGCTTGTTGCCTTAGGGAAAGACAAGGTAAAAGGGAATAAATACAGCTCAGTATGGCAACATGCTGATCTTCAGTTGGAGCTGAAATAGAAAAGATGGTTCTGGGGAAAAAAAGTTTCTTCAGAAAGTACTGTGAGCCGTATACCTAGAAAATGTATTTAGGTCGTCTTAAGTTTGCAACTCTTTTGTTGAGATTTGCAATTGGCTCCTTTCAAATGTATTATATTGTAGACACTGTTACCTTGTCTGTGCATAGGAGGCAGGAAAGTAGCCAAAAAATGAATTTTTACATTAGAAATGAGTCATAAAACCTTGCTGAAGGAAATGATTCCTATACTGATACTTGAAGGAAGAGTTTGAATTATGCAGGTGAAATGATGGGTGTAAGGATTCAGGGGGAAAAAAGCAAGAAATGTGGTTAATAAAAAACCTTACTATATACTTAGTCATCAAAGCAGAAAATTGGATCTTTGTCTCTAAGTACCAACAAGCATTCCTAAATATCAAATATAAGCTCATCCTGTTTTTGTTTTTCATCCTGGACCATAAGGTCTGAGCTTTATTATCAAGCATACTGCCCGGAACAGAGTGGATGACCAATAAATATTTGTTAAGTAATTGTAGAAATAAATGCATAGGTGCCAGGAGATGCTCAATTGTTGTATATGTTCACATAATTTCCTGCATTGTCCAATGCAGTCAATTCCTATTTTTACTGTCACCTGTTTCATTTTTCTCTTTTAAATTATAAATGAGAGTATATTATTGTTCTATTTATAATATTTCAATGATTAAGATTCAATTACTCCAAAAAATGCTAGGACAGTGTAACTTTGAATAATTGTTTTGAGAAGCAATTTGGCATCAAAGAGAGAAAGTTCTGGTTCCAGTAATTCCATTCCTTGAAATTTGTCCTAAGAATGAATTAAATAAAAAATGCTTACAAAATGTTAGGTGCAATATGGTTTATAATAGCCAAAACTTATATACATGTGTATTATTTTCTTTTTACTTGATGAGATTTTAGTGTATTCATTAAAATAATATATAAGTACTGTGTAATAAATTAGGAATTTTGTATCTGCTTAAGAAAAAAATACAGATTTAAAATATTAGTAACTTTGATAACATCTGGATAGTCAAACAATACATAGTAAATAAAACAGTTAAATCATGTAATCTCTGAATCTATACAGTTTTAATTCTTCCTTTAAAATCTTTTAACTCTATATCTTTTACTTGGCTCACTGCACTGGTAAGGACCACCACTCATATATGATAAATAAAAGTGGTAAGAATGACATCCTTGCCTTATTTTTAATCTTATGTGGGAAGCATTAGGTATAATTTTTATGCATCACAGTTGAACTTTTTTACTCTAATTACCAAATCCCTAGGATGTTTAAATTAGAATATTTAGTTTTTTTATAGTTAATGCAAATATCAATAATTTAATTTAGATTTAGAATTTTTATTGTCTGCCTATCTTAAGGACTTTTTATTCCTTTATTTCATTCGTTCTGCCTTATTTTGAGTTAATTAAATATATTTTATTTATTTCATATTGACTCATATATTGCTTTTTAGCTGTACCTTTCTCACATTATTATTTTTAGTGGTTTTCCTTGAGCCAAGATATGCATCTCTAGCTTATCACAATCTACTTAGAGTTAATATGATAGTACTTAATGAAAAATATAAGAATCTTCTAACAACACAATTGTATTTACTTTGTGCTATATTTAAACATTAGATTTCTTACAAAGCTAATGTGACTTAAGCTTCAAGGCTCCTTTCTTATATGACCTCTTTCCAAAAGAAATGGCCCCCATGGTTATACTGTATTTTATATAATTAGAAAATGTAAGATAGTATATATTAAAGTCTTTCTCTTAAGATGCAAAAGCTCCAGGTCCTCTAAAGTCTGTCCATTTCTATCATCTTTTCAACATTCTCTCAAAAAGGATGTTATTCCAAGATCCTGACACCGTTCCAGTTAATGTATTCTGGAGCCATTCTGGTTGATCAGTATGTCAGAAATGATCACAGTTATGGTGATTTTATACTATGTCAACCTGGATAAGATGAAACCATGTTTTCCAAAATCTGCTTTTTTTGTATCTTACCAGGTTTGACTTAGTAGAAGGAGAAATTTGCTTAAGACTTGAAAAGAATTCAAGCAGCAATCATTAGTCTTTTTAAGGTGATCATGTTAGATACAGAATTGTCCAGCAGCTAGGTATTGTTCCTCCCCAGTCTATTCCAAGATATTTACCACCTTCTGGTCCTGCTGGCCAAAACTGACCCCAAAGGCAATCTACTTCTGTAAACTTCCTCACCAGCCCTCTTCCCGTAGTCTCCTCTGACAGCTGGATATGCCTGGCTTCAAGAAGGCTAGTCAGTGATTGTCTAAACCTCCAAATCATTAGTTTAAAACTTTATCCCACAATTGTATTAGGTCTTATTCCTCTAATAAATCCCTATTCCATGATATCCATAGTAGTTCTCTTTGTCTAGTTGAACACTAATGGATATAGTAATAAGCATCTGGAAGTGGGAAGCTATCATATTAAAAACAAAATATATGACATTGGCTCTGGAGTCAGATGACAGAGCTAACTTCAACCTCATTGGATTATGATATGAGCAAGAAATGAATCTTTGTTGCATTAAGCCACTGATACATGGGTTATGTCTCACAGGAATTAAACTAGACTGATTAATACACTTTTGCAAACAAGTTTTTCTAATCTAAACTAGCACCTAGTTTTCTCTACCTTATAACCTCTTTTTAATCTCTACATAGCATGTGTATAATATTTTCTTTTTTCTTATTCATTTTTTTCTATGTACTAGAGGTAGGATATAAGTTCCATGAGAGCAGAGGCCTTACTTGCTTTTTTACTAACACAGTAGCAATAAATATTTGTTGAATATATTAATGATGGAGTAAATTAATAAATAAAATGAATAACTAAAATCATAAATGTAAACAAGAATAGCATAAGCATTCAATTCAACATTTTGGCTTTTAGAGGCATTAGTTTTCTTGCAAAATTGCATACTGCAAATTCATTAGACAAGAAACCTTCTCTATGTACTGCTAGTGCCAGAGATAATCAGGTGTATATGTGAGATTGAGATAAAAGGCAGATCATCAGAAAAGCTACATTCACTGTATTCCTACTACAACAATCATTGTGCTAAGCGTTTCATATAAATTCTTTGTCACTCAAACTAAATGTGCAAGATTGGTATTCTTAACAATTAAATATATACATTGAAGAAGAAGAAATTACAATTATAAAATCTATTTCGTTCCATGCCTTGCAGCTAGGAAATGCTAAAGTTAGAACAAATCCTATATTCTGACACTAAATTTAGCATTTTTTATTAAATTTATTAGGGTAATATTATTTAATAAAATTATATAGATTTCAAGTGTATAATTCTATAATATGTCATCTGTATATTGCATTGTGTGTTTACCACCCAAAGCCAAATCTCTTTCTGTTACCATATATTTGAACCCCCTTACCCTTACTTACCTCCTCTGACCTTCTCCTCTAGTAACCACTAAACTGTTGTCTGTGTCTATGAGTTTTTGTTTGTTTGTCTTGTTCATTTGTTGCTTTCAATTTTATATTTCACATGTGAGTAAAATCATATGGTTCTTGACTTTTTCTGACTTTCACTTAACACGATTATCTCAGGATTCATCCATGTTGTCCCAAATGGCAACATTTCATCTTTTCTTATGGCTGAGTAATATTCCATTGTATATATGTACCATAGCATCTTCATCCAGTCATCTATCGAGGGGCACTTATGTTGTTTTCATTTCTTGGCCACCATGAATAATGCTGCAATGAACATTAGAGTGCATATATCTTTTTACTAATGTCAACCTGTTTTCTAATTTATTTAAAAATAAAATATAAAAGGAAATCTAAGAGAATAAGATAAAAATAACTTCGGGCTTCGAGTCAGAAACCTGAGTTAAACTTTTCAGTTCTTCGGTCAATGACAACTTTGATCTTGGGCACGTCACAGATAAGTGGCTTTCAAACTGTTTTTAGTAGTGAAATCCTTTCTTTACAAAGTAAGAAATCAATCAGTTCTGTCCTAAAAGTAGAGCCTAAACAATTAAACACTATGTAGGCAAGCCTTCCTTGCATAATAGATACTTGATTTAGGAGAATCTCATGTACACGAACAGCCCTCTATACCCTCCTCCTACTCTGCTTCCTACAAAAAGTCCAGACACCAGGAATTGGTATTTTCTGATGGTCAGTCCTAGCAGGGATTTGATATACTTTATTTTGAACAACATATCTTCTTCCTCTGTTCTATAAATCTTATCTAATTTCTTCAAGAAAATATATCTTCACGTCATCATTCTTCCCTTCCTTCCCCCATGCCAGCCTGGCTTTTTCAACCTGCTCAATGTTTCTCTCTCTGTTCAATTTGTGACTCTATTCATGGCTCTTAAGAGCAAACTAGTGGTACAACACCACTCAAGCGAAGGAAAGCTGAACATTTTGAAGAGACAATGACAAAGCTAGTGCTTTCTGCCTCCAAGACTTTATTAAATCCCCACAAACTTCTTTGGAATGTCTATGAAAGTATTTCTATCACTATAATTAAACTATTTCTCCTTAAGTTCTAGCACCTACAAAAATTAAATTATTTAACTTCACGGGTTTTTTTTTTCTATTTTGTACTATGACAGTGAGTTAAAAACATTTCTTTCTAATCTGAATACTATTCCAACTATACTGAATGATAAGGAAGCATTTGTTAGAAGCCAAGAAACTAATCACTTTATATAACAACTGTTTTGAATGTAGTCTGGACTCCTAATAATTATTGGAATAAAAAACACACAAAATTCAGTAATATAATCTATCAGTTTTTTGAGGAAATACTCAATGACTTAAACATCACATCCCCAAATTCTTTCATACTCTTGACCCTAGTTTAGGCAATTCACTTAAATTCTCCACTTCTTAATTTCTTCACCTATAAATCAAAACAATTGACTAGCAGAGAAAGTGTTGAGGTCCTTGCTAATGACAGAAAATGTCATATATGTGTCTTCTCTATTCACATTAAGAAACAATCTTACATAAAATTTAGAAATGATTGATAGAATGCATGAGTCCTAAAAACATTGCGTCTTCCACAAAACAAACTCCTGGAGGACAAGTATAAATACTTCTTCCACCCTAAAAATAAGGTAAATTTAATAAAAGATAAATTTAATGTGTTTCCATTTTAATTAATAACAGCTCAGAATTTAAATAATTCTTCATGGAATGGTTGAAAAGTAAATTTCCTTACTGTGAGTCACACAACCACTATATAGCATGGTGATAATGCCCCACGTATTAGAAATGACAACCTGTTTCCTATCTACTATCGTAAAAAGGTACGGATGATATAAAGTCATTGTGTTTTCCAAGTTAATATCATATGCTAATGCTAACCTATCTCTTGCCTTGTCATTTTTATCAATGTTGTGACCTCAAGCAAATAACAGCTTTTGTACTGGTTTACACATTTTATCATTGAAATATTAGTCCTCTCACATAATAAAGAAAAAAAATAGATTTTATGACTGTCACTGCTTATTATTCCCCTTAATTGTTCCCACAGAAGTAGTCATTCTTTCAAAAATATGTTTTGTTTACCTCATATCATTATTGAAAGTTTTAAATTAGATAAAACATGTAAAGCCTGGTGAGTACTCACTGAGCATAAGCTTTATGATCATTATTATTGTAATTTAAATTTGGAAAAAAGTATAAGAACCCAGGCCAAAGCACAGGGAAGGTGCAGCAAAAGACAAGAACCCAGGATTTGGACTTGGACTGCTGCTAAGGCTGGTCTCTTAAGGCAATTAGTCAAGGTAAATGAACGATCTGAAAATCAGTTCAAAGGTATTTACAAAAAACCATACTCCATTATCCTTTGTAAAATTTAGAGGCTAGAAGACAAAAAAAGACACAAATGAATAATACCTATTTCAATCAAACCCTCTTAGCTGGTAGGTAAGCACTCGTTGAAAAATTCAACTGTTGGAGGTTTTACTATCCCAGGTTCACTTCCGTGAATCTAGAATACCTGCTGGAGTACTAGTTTCTTTTTTTATAAAAGAATATATTTTTAAGAACTAGGCTTAGCATAACAAGTATGAGGGAAAGGTTAAGATTTTGTTTTTCATTTACAGAAGGACTCTTTTATATTCATTAGACAAGTATGTTTGAATCTGCCACATGCCATGATTTTTGCTTAGGTGCCATGTTATAGGATCCAGCACTTTTGTCTGTGGTGGTATTCTTGTTTCTGAGCCTGTCTTACCAAGAAAACACTGTGAGCATTGTCTTAAGTCAAGTTCTCTAGGGACAGAGCCTGGTTAGTGAATCATTGAGGTTATATCCTCAGGAGAAACGGGCAAGGACACAAGAGAAACAAGATAGGGTAGGGGAAGTAATATAGCAAATATGCGGATTCAGGAGAAGTTTTAACCTCAAACTGATGCCAAGTGCTCTGGAGCATAAGTTGTGGCCTGGCCAGAGGCAAAAGAGCAGGGGGGCGAGGGGGCAGTATATTCCAGCATCAGTCAGTCATTGGCTTCCTGTCACGAAGGGAAGGTGCGGAGGATGTAACCTTGTGGGATGTATCCCTCTAGGATGTAACCCCTAAGAAAGGTGGCTCACTTAAGCCAAAGCCTATTCTTCTGAAAAGGTGAAGGTGTGACCTGTTAGCAGCTATAATGCACATGGTGTGCCTGTTCAATAAAGAGAATCTGGGCGGGGCACCAGCACCATCTGCTCTAAGTGCTAATAGGCAGAGCCACTGATAGAAACTCAAGAGAAGAACCATGCGATACAAAACAAAACAAATATATTTATGGCAGTTTTCTCGTATAATTTGTTGAATTTATGTTTGTGTTACATTTATCCAAAAGACAATAAAAATAATCAATACTAATTGAATGCTTAATATGTGCCAAGAAATGCGCTAAATATTTTACATATATTAATTAACTTAATATTGCAACTGCCTTGTAATATCTTACTTTCATAGATGAGGGAATGGAGGTCAGCAAGGTTAAGTAACTCACCATGATCACTGTCATATCATGGGATTCACTTGTGTTGTACTCTAAGACTCCGATTTCTGTATTTTGCTATCTGTGCTTTAGTTTCTTCATTCACAACAGTAGACACACAAGTATTAGGTTACATCCTCAGGGTAATATAACTAGATGAAAGACAGTGGTGTCATGAGAATAGCTTGAATAACTATTAAAAGATAGTTTCCAGGATCCTACCTAAAACATATTCAAACAGATTCTCTAGGACCAGGGCCTCAGGAAAATGGTTTGAATATCATGGAAAATTCTAATGCTCAATATTGTTAGCAAATTGATGAACTAAAGTAAATAGTATTTTTAATACATCAATATCATTGGCTTTGGAACAAATGGGGCTTACTCACAATAGTCAGTAAACAGTTACAGAAAAAAAAGACCTAAATATTTGTATTCAGGCAAGGTATTTTATATGCAACCTGGCAATTGTCTTGGAGTCAGAGATTTTAGTAGAATGTTTTTGAGGTCATGTTCACAACATGAGAACTGCTCTCTTCCAGTAAAAAAAAAAAAAAAAAAAGTCAAGAAATACAGAGGAAACACAGTTGAAGAAATTGAGGTGGTCAAAAGAAATATAGAGGAAAACAAATTAAGTAGAGAGAGGGCAGCAGCAGGCATTTCTCAGAGTGAATTGGACAAAAAATTTCAAATTCTTTTCAGTAACAAAAGTATGCAAGTCATAAAAATGGTGTTGCTTAAACCTCTCGTTAAGTCTGATACAAGTTGGAGATACTAGGAATGTTTTAAATGATTATTGAAAGCCTTGATAAAATATAAGCAAAGCAATATATAAAGATAAATCTGCATCAAGGAAGCAAGAGTCTCACTGTGAAATTAAGATAATGAAGAGAGTGAGGAGCATTAACCATGCCTTGTTGAGATTTTCACTAAGATTTGAAATTGAAACAGGAAAGAGTGCTCATTAGTTTTAGCTTGATGTATACATCTAATAATAATTGCTTTAGTTAACTAAATTTAGTTCAAGATTCTCTTTATATATGCTGTGTTCAATAATTAACAATTAATACTTTTTTATTAATAAAATCTTAAATTAAAGGATGCTTTGAAACATTAGAAACAGATGTCAAGATCACAATAACTCAAAGGACAACTATAATGTAGATTTTTGGTGCCTAAAATGGACATTCCTAGTAATAAGCAGAGATTTCAGATTCTGCTTTAACTAAGCGTATTATTCTGTATACTTATACACGGCTTCGGATAAATTCTGAGTAACCCTTTCATAAAATTAAGAAACATAAGTTCTACCTGAAGTCATTAATCCCCAGAACAGACGTTCCTAAAAACATACAATAATATGTACATAACCCTAGTAAATGTGAACAAATATTTTCATTGTCCCGATTGAAGTTTATTATAGACATATGATTATTTTTGGCCAATGAAATATGAGTAGAAAGTGTCATATGTCACTTCTGTTTGGAGGTCTTAAGAACCAGGACACAAGCCCATATTCTCCTTTTCTCTCTTGGCAACCTACAACATTTCAAATGCTGATTGTTTCATCCACCAGCTTCTCACAATGAAGGAAACAGAAAAGGACTGCTAGCCAGCCTCTAGCAGTGTGAGCCAGAAATTAACATTTGATTTTAATTAGTCCTCAAGATGTACTTGTAACTCAGCATATCTTAATCCTGACTGATACAACTACAGACTAGCATCTCTTATGCCTTTGCTTAAATTATGTGGGGCTACAAAATGGCCCTTCCAAATCTCAGGTTAAATTTATCAGTAATTGCAATAAATTAAATACACCTCATGCAATAACAAACTTCAAAAAGAACTGGTTTCTCTACATAGCATAATTCCTTAGTGATTTTTTTTTAGTGCATATCAAAGAACCAAAGGGAGTTTCATGAAGGAAGCTCAAATTTTAGCCTTGTATGTCAGTGAGAACCGGGCACCAGTCACAAAATACCCCTTAGGCTACAATCAATAGCTAGTGGCAGCGGAAGCTCTTATGTGATAATGGCTTAAAATACAAACTGCTTTTTTACTGACAGAAGTCTTTTGGTGTGACATGTCTAAAGGATTATATGGGGAAAGGAACAAAATTATCAGGAAAAATATTTCTGTCAGGGAATAATTCATGCAAGGACTTTTTACACACACACACACACAATTGAATATATTAAAAATAACCATTTAAGTAAATGGTTATACATCATTTGAAAATCAAAAACTCCAATCTCAAACAATAAGTTAATTCCAAAATTATAAATATATTTATAATGCTGACCTGGTAGGGTAATAGCAGCAGTGATTCCCTATATTTATTCTTTCCAAGGGCTTTTTAGACATTTGAATAAATTCCATAGAAATTGCCCTCAACTTTCTTTTTAATTTTTGGTTATTGTATTATGTTTATCCAAAGAAATAGAAATAAATAGATATCTTAAAATCTTAGGTTATGCTGACATTGTGCATTTTGTCATAATATTATCAATAATTTGGAGTAATGTACTTATTTTATAATTCTTACCTCAATCAGATTATATAGCCCTCAGAATTCCCATTAAAATGCAATAAATTACCACAGTTATAGCAATTAGCATAGTATCTGATACATAGTAGACATACTTTTCCCCCAGTAGAAAACCATAAGTTACATATTAATACATAATGTCACATCTCAGTTTCTTCAGTAAAATAGCACCACTACTTTTGACATAAATTATAAGTGTATATGAGATGGCAAAACAGCCTCAAAACTCATTTCTTTTTAATTTCAGGTCATATCAACCCACACAAAAATATTCTGGGACCAAATTTAATAAATATGGCGAAGATTCCTGAGGTATTTTCCTAAGTCAAAGTCTCTGACTTCACTCAAAACATTCAATATTCCATTACATAAGACACAATGTATCCTCCTCCATGCTTTATAAACTGTTTTGTACCAAACCCCTATTTTTACTATAAAAATGTATATTGTTTCAATCATAGTGCCTAAATGTCATGCTACCAATTTTAAAAATCTCATATAAAATATAACAAAATTATTCACAAAATATAAGCCCTATTTTACTTTAAGCAGAATAAGCTGTCTTTTATAGTCTCTAGGTTTTCTACATAAAACTCCCACACTAACAGATATACCCTCTGAAGGTCATTTCTTCTTCCACTGTGATAGATATCGGAGAAAATAAATTAATAGAAAGTAAGTATCCAGTGTCAGAATTCAGCTCTCAAAAGCTTCATTCCATAGATAACACATGATAGATCCTTTTGTTGATGTTTTTCCAAGTAAGCTGAGTTAACAGTACTTTTTTTCCCCAAAAGAAAACTGAGTAAGTCTCTGCTATCCACAACAATATATTATGCTTATTCAAATCAACAGATGTTTATTACCAACATATGTGATGAGAAATAAGGAAAGACAGATTTTTCAGTGACACAGGCTTTGGAATAAAGATCTTGTTCCACCACTTACTGGCTGTATGGCTTTTGAACAAATCCTAGACCTTATTTGAAAAGGGTTCAGTCAATTGAATACATATTTATTAAGCACCGACAGCTTACCAAGCACTGTATAATGATCAAGAAATGGACATATTCTATCCTTAAAGGAAATCTAAGTCTAATACTGATGGAATTTCCTTTGACCAAACTTTAAGCAGGCTCCTCCAAAACCTTTTTTATGAATAGGTCTCTACCTTAGACCCATCCTGTATTTTGGCCCAAATAGCCCATTTTCAGCAAGATTCCTGCTAAATCAGTTTAGTAAAAATGCCTCTCTCTCCAAACCACTATAGGTGTTTTAAATATAAGTATAGGTTTTTTTAAATCACCTCATTATATGGTCAAATTCTTTATCTCCCACACTTGATATCTAATTACTCTGGCCTGCCTTTAGCAAGAATTCAGTCAGTTTAGCAAGAATTCCCCTGCCCTTGATGTCTCCTTTTAACAATTTTTCATCCACTAACCAACAGCCCCCCTGACTACCAATTCTGATAATTAGCTCTAAATTCCCCAATGCTTTTGCAATATTCAGAATTGAGTGCTATCTTTCCCCCCATTGCAACATCTTAATAGTCTTTCTTACTATTTGAACATGTCAGAATAATTTTTTCTTTAACATTAAGAAAGCCATATTTGTAAATGAATATTAAAGTATAATATAATGAAGAATAGGAATAACATGGAAGACATAAATAATACCTGAGAACAACTGATTAATATTTAACTCTATTTGGTGGGTGTTGGTATAGCACAGAAGAGGTATCATCTGAACAAGGTACTGATGGATAAGATGTATTTTCCAAATGAAAGAAGAAGAAAACATTCCAAGAAAAATCAACAGTCTTACAGAGGCCTAAATGAATATAAAGTGTTCATGGAACTAAAAATAATACATTTTCATTTCAGTGATAATGCCTTTGTAGAAAACTAGGGTACAAATCATCCTGAGGTATATGGGCTATGGTTTATAAGTAAAGGGAAATTACTGGTGAGTTTTAAGCAGAGAAGTGATAGGATCGCATTTCCATTTTTGGTAAATGTCTTGATGATTTGAAATGATAACAAAGGAAGCCATTAGACAAACCAGCAAGTTTTAGAAAAATAGTGCTAAGTAACAATGTGAACCTGTTTTATAACTGCAGAAATAAAAATGAAAAGAAATAGATATCATAGATTTAAAAATTAATATCAGCAATTTTTTTACAGTTTATTATCTACTGATACAGGAGGCAAAGATTTGGGAGAAGGCAGGAAATGCTAATGACTTCCAAATTGTGAGGTTCACATTGCTACCAGCCAGACTGAGAAGTATAGGTTTTTTAAATGCATGTCTTAAAAGGAAGGCAATGAGTGTCTATGGAAGATGTAATTGGAGATATTACATAAGTTAAAATTGGTGAAGATAATCATTATTGTACTCATGATTATGTTACTATTAAATTGATTACTATTTGTCATTTTCCAGGCTCTATACTAAATGCTTTATATGCATTAAAAGCTTCAGGAAGAGAGAAGTCTCTGAGATAATGAAAAAATAATAGTCTAGAAGATGATAAACCAATGTCAAATAAATTGTTTGGTTGGGGGAGATATAACATCAGATTAATCTTGTCTAAGATCAATTCATGTAAACTAGGACTAGCCATATACTTCTTTAAGTTTAGATATGTTTGTCAAATCTGATAACCTCAATACTTGTTAAATTACAACCTTTAGCAACTCACTTATCAGCATTTTGCCTTTTATTTTCATATTTGAAATGAGTTAGTTTGATACAATGATCACTAAACTCCTTTCCAAATCCTAAATTTCCAAATTCAGAATAAAAACCTGCAAAAAAACCTTAACATGAATTTTTGAGTTCAAGGAGAAAATTGCAGGGAAATGTAGAATTATATTGACTTAGTACATGAAAGATTTATTGCCCTAAATTTAGAAATACATTTTTAAAGAAGGTGTGAAAGAAATGGTTTTTCTTTCTCAATATACCTTTATGTATCAGATGGTAAATTATTACAAGGACCAAATAAAAAGCTAATTTTCTCCACATGTACCTGTATTTGTGACAGTTTTTAAAATTACAACTATCTTTAATGGTTTCAGAACCAATAAAACATGAGTTAAAATTTGGCTGGTGATAATGCCATTCAATTTTATTAAATTCAGCTTTTTAAAGGTTAATTTAAAATTGTTGCTGTTAACATGAAATCATAACTGTTTTACTAGATTCTTCCAGGGAACCAGACTGAATTTCTTAGTACAGGAAGTCAGCAATAAACCTTTTTATATCATCTAAGTCAGGTGCTTATCTTACAAGAGCAGTAGCAATAGAACCAATGGTATTACACAATTTAAATGCTTAGTATTTTATCAATCAGCTTCTAAGAATCTCTGAGCATTAGAAAAAGTTGTTCATCAACAAGACAAAGAGGTAACCAACTGGATGGGAGAAGATATTTGCAAACAATGCCTGTGATAAGAGGCTAATATGAAAATTATACAAAGAATGCATACAACTGAACAACAACAACAACAAAATCCAGTTAAAAAATGGGCAGAGGACCTGAACAGACACTTCTCCCAAGGAGACATACAAATGGCGAACAGACATAAAAAGATGCTCAATTTCACTAGCTATTTATGAAAATACAAATCAAAACCACAATGAGATATTATCTCACATCTGTTAGAATGGCTATCATCAAAAGGACATGTGTTGGAGAGGTTGTGGGGAAAAAGGAACCCTCAGACACTGCTGGTGGGAATGCAATCTGGTACATTCATTATGGGAAAAAGTATGGAGTTTCCTCTAAAAAACTAAGTCTAGAACTACCATACGACCCGGAAATCCCTCTTTTGGGTATTTACCCCCCCCCAAATGGAAAACATTTATCTGTAAAGGTATATGCACCCAATGTTCATAGCAGCAGTATTCATGGTGGCCAAGACATGGAAAAAACTGAAGTGCCCTTCAATAGATGATTTGATCAAGAAGATGTGATACATATATACAGGGAATATTACTCAGCCATAAGAAAAGATCTGAGGGTGGTTCCGTAGAGTAGTGGTTAGCATGTCTGCTTTATATGCATAAGGTCCTGGGTTCGAGCCCCAGTGGAGCCACAGCCCATACCCTGGGTGCGCCAGGCCCTGGGTACACCAGGCCCCTGGTGCACCAGGCCTCAGGTGCAAGCCGAGAGCTCATGGGAAGAGACGCCCCACCTTCAGAGATCCAGTTTTTAAGGGAAGACGGCAACATCTGTAGTCAGAGATGGAAGTGGGAGGAGTGAATTTAAAAAAAAGATAAAATACTGCCATTTGGGACAACATGGATGGACCTCGAGATAATCATTCTAAGTGAAATAAGTCAGACAGGAAAAGTTGAGAACCATATGATTTCACTCATATGTGAGATATAAATCTGAAAGCAATGAATGAACCAGTCAAACACAGACTCACGGACATGGACAAAAGTTTAGTGGTTACCAGAGGGAAGGAGGGATGGGAGAGAAGTAGATAAAGGTAAAAGGGGTCAAATATACGGTGATAGAAAGAAATTTAACATTGGGTGGTGAACACACAATGCAATATACAGGTGACGTATTATTGAACTGTATACTTGAAACCTATGTAATTTTATTAACCAATGTCACCCCAATAAATTTAGCAAAAGAAATAAATAAACCATTAAATATCTTTAAAAAGGGTGAAGAAAACTTGTTTAGCATTGCTGACATGTTAATTCCAAGACAACAGTTAAAATTCTAAAAGCTATCTCCAGAAGAATCATATTTAAAAGTCCTTTATTCCAGATGAAACTCAAAGGGAGTTTTAATAAAGAGTAGGCTGTTTACTGACAATTAGATAAAGAATGCTACTCATCCCTCAATGTTTTATTTATGTTCTTTTATTATTCCTCCATGTCAATACAATGTTGTTGGCTCAAAAAATGCATAAGATAAACAAACTCTTTGATATGAACTTCAGCTTTGTATCTGATTTGAAAGAGGCCCTTTTGGTCTTACTTCCATAAATTTCATAGTATAAAGAAATACATGTAGCTTGTATCAACACAAGAAACTATAGTGTAATGATGTGTAATGTTCTTCAACATTACCATGTGATTTTCAAAAGTGAAACTTTTCTAGGGAAAAAAATCTACTTTTTCTTATGTGGGCTAAGTACTTTAAGTGGTCATTAAAAGGCAAAAAAAAAAATCTGTATCCTACTTCCACTGACAGAGTTAAGTATGATTTTCGGTAGAATGGCTCAGCATGTGAGATAGTAGGTTTCATAGAATATGAGGACTATGTAGAGCCTGAACTGGTACTTATATCAAGCTTCTATTTTTTGATAGTTAGGAACTTAGACCAGGAGAGGAGAAATTAACAGCACATGGTGATATGGGGAGGCAATGTTAGAGGTGGGACTCAAAATCCAAGTTTCTGCCTCCAAAACCAGTGCTCATTTCCGTTATACCATAGTTCCCCAACATATATGGCTAAAAGCAAAAATTTTCCTAGAATAGCATAGCAGAATTTCTAATGCAAATATTATTGCATTAGAAATTTCTAATGCAAATAAGTATTGTTGTGGACACAGAATATCTGTTATTCATATTGCCAACTTGGCCTCATCCACTACATACTAGGCCAGAGCAGTATGCCACCTACCTATCCACTAGTCTGCTGCTCAACTTATGTTTTGCCCTATTTCAATAAAGTTAGTACTGAATTCACACAAACAAGAAAGAAAATAAAAGAGCATGCTGGTAGCCATGAAAACATTCATAGAACCTCTCTTAAGCTCCAATAGTGGACTCATAGTTATACAGCTGTAGCAAATGTTTACACAATGAGCATTCATCTCAAGCTTATCCTATATCCATTGGGGTAAGACATCCCTAGAGCATTTGTCAAACTGGTATGAAGCATGAAGACTAAGAAGTCCCCCGAGAGTGCACTAAAGCTCTGGAAAGAATACAACTTATTTAATTAAATAGGACAGTCTTAATCTCCAGAGAAAAGGGTCAATTTTGAGTACAGCTTTCTCTTTGTCACTAGTATTTGTCTCTCAGAATAGATCAGTTCCTAATTGATGCATATCTTAGTTCTATAAACCACAGTAAATACGTAAATAAAAATTGAGAGCTTATTCACTACAAATTCTGTCAAGTTTTAAGGTAAATAAGCCATAAAATTGAGGATAGTTTTTGAATAATACTAAGTAAAACAGAAGGAATGTTAGGATTCACTTAGCAACATAACACCACAGTTTATCATCCTGAGGAACATTCTGCCTCATAACGATATTGCCATTCAATAAACAAAACTGCGATCAGTGACTATTGAGCTAGAGACAATAGCATGAGGTTATTGCTTAGCAAGAAGAAAATTGTTTGTGAGAATGTTAAACTTCTCAGAAAATACCTGAGGATATATGCCAGAAATACCTGAAAATGGTTATGGTGGATTGAAATCTTGAATTAAAAGTACAAATGAGCATTAGATGAATTAAATTATTACTAAAACTGTGACTTATTAATATTCATAAGCTGGAAAGTTTAGGAGAAACTCAAGTCGTATGTGAAAGCTTCGTGTATACATTCTTTTAAATATCTTTTAGTAGCTACTGAAAGGATTCTTGATGAATCTGATATAGGATGTCTTCATACAAATCATTTGGTACCCTATTAAAGTAAGTTTTTTGCAGGTACATACAAATTAAATAGAAGAAATGAGGTGTAGATGAGGGGTCTTCTTTGGGTTTAAAAAAATTGACTTCAGTCTTGGGAATAAAAGCCCATAACTTTACTTTATGGAAGACAAGCCACATATTGATAAATATAGATTCTTCTAGAATGTCAAAGTTTGTAATGACAATTACCACAGCTTGTAAGATTGAAGGATATATAATACAGAGTTCTCATCCCCGCAAAAAAAATTTTTCCCATAAATGTATGCCTCAGTTGGCTTTTCCACTCCACACTTGAGTTTGATATCCCAGGACAGTCACCTGGGAAATAATAAATATTATATTAATATGTCTTTCTCAAATCCTACAAGGAATGTTGAGTGAAAGATAGAAAATATAAAAAAAAATATTTTATTTAAATATGTTCTACCTTTACATAAGGTTTTTAAAAAAGCATAACTAAACTATATTTGGAGTGAATACATAATTACTAAAACTACAAAGAAAAAGAATATTTAAGGCAATCTTTATCCTATGGTAAGAAAACAGTACTTACTATTAGCATATGGAATGTTGGAAATATATATTTTGACCATTATGACAATTTCTTAAAGTGTAAATTTATTTTATGTTCTTTCCTGTATAGGTGCTCCACTTCACAGTAAAAATATTTTTAAATATTTACTCTTTATTTTCTCTAAGCAAAACAAAATATTTATAGACTTGATAGGGATGGCACCCTAAAAATCTGAGACAAGAGATCTCATGAGATATCAAAACTACATAGTGTCCTTGGCAAAGTTTGTCCCTACTCTTGTTTGGTGCTTTTGTGTTAGTACAATAGTATTGGTAATTAGCATTTTTAAAAATTATCATATAATAGCTGCTTATGTCCAAATATGTTATACAGTTTCATAAAATACCCCTTTAGTTTTTTTAATCACAGTCGTTTCATTTCAAAGGCAGCTGAATGGGCTAGACTTGGACAAATCTAAGAGATGGGCTTCAAGGTACATTTTCTATGTGTCACTTTCATCTCAATGAAAACCTTGTGTTCTCATTAAATATCTCTAGTAAAGCATTTCTCTGAGATGTGCTAATAGAGTTTCCCCAGCATCTAAATACTTGGTGTCTCAAATCAGCCAGTATGCTACTTATTGGGCCTCTTTCTTCCTTGGCAGGATTTGACTACTGTCAGTCAGGTTTAAGTCTAGTTCTCTTCTCGGGGGCTGACTCTTCTTCTCTGACTCACAGTCTTTGCTGCAGCCACTCTGGCAGCATCTCTATCCCTAGAGGCAGGAATCCTTCCAAGGAGGCCTACCTGGATACTTCACTACACGATAAGGAACACTTATCTAAGATAGCAAAATGAACACCTCTATCGCCCTTCTTAAGAGTCACTCATTCTGGCTCTCCAAGTATATGATGCAAAATGGCTTTTCTAGCTCTAAAGCTATATATTCTCCCAACTCCAGTGCCACCAACCATCAATTCCACATTCTCAAGTGTCCAAACTACTGTGTCTGAGTGAGCAGAGTCACAGGGTTCAAACACAGATACACAGTACACCATGGTGAATGTGTAAAGTTCTTATAGAAAGGGCATCATAGAATGAGGAAACTGTTCCTGCTCACAGACCTAGGATTGATTCTTGGCCCTATCACTTACCGACTGTTTTGTTCGGAACATCTACTACATGGGGTAGGTCCATAGTAAACACATAGCGACTATGAGCTAGTATGCTGTTGTCCTTGCTACACCGGGAACTTCAAGTCTTATGCAAATTATAGGCAACAATTCCCATTTTTATTAAAAAAAATCCACAAAAAAATATAAGTAAAACCAAAGCCATGCAAAATTGTAATCTCAACTAGGCAAACTCTGGCAAAATTATGAAGAAAATGATCTGTCTCTTCATTGCACCCAGATGAACCTGGGTGCTTGCCTTTCCCATTTTTATTATCTTTTTCTTAGCATTCTCTAACTTTCCAACAAATCCCTTTACTCCCATAACTGCACACTAAGAAGAAAAGACTCTTTTTCACCTTGCTCAAGCTCTTAATCCAAACCCTTCCATTCTGTGTCTTATTCCTTCAAATAATTATATCAGATATGTTTTATTTAATTTCACCAATCAATCCACACATGGGGTCCTGGGTGCCAATAGATTCTTTTTTTTTAACATCAATTCATTATTGATTATTTACTTGAGCGGTCAGGCCTCAATCTGCCATCTCCATCAATAAGTAAGCCCCAATTACTTACTGAGCATTTTGAGTAAGATGTCTTATAAACTTGTATTTGTCAATATATTTCTTAGGACTTTTTTAAAATTAATTAATTTATTTTAATTAGTTTCACATATACAGTACATTGGTTAGACATCTATAGTTCATAAACCGATCCCACTAATTGCTCCCTCCCTCCCCTGGCCCTCCACCTAGCCAATGTATTAATGCTAACTGCATTCCCTATGCCATGCTCCCCATCACCATGACTATCTATCAACTACTAATTTGTACTTCTTTAACCCTACATTCATTTTCCCAGCACCCCCGCAAGCCCTCTCCCCTCTGTCCGTCACCAAAATGTCCACTATATTTAAGTCTGTTTTTGATTAGTTTGTTCTTTTTGTTCCTTAGATTCTGCATATAAATGAAATTACATGGTATTTATCTTTCTCTGTCTGACTTATTTCACTCAGCATAAGAACCTCTAGGTCCATCCATGTCATTGCAAATGGTAGGATTTCATTTTTTTAATGGCTGAATAATATTCCATTGCATATATCAATCATAATTTCTTTATCCAATCACCTATTGATGGGCATTTATGTTCCTTTCATATCTTGACTATTGTAAATTGTGCTGCCATGAATATTGGAGTGCATAGATCTTTACAAATTATTGTTTTGGTTTTATTTGGATAAATATCCAGAAGTGCAATTTCTGGGTCAAAAGGTATATCCATTTTTAATTTTTTGAGAAACCTCCAGGTTGTTTTCCATAGCAGCTGTACCAATTTGCAATTTCACCAACAATATATGAGGGTTCCCTTTTCTCCACATCCTTGCCAATACTTGTTTTTTGATTTACCGATGATAGCTATCCTGACAGGTATGAGGTTGTGTCTCATCGAGGTTTTAATTTGCATTTCTCTGATGATTAGTGACCTTGAACATCTTTTCATTATCTATTAGCCATCTGTATTTCCTCTTTGGAGAAGTATCTATTCAGGTCTCCTGCCCATTTTTTAATTGGATTGTTTGCATTTTTGTTGTTGAGTTGTATGAGTTCTTTATATATTTTGGATATTAACCCCTTATCAGATATACATTAGCGAATAAATAGATTCTTTTATTAACTTTCCTAACTAACCTTCATTTTAACAGCAGTGGATAAGAAATATCAGTAGATATGACCCTCCAAAAAAATGCAAAAACAAAAAACAAACAAAAAAAAAACTCATGAAAATTTTAAACTATTAACAGACACTTAAATAGTAAGGCAGTAGTGAACAAAAGTGAAGAGAAAAAAAAAAAAAAGAACCAGTTTGCCACAAAAGAAAAAAAAACAAATAAACAAAGAGAATGAATACTCTTGCCAAACTATAATGTAAACTCTGGAGAGGAAAGAAAATAAAAGATAATTGCTCAGAATAATTAGCCATTATGCTCACACTACTAGAAAATTTCAGTTCAATCATTTTAGAAGAAAAAAAATATAAAATGACTCACTTGAAAATGACTTTTATTACCCTTTTCAAAGGACTTTAGGGAATGTGCAATTCATTAGAATAATAGAACCAGCTGCAAATTAAAGAAATTTCAACTAAAATAATTAGAATTGATAGCTCCAGTCTACATGTCAAAGGAACCCTGCCATCGGAGAGACCAGAATTATTGAATCAATAAATTCTTTCTGTTTACCAAAACCAAGAAGAATGTGTTGGCCTTAGAAGTTAATTTGGGGACCACAAATTATATCTGTGATATTGCAAACAATGGTTTTTAATCAAGGCCCAGGAGATAGGAAGTCAAGGATACCCAAGATCAAAAGAGAACAGAAGATCTCAGAAATAATGTCAGTATAACTAGCAATTATAATGGTGAGTTTATATAATATGAAAATGACACAGCTGGATCCAAACAAAGACAGAAATTAAAGATACATAAATGTGACAAGAGATAATTAAAGCTAAAACCATTGTTCTACTGGACTCACAGTCTGGAACTAGCCAGTGGCAGCTGAGAATTTGATAAGGGCTAAGAGTGCTCCCTGTGATGGTGAGGCAAGCCTGGCTCACTAGCTACATGCAGGAAGTGAAGTAAAGCATTGTAATTTCTGGAAGGATCTTAAAATCAAATCTGTGTTTTAAACTATAATTATGGGTCCATGAAATATAAAGATATAGTGTTATGTACAGAACTAAGTCAAGTTACCAACTCAACTTGTGACTGAATCTCCAATATCTCCAATATCATCTAAGGGTCTCATTTTTAAAAATGCCTTTGAGAGATCTGGTTGTGAACTGGGTGAGTCCTGTTAGAGAGAATAGAGGGACTTTACACCATACACAGGTACACAGGGAGAGAGAGAGGCAGGCTTAGAGGAAGGGAAAGAAGCAATAGAACCAAAAAAAAAAAAAAAATCCAGTTAAAACAAAACTTGAAGACTAAAATTCCAAAAAACATGAAGATATTTCATGTTAAAAAACTTTTTTTAAAACTAAACCTGTAATCAAAAATGATAATTTGAATGGGCATGAAAGAGGTTTTTCTCTGACAGTTAATGCTTAATAATATCTGCATTGTGTTTCAGATAATGACAATAGTAGAGAATTATGAAAATTTATGGTTACATATGTGGGATTTAAAAAAATAACCACTCATAACATATTCAACAGTTTATAATGAGAAATATAGAAAATGAAAGAGAAATATGTACAGAAAACAAATCAAAGAAAATCCAGGGGAAAAAAAGGCAAGCAAAACAGTGTGTAAACAGAAAGCCCAAATTAAGAATATAGCAAGAATTCTAAAGATATCAGGAATCTTAGCAAATGTAATTACTCAATCATTAGTTAAATAAACATTCTCAGATTGGATAAAGATACAAATTTTCTTATAGGCTGCTTCCAAGAGAGAAGTATAAAACACAATCAAAGAGAAAATTTCAAAATAAAGAAAACCTACAAGGTGGACATAATAATGAAACAGTCAATTCATCAATCAGTAATAAATTGATAAAATCCGATGTAGCAAAAATGTATCTTATCTTACTTCTGAGAAACCATTAGACAGACCAAATAGGCTGTATTCTTCCAGTATATTAACGTCATAGGAAAAAAAAAACTATGGACTTTTACATATTAAAAGAGACATAGGAGACATGACAATTAGATGTAGGACCTCATGTGTTGGTCCCCATGACAGAGAGCAAGGAGAGACTGAAGGTAGAGGCAGACCACTTCAGATTGATAGGTGGCAGGTTTAACCAAGGGGATTTACATAGGAGGCTTGTCTTCAGAGGCTGTAAGACAAGTAGATCACCATATCTGCCCACCAGAATCTTAAAAGTTATATAGAGGCCTTAACTGAGTTAACTAGGTTCAGCCATGTGTACCCTCCAGATGGTTTCAATAATACATTGCTTTCTCAAGGCTGTTTCCTTGAAACGGCTCCCACTGTGAGAATGACAGGCAGAACACACGTTCTAAGGATAAGGGAGGGAGTAAGAAGCCTCTCATTGTCTGGGACAACCTCAATGACCTTGTCCAACATCATGCACTGGAGGAAAATAAATAAAATGAAGTACATTGAGGCAAATGATGAAACTGAAATATGAATGGTATATTAGGTAAAAATTTTGTATTACTTTTTAAAAAATGTATTTATTTTAATTAGTTTCAAGTATACAGTACATTGGTTAGACATCTATATAGTTTATAAAACAATTCCCCCAATTGCTCCCTCCCTCTCCTGGTCCTCCACCTAGCCAATGTATTAATGTTAACTGCATTCCCTATGCCATGCTCTGCATCCCCGTGACCATCTATCAACTACTAACTTGTACTTCTTTAACCCTTCACCCCATTCTCCCAGCCCTCTAAACCTCCATGTCCTCTGTCTGTCACCAAATAGTCCACTATATTTGTGAGTCTGTTTTTAGTTAGTTTGTTCTTTTTGTTCCTTAGATTCTTCATATAAGTGAAATCATATAGTGTTTATCTTTCTCTGTCTGACTTAAATAACTTCTAGGTCCCTCAAAGCAATATCTTTTTCCATTCCCTTCCTTTTAGTCTGTGTGTATCTTTTAATCTGAAGTGAGTCTCTTGTAGGCAGCATATGTAGGGGTCTTGTTTTCTTATCCTTTCAGCCACTCTATCTTTTGGTTGAAACACTTAATTCTTTTCCATTTAAGGTACTTATTGATAGGTATGTAGTTGTTACCATCTTTATTCTTGTTTTGAATACATGTTTTTTCTTCTTAAAGAAGTCCCTCCAACATTTCCTGTAATACCGGCTTGATGATGATAAATTCCTTTAGCTTACTTTTGTCTGGGGAGCTCTTTATCTGTCCTTTGACTCTAAATGAAAGCTTTGCTGGATAAAGTGTTCTTGGTTGTAGATTCTGGGTCTTCATCCTGTCAAATATTTTTTGCCAAGCCCTTCTGTCCTGCATAGTTTCTTTTGAGAAATCAGCCACCAGTCTTATGGGTATTCCCTCATAGGTAACTATCTGTTTTTCTCTTGCTGCTTTTAATATTCTTTCTTTGTATTTAACCTTTCAGGTGGCTAAGTAGTACGCAGGCTGTGGAAATGAAAGACGCCTCTTAAAGGGGCTGCATCCATGAGTGAATTTTTGTGGTGACGAAACTGCTCACTCTGAGCACCAGTGCCAATTCAGCTGTACACAGGGGGCATCAGGGACTTACAGGGAGACATTGTTGGAGTGAGGGCCAATGAGGGACTCACTCTGTACAGAAGTGCTGCAGTATCCTTTATTCCCTGTTGAGCCTTCCCCACTCCCAGTGCACACACACAGAGCCACCATAGCCGTGATGTCATCAAACTGGATAACAGAGGTCTCTCTGCCCAGAGGATTCCCTGAAACCCCACCTTCCTCAACTTGCAGCCCCACCCAAGCCACATCCAGGTATCTCCTAAGTGAGTCAGATGTGCCTTGCTGAGCAGTCCCTACTCTCACACTGGAGGCAGCTGGCCCTAGTCTCTGGTGTGGCCTTTTGAGGCAACTATAAACACAGCATCTGTGGATTGCTTGCTGAATCTTAACAGGTGACTCCAGAGGGGTAGAGGCTTGGGCTAAATTTGGCCTGCAGCTGAACCTCTCTCAGGACTATGCCACTGGACACCTACTTCACAAATCCACACTAATAAGACCAGGAGACTTGGGAGCTTTGCTTAGTACGTAGAAATAGACACAGAAAAGCAGCCAAAATGAGAAGACAAAGAAGCAGAAACCATATGAGAGAACAGGACAGAGATCCAGAAATAATGGAGTCAAGCAATCTAACAGATGCAAAGTTTTAAACACTGGTTATAAAGATGTTCAATGAACTTTTGGAAATTGGAGATAAATTCAGTGAGAACTTTAACAGAGATAATAAAACATAAAAATGGAAATGGAAATTATAAAAGGGAATCAGTCTGAAATAAAAAACACATTATCTGAGATGAGAAGTATATTGAATGGAATAAACAAAGGAATAAACAAAGTGAATAAAGAAAAGGATCAAATGCCCTATCTAGAGGGTGGGAAAGCCAAAGACACTCAATCAGATTGGCAACAGATAAGATGCTAAGACTATAAAAATAACTTAAGGAGCATATGGGACACTATTAAGGGTCCAAATATCCATCTGATTGGTGTACCTGAAGAAAATCAAGATGTTGAACAGCTGTTTGAAAAAATAATGACAGAAAACATCCCTAACCTGGTGAAGGAAATGTACATAAAACCCCACGAAGCTCAGAGAATCCCAAAAACCAGGGATCTAAAGAGGCCCACACCAAGACACATCATAATTAAAATGCTAAAGGTATCACTTTTAAATTTAGCGAAGTTGATCACTTAACTCTGGTTATACAAGCAAACTCAGCTGAACTGTGTACTCCTATGCAATGTTAATTATTGTTGTTTTAAACTTTTAAGTTTTGACTGGTTTCTTATGTAGAAATATTTAACGTAGGCATCTAATTGTCCTTACATCAGTTATTAGATCACCACTTCACCTCCTAAGACTGGCCTTGCTGCTAAACTTACTGACCTTGCTTACTAATAATAAGACACTTCATTTATTTTTTAATTTATGCAGTTATTCAACATTTATCAAGCACCTACTATGGGCTAGGCATTTTTCAAAGACCTTGGGATGTTGTGAAAAAAAATGTTTCTGTTCTGCTGGGCAAAGGGCAAGGATATTTATTATTAAAATATTTCGTATGACTCCCCTGGGAGAAAACTTCCTTAAAAAGTTAGGTTGTGTTAAGTACCTTGTATTATAGGGCTTACTAAAAGTCGCTCAGAATGCTCAGTAGATAAAAAAATTGATTATAAATATGTCATTGGGGAGAACATAAGGTAATTAAGGGTTAAAATCATTGTAGTCAGAATGAAAACAATAGTTTCCAATATTTTCCTCCTTTTATTTGTTTTTCCCCCCAGAGGTTAGAATAGTATCTGAATTGATTAAACAATATTTACATATTGCTTTTGATTGATGTGTCTCCTCCTAACTATCACATTTTATTAACTTATATTTGAGAAATACTACATCAATTGCTCTAAAGTCCTTCCATTATAGATTTTGTTGATTGCATACTCGGGATGTCATTTAACATGTTCCTCTGCCCCCTGTATTTTCTGTAAACTGAATGTTAGATGGAGAGGTTTAGATTTAATCTCAAAATTAATCTCAATTTTCTGGCAACACATGAAAATCTCCAGAGGAGTTATTTATTTTAATAATAAAAAAATTGCCCATTTCCAAAATCATTATTCATGAAGCCTAGAAATATATATGTATATATTATATACATAGCATATATATATATATATATATATATATATATATATATATATAATATATAGTTTCTGATATAGCTAGGCCTTTTAATAAGCATTTTCCCCCTGAAGATAATGTTGAAAATCACAGTTTTAATATTGTTTTCCCCCAACTGAAAAATATCGAACATAAAAAAAAAAAACTAGCAGAAAAAGACAATGAACCCCCATCACCACTTCAAAGATATCAAAAAAAGAAAAAAAATCCATAGGCAATCTTATTTCATGCTTCTAAATTAAATTGTTTTGAAGTAAATTCTACAAATCATAAGTTTATCTTTGAATATGTGTCTGCTTATTGTTAAAAGAAAGGACTCTAAAAAAGAAAACTTCAGTAATATTTAAAAACTAAAAATAAATACAAGTCATCAATGTGATCAGACACCTGCCAGAGTTCAAACTTTCCCAGTTGTGTCCAAAGAAAGTTCATGCAGCAGCATTTGGTTAAGTCTCACAAAACTTGTTAACACATGTTTCTCTCTCTTTTTTCTGTTTTATTTTGTTTATTAAAAGTTCTTGAACATGTTTCTGCTATAGCGGTCCCACAGTTTGGATTTTGCAAAGTACATCCTTGTGGGATATGATGTTATATGTTCTCTTATCTTTGTATTTTCTCTACATTTGTAGTTAGATTTATAGACTCGGTTCATTTCAGGTCCCTTTTTTTTTTTTTTTGTATACCATATTATACCGAAATTGTGTGCATCAAGTGAGAGATAAATATTATCTTTTTTTTAACTTTTTGGTGATATCAGTGCCCAGTGATATGACAGTCCTGTATCATCATTTCATTATATATTTAAAAAAACAAATTTTATTCTAATTCAAATGTGTTGGTTTCGCCCAAATTGCAGAGAAAAGCAATGGTAAATGGCATGTACATCTTCTACAGTTCGCAGCTCAGATCACACCCTACACCACTACTATTCATCCAAAAGGCTAATCCCTGCCTGCTCTCTGCTGTCAGTACAAAATTACTCCCAGCATCCTCAATACCTTGCTTTAGTCTATCCTGCATGGATTCTGTCAGACTGTCCATCAATCTTTAATATGTATTAAGCACTTAGTATGATCCAAGTGTTACCAAACCCAAGAGGATCATTTTTCCCACCTGTGTCAAAGCCAAAAGAGACACAGACAGGAGTTTGCACCAAAGAAAGTAAAGGTTTATTTAAGGAAGTGGCACCAAGCCCAAGACACAGGTGAGCTAGTGCTCAAAGACCTGGCTCCCTTATGGCCAGTAGGGGATAGTTTATATAGGGAAAAACCCATGAGTAGCTAAAGGAGTTGGGACCATGGGCTCTACTGATTGATTGGGGCTGGGGTCAGAGGCAGCTGATCATTGTATCAGATCCTAATGTCAGTCATGGCGTTATTCTGTCTGTTTTCAAGGGGATGCTGGTAGGCTCTTTCGCCTTCATGGGTCTGGAGCTGCAAGATGTTATCTTTAGTTTGAACAAAACTCTGTTTCTGTGGTCAAAAACCTGAGGCTTTATTCTTGACCTTAATGATTAAGGGAGTGGTCCTGCAGTATGCAGAAGGATAGAGACAGAAAAAAATAAAGTGAGCCCAAGGCAAGGTTGAATCAAGGAGAAGGAAGAGTCATTTTAAAGAAGTGAAGATTTGCATGGTTGCACAAGCAATATTTTAAATTTCTGCTTAATTCTTTTTCCTGTCAATCAAGGCAGTTTTTCATAATTATGTAACTTTGGTGCACAATAGAAATCTGAAACGTGAATGAGTCAAATGTATGTAATAATGAAAAGCAAAAACTTTTTTCCAGAGTTGTCAGATTTGTCCAGTATTACACAGGATTAAGCTTAGATGTCATTATGCCTAGTAATGTAAGTCTACCAATGACCTAATACGTGCAAGAGCAGAAGGGGAAGAAATTCACTTCCAGTCACTATGACCTAGAATTCATAATAGTCTCTAAAATTTTCTTCTTTCCTACTGTTACCTCTTTTTAAGGACCATTTTACTATTTTTCAGTTCCAACCTTTTTTTGAAGCTACCTTTGACAGTTTAGATAGTCAATTTAATCTTGCTAGACTGAATTATAATCATTCGTTTATTCAACATTATTACATCTGCAATAATATAAGCACTGTGCTGCTTATTCAGATAACACTGATGAGAGAATGCTGAGCTTTTTAGACAGTCAATTATAATATAGTGTGATGAGTAATAATGGGCCATATGTTATAGAGTATAAAAAACAAGGCATTATGAGTTTCATAATTACAGACCCTACCCCAGTCTTAAAAGTTGTAGAAAACATCCTGGAGGAAGTAGTATCATACTGAGTCCTAAAAAATAAGGAGATATGCAGGTGAAGAAGGAAGGAGGGTTGGAAAGACTATAACCAGCAATCGAATGGAAATCTAGGAGAACTTGTAGTGCACTAACTCCTAATGTTCTTGCCTTTTTCAGGCCTGTTACTTATTTTTCCCTCCCTATATTTTATTTCACCTAATCCAATTACTATTCTAAGCAATAATATAGTACTTATCAGAATAATGAAAAAGTAAAATTTTTTTTCTTTTGACCTCATTCAAAATTAGCTGGAAAAAAAACTTCATTTTACAAGCAATTTTCATCTCTCTTTTGCCATAATGTTAGCATTCTCTACAAAAGTGAAATATATGATATTTAAATATACGGGCTTTTGTGTATGAAGAAGCACAGTTTTGAAAGTGCTTTCAATGTCTCCTTAAAGATGAATGAGACGTTCAATCATTCGTCTAAATTTGTGTGTTTAAAGCTGGAGAAAGTAAATGGGCCTTTAGTGTAGTCTCTAGGTCATGTAATCAGTATTTTTGCAGTCTCTGGATTTAAACAAGGATAGTTCTTGATTGATAGTACAGGAACAAATTATTTCAGATACAGCTGGCCTTCCCTCCAAAGAGTTAAAAATAAATGTTCAGGTCTGTTGCATTTTATCGAATGTTTAAACAATGATTAAAGTGACTTATGTTCCAGGTTTTGCTATAACACAATTTTTTATTTACATGCATTCAAATATTGCCATAAACCTTATTTTATATAAATAAAAAATCATTAAAGTATATTTGAAAATGTATACTGTTATAAAATACATAAAGTGATAATATACAACATATATAGTGTGTTGCTATAAAGAATATTTCTTTTCAAGGTTCTATAAATATGATAGTAAAAGTTTCCTAGCGATATATTCTTTGGGATATTAGATTATTGATACATTTTAATCTAACATTAAAATTTTCAGTTATTAGGTATAAACTAAAAAAATATACATAATATCTTATTATTATATTATAAAATTATAGTAAGTATAAATACAGTCCAAAGAAAAAATGCTCAGAAAAATGCTCTGAATGGAGAAAAAAATTGATTTTTAATAAGGCACTCAGTTTTAGGGGAAAATTCTTAGTTTTGAATAATATAAAAGCAGAGCTAAGAGCAGGTGATTACATTTAGTAATTCAATTTTAAAATTAAAATTTGTAAAATATAAATATTACCTTTAAAATGCTTTATGCTTTATAATACAAAGAGATAGCTAATATAGTGATATTGATGCAGTTACATGAACAGAATATATTCTGTTTTATGATAAATTATCAGTTTAAAAATGAAAATATTAAAAAAGGGTTAACTGTATGTCTTCTTGGGAGAAATGTCTCTTCAGGTTGTCTGCCTCATTTTTAATTGGATTGCTCGTTTTTTGTTGTTGAGTTGTATGAGTTATTTATATATTTTGTATATTAGCACCCTAGCCAAGGCATTGCTCACAAATATTTTCTCCCATTCTGTTGATTGCCTCTTTGTTTTGCCTTTGAGGTCCATGCAATTTAATATAAATAAAATATTGCTTTATTTTGCTCATTCACTCCAGCTTCACCAGAATAAGTCTCTCATTCACATTAGGGACTGAAATCTGAATAAATACTATCTTGAAGGCCACATGCTTAGATATTTGAAGAACTTTACTTATATTCAGTCCCCCAAAAAGCTTCCTAATGGTCTAAGCTCTAAAAAAGTTAAGATAAACATTCCAGATTCTGAACATTCGCTGAAAAAAATCCTGAATACCTACTTAAAAAGATTGATCTATAAACATTCAGTGCAGAATTTATCTCTCTGTGATCTGTGAAGTTTATTGTAACTTCATGTGTGATTAGAGTTGTCAGATTAGCAAATAAAAATATAAAATGTCCAGTTAAATTTGAATTTTATATAACAAGTAAATATGTTTTAGTATTAGTATATCATATAATGCTTGGGACATTGCCTGTGTCTATCTATCATCTACCTATTTTAAAATATCATTCATTATTTGTCTGAAATTTAAATCTAACTGGGCATCCTGGATTTCATCTGGTAATTTTATGGGGGATGCTGTGCTTAACCAGGTAATTATGCCACTGCTTGTTCCAAAGTCTGTCTTCCTCCCAATTGTTTTTTTGTTATGTTTTGTTTTGTTTTCTCCTGTCCATTCTGGCCAGATACCCTGTTTGGATGCCTACTTTTAATAGCCAGATGGTACCTTTGCACAGTTTGTTTATTCTGATTACCCAGTATTAACTCTTCTTTTGCTAAATTGAATACTCTTCTACATCTAAATCCCTGGCTCATATTTAGTTATTTGATTGTGTATTTTAGGCACTTATCTGATTCATTTGTTAATTTCAGAACTAGCTTATATTCTGCTGTGTAATATTTTCTGAAGCAAATTTCATAATATGATCTTCCTGTGATCACCCTGCTCTCTTTCCACATTTTAACAAGAGGTAGATGATGTCACTATCTCAGAATGATATCTCTAACATGATAGCATCTTCAGTTATTGAAGAACAATAATGAGTTGCTACAATAATGAGTTTTGGAAGACAAAAAAAATGTATGTTAAAATTCACTCAACTACTACAAAAATGCACAGGGGGTAAGGTAAACTCCTTGATATCAGTTCTGACAATGATTTTTTGGATTTAACACCAAAAGTAAAGACCACAAAAGCAAAAATAAACAAGTGGGATTACATCAAAATAAAAAGCTTCTGCACAGAAAAAGAAATGATTAACAAAATAAAAAGGCAACCTATACCATGGGAGAAAATATTCACAAATCATCTGTATAAGCAGTTAATATTCAATAAATATAAAGAACTCATACAACTCAATAATAACAATAGCAAAAGATCCTATTTTTAAAATGAGCAGAGGAACTGAACAGATATTTTTCCAAAGAAGACATACAAATGGCCAATAGGTACATGAAAAGATGCTCAATATCACTAATTATCAGAGAAATGCAAATCAAAACTACAATGATATATATCCTCTCCCTTGTTAGAAGGGCTATCATCAAAAAGATAAGAAATACCAAGTGTTGGTGAGGATGTAGAGAAAAGTAAAGCTTTTGTACTGTTGACAGGAAAATAAATTGGTACAGCCACTAATGAAAACAGTATGAATTTCCTTAAAAAATCAAAAATAGAACTATCATACGATCCAGCAATCCCACTTGTGGTTTTATATCCAAAGGAAATGTACCAAGATATCAAAGGGTTATCTGCACTCCCATGTTCATTGTAGGGTTACTCACAATAGCTACGATATAGAAACAACCTAAGTGTCTATTAACAGATGAATGGATAAAGATTATATATACATAATGCATATGTTGAATCTGAAAAAGCAAAACTCATAGAAATAGAGACTATAATGGTGGTTAACAAGGGATAGGGAATAGAGGAAAGAGGAGATGTTGGTCAAAGAGTAAAACTTCCAGTTATAAGAAGAATAAATTCTGGGGATCTAATGTACGGCAGAGAGATTATAATACAGTTTTACATACTTGAAAGTTGTTAAGAGTAAATCCTAAAAGTTCTCCCTATGAAGAAGAAATGTTAATTATGTGATGTAATGCAGGTGTTAGCTAACACTGTGGTGATAATCATTTTCATTATATGTGTATCAAATTAACACATTGTACATTTATACAATGTTATATGTCAACTATATCTCAATAGAGCTGGAAAAATTGTTCTTCCCTGCAGTTAGTTTGTAGTTAGATATGGCCATCTATTTTTTTCTGCATTGAAATGTTAGCAGAAGCGTTGATTGTAGACAGTAGCCCTAAGAGATAAGACAAGACTTACCATCTATCTTTCTATTGCTGAGATGATTTTGGAAGCACATATTAAAATCAAGTGTCTGAGTGACAGATTAGTAGAACCTCCTTGGTGACCCATTTTGGACACAGTCTTAGTAAGAAATAAACTTATGTTAAGAACTTAAAGTCTTTAGTATATGGAATAAACCTACCTCATGCTGATGAATATAGCCACTATAAATAACCTGAATCATAAAATTAGACAGATTTATATGTCTGAGAGGAACTATAACTAGTCAGTCATTGTAAGTCCTTTATTATGAAGCAGTGAACCAAAAATTAAAGTCATTGTCCATTTAATTTTAAATAGGAATTAAAGGACAATTTTTACTCATTTCATCTGGAAAAATAGATTAGATTTTAACTCCAGATTTTCATATACTCTAAAATAATGGCACAGAAATCAAAGCCAACTTTTTTCATTCTATGCAGCTCTAAAAGTACATAACTAATTTTAAAAACATCATTCAATTTACTATCTTACGCACACTTCTTGCATTATCTATTAACCATCTATAAATGAGTTCATCTCTGATGAATTACTTATATGTTAATTTAAATTAATAATCTACATAATTATATGTATACTCTATTGAATTAAAGTACTCTATTCTATTTGTACTAAAATTAATATGATATTTTAAACTATTCTGTTATTAATAAAATTTTAATGCATTTATTCATTCATTTATTTTAAGAAAAAATTAATAGTCTTGTAAGCAAATATCAATCATTCAAATTCTACATAATAGTCTATATTTCACCTAACCACCATACCTTTGAAACAATCTAATGTTATTTGACTTGCTAATGGTTAATGAAAGAATTAGTTATAGGGTAAGCATTATCTATTGAACATAAGGAATATACTTGACCAAATGGAAAGAGATATACTCACAATATGACAAACAGATTAAAATCCTTTGATGTGTTATGGCTGTAACTCAATTTTCCTACATTATGGTCTTGCACTTTGTCATTTTTGATGAATGTATATCTACAGTGTTTTGTTTTTCTCATTTGTTTTCTACTTCATTTTTCTCTGTCTTATATTTTCAGAGAATTTCACTTGGTTTTCATAGTCATATATTTTCTAATGTCCATTAGTATTTCTTACAATTTTTCTGAGTTTCTTATCGTTTTTATATAGTATTAGTATTTCTTATAGTTTCTGTGGATTTCTACTTTGTCATTTTTATTGTTCTTAAAATGTTAATATGTAAAGAAGTGAATAGTTGGAAGTACATAATATCTTTATAAGCACATTTATGCCTTTTGAAAAATTTAAAAAGTGGCCCATGTCTAACTTTACATATGGGATTCCTAACTTTCATCCAAAATGAGCAATCACTAAGAAATGCATATAGTTGTGATATTCAATCACTATTCACCTGTCATGTCTCAAGATCAGCTGCAGTGGTTTTCATGTGACCTCTCCATGCATGCATATTTTTTTTATTTTTTATTTTTTCATTCTTTATCAGGGTAACATTTTATCACATTTTCACGCTTGAAAGTACTAAGGTATATATGTATTTTCACAAATAGTCTGTGAGGTTTTCAAAGAAAAGAGAAATTTCACATTCACTCTTGTGTCCCTTTTATAAAAAATGAGGGTGGAAAATATAGAAGTTTGTTAAATGTGTTTGAATGAATATTTATTCCAGAATCTTCCATTGTATTTTCGTATAATCAAGCACAACATTTGAATTTAATAGAGGTATATTTTGACTCTTCATTTCCTGATTATTGATGAGATGTTTCTTTTTATTAAGAAATCTGTACATTTTTATACTAGTTCATGCATTTTGCACAAACTCATTACTCTTGCTGCCTCTCTCCTCCTTGTATATTAGTCTGGATTACATATTCTTTCAGGCTGTCTTGGCTCTACTCACTCAAAAAGAAAGTATAAATCACCATGCCAAAGAGAATGTAGAGCAGGATGTCTATTTCTCCCCTTATGAAAACTTTTCAGTTACTAAAAACATGTCATAAACTAGTTCACTAGATTTTTAAATATCTGGAATGAATGGGTAGCTAAGAGTCACATATTCATGTATTTAGTCAGTCAGTTCTCAAATATGTATTGAGAATTTACAATAAATAATTCAATATGTTCCTTAGAATGAGTAAGGCATGAGCCCTGTCAGGAATTAGCTCACAATTTAGGAAGGAAAGTAATAAAAGTGACTATAAAATAAAATTAAATGCTATTAAAAGATACCAATAGAACTAAAAACAAAGGAGGAAAACATAGAATTCAGTTAAGGATTAAAATAAAAGAGGTGGCATTTGAAATAGGTTCTGAAGGTGAATATAATTTTCACAGGCAGAGATGAGTGAAGGGATCAGAGATGTACATTCCAGCAAGAAAGTAATAGTAAAGTCATAAACACAGAACATTTTGAAGAGATACTCTAGAATGTGAATGTAGAGATAGATACTAAACCCAGAACTATTCTGAATAGTTTAAAATTTCTAAAATTTATTTAATAAGAATTGGGAAGTCACTGGAAGAGATTTGATTAAGAGTATAACATAATTGAAGTAGTGTTTTATTATTATTATAAATTTGTCTAACCATAATAAAAAGAGGAGGCAGGAGAGGGAGAGAGAGAGAGGTAAAGAGAGAGTGGGAAAGATTGTATTGAGTGTTTGAGAGATTGGGCATTTATAATTTTCTGGGTAATCAGTAATGAAGATGACATAAAGAAGGGGTAGTTTTATTATAGCCATGCACACATAATGATGTTTTGGTCAGCTATAGAATGCATGTATGATGGTAGTCTCATAAGATTATAATGAGCTAAAAAAATTTCTATCACTAAGTGGTGTTGTAGACATCGTAACATCATGGCATGAGACATTACTTATGTATTTGTGGTGATGCTGGTGTAAAAAAAGACCTACTGCGCTGACAGTTGTATAAAAGTATAGCACATATAATTATGTAGAGTACATAATGCTTAACAATAACAATAAACGACTATGTTACTGGTTTATGTATTTACTGTATTATACTTCTATTGTTATTTTTCATTGTACTCTTTCTACTTAGAAAAAAATGTTTCTATAAAAGAGCATGTTATGTTATACTAGCAGTAGCTATATCTCATGTTTACCACATCTCTCGATGGCCTTATTTTCTTTGTGCTTGATTTAATCCCATGTTGTTTGGGTCAACATGGCTCCTAAGTGTACAACATCCACAGCTAATGTTGCTAGTAAGAGGCCACATCAAGTGATTGACTTGGAAATGAAGTTAAAGCAATTAAGGACTATGAAGGTAGAAAATCAGTGCTGGTCATTGCTCGCCAATCAGACACATCCCATTCCACATTATAGTCTTGAAGAACAAGAAAAAAGTGACAGAAACTATTAAAGGATCTGCTTCACTGAGGGCAACGAAACTAACAAAAATTCAAGAGGGGTCTACATCAGACATAGACAAACTTCTAATGACCTGATTGAAGACCAGACATAGAAGTGTATCCCTCTCAGCACCTTGATGATTAGAGTCAAAGCAAAAGTTTATTTGTGATGTTTAAATAAAAAACTGGACCAAACTACAATGTTGAATTTACTGTTAGCTTTAGGTGGCTTGAACTACTCAGGCATCATTATCCATTACATAATGTGAAAATGAGTGGTGAGTCTATGAGTGCTGATGTGAAGGCAGCTGAAGAATTATCAGAACCCCTAGATAAGCTGATTGTGAAGAGAAATTATTTGACAGAGCAAATATTCAAAATAGATGTACCTCCCTATTCTGGAAAGGATGCATGAAAGGACTTTCATCCATAAGGAGGCTAAGTCAATGTCAGATTTCAAGGTTTTAAAGACAGGATAACAATTTTGCTTAAGAGTAATGTTGTGGGCTACAAATTCAAACCCTCTGAGATCTGGCACAGTGAAAACTCCAGGCCTTCAAGCATATTAATAAGCATGCATTGCCAGTGTTCTACAGGATCAGTAGGAAGTCATGAATGACCCAGCTCCTCTTCCAAGATGCCCCCTTGAATTCCTATGCCACTGAAATGGAGAAGTATGATGTGGAGAATAACATACCTTTCAAGATTTGTCTTATTGTTGATAATGTTCTCAGGCATCCTTCTTTTACTGATGATCTTCAACCCAATACCAAAATGGTGCTTCTCCCTCCAAACATCACCTCTTTGATCCATCAATGGATCAAGTGGTTATAGCAACTTTTAAGTCCTACTACGCAAGGAGGACATTTACCCAGGTTATAGCTGCAACCGAAGAAGACATTGAAATGACACTGATGCAATTCTGGAAAGATTACAACATCTATGACTGCACCTTGTTTGGGCTTGGGGGGATGTCACCAAGGGGATGTATGATTGGCATCTGGAGGAAGACACTGAAGGGGTTCTGTTGGGAGCCCTTTGCAAGTTACTTCAGCACTGCTGCTGATAAGGAGTTATCAGTTCCTGGATCTTCAAAGGAAGGAGAGCTATCAGTTCCTGGGATTCCTGGGGAGGAGGTTTCTCAGTCCCAGAAACTTCAAAGGGAGGAGGTTTCTCTGGCCTTGTGTTAATCTCAGCATTTGTTTCTGGGGACCTGTGGTTTTTTTACAAGCAGTTTGTTACGAGCAGTTTGTCACGTACTCAAGCTGTATAAGTATACAGTGCTAAATAAACTTGGTGCTGCAGCTTTGACTGTATGCCCTCCTGAGATCTTTTTCTCTTCTCTGTCTTTTTTCCTTACCCTCACTCCCCCACTCAGGACTGTTGGACTCCGTCCAGCTGGCTCCAGCAGAAGTGGCGCACGAACAGGGACCTGAGAACGGAGGAGCGGGTGTTAAGTGAAGGGCGTCGCATGGTAACAGGAGTACTCCGATCAAGGTAAGGTGGTGCAACAAGCGGGAGTAAGATGGGCAATGGTAATAGCCGTGAGCTCTTTGTACATATGCTTAAGAGTATGCTCCGAGCAAGGGGAGCGAAAATAGGAAAACAGAAGCTTACAGATTTTCTACATTTTGTAGAAGTATGTCCTTGGTTTCCCAAGGAAGGATCTGTAAATATAGAAACCTGGGAAAAGGTAGGGGGAAGATTAAGAGATTATTATAATGTCCATGGACCTTGTAAAATACCTGTAGATACATTTAGTTTATGGAATATAATTAAAGATAGTATAGATCCTAGACATGAGAAAGATAAAATTAAAGAACAGAGAGCAAAAGAAGAAAAGCCTGCATTACCAGAGGAGCCTAAGATAGAGCCTTCTGCTCCTCCAATGTCTATAGAGGCAGGATTTGATGGGGAAGATAGTGAAGAAGAGTTAAATCCAACAGATCAGGCAGAGTTAGAAGAAGAGGCAGCACGGTATCTTCATGATGATGATCCTTTTGTAGCCCTTGCAGATACTGCCTGTGCTCCCTCTAGTAAGGAAGAGTTTGCTTCTAGTAAAGAAGAAATTTGGATAAAAGAAATTCAAAGTCTGCAAAGTACAATATCTAATTTGGCAGGACAGATTCAGCAATTAAAAACGCAACAGGGACCGCAGCCTTTGCAGGCCCCACAATGGGATCCTAGTAATATAGGAGGCCATGGTCCTCCTCCTCCTTTTGAGCCTACTGCTCCAGTAATAGCAGTGGTGCAAAGACCTCCAGGTTCTCAGCCTTTGTCATTAGTTACACTTTTGCCACCTATGTCTCCTTTACAATTAGCATTAAGAAAGGCACATGACTGAGGAGAGGATACATCAGGATTTCACCTTATGTGCCCTGTTATGGAGGGAAGAAATGCTCAAGGGCAGCCTGAGTGGTAACCTATGAAGAGATATATTTTACCTCAAAAAGTTCAGATTAGAAAAGATAAGCTAAAAACTTTAAATGATTTTCAGAAATTATTAGGAGATATTAATAGGCTTTGACCTCATTTAAGAATAACTTCTAGAGAATTAAAACCTTTATTTGATATTTTAAAACGAGATTCTGATCCAACCTCAAATAGGGAGCTGACACCTGCAGGCAGAGAAGCACTACTAAAAGTTGAAAAAGCTATTGAAGCTCAACAAATTCAATGTATAGATTATAGTCAGCCTTGGACTGCATATATTTTAGCTACTGCTCATACTCCAACTGCTGTATTGTGGCAGGGCGGTCCATTAATATGGATACATTTACCTGTCTCACTTGCAAGAGTATTAACACCTTATTATGCTGCCGTAGCAGTTTTGGTACAAATGTGTAGGACAGAATCTAGAAAATATTTTGGAGCTGAACCAAAAGTAATTGGTGTACCTTTTACAAAACAACAAATAGATTGGCTTTTCCAAAATGATGATAATTGGGCTACTGCATTTGCAAATTTTATGGGGGTTATTGATAATCATTATCCTAGTAATAAGCTTTTGCAGTTTGCTAATTTGCATGCATTGGTATTTCCTAAAATAGTAAGATCATCACCTTTGCCAAACTCTGAAACAGTGTTTATGGATGGATCTTCTAATGGAACTGCAGCTTATGTTATTACAGGCCAGAAAACAATTTTCCATACTCCAGCTGCTTCTGCTCAAGTAGTAGAATTAAGAGCAGTCGCCTCAGTGTTTGATCTTATGAAAGATAAGAGATTTAATCTTTATACTGATAGTCAATATATTGCTAAAGCATTACCCTTATTGGAAACTTTAGCCTGTATTGATACTGCTAATAATCAAGTGCAAGAGCTTTTTGCCCAAGTGCAGAGGATCTCTTAGTCAAATGTCATTCAACAGCTAAAGATCTGGCTGCTGGAGGGAGAGCAACTTTCAAACCCACCAAAGCCCCCGCAATCAGTTTCACCATGTAAAAAGGAGAACGAAGTAAATCTTTACAGAGTGGTGTGGAAGAGATGTGCTGTGACCACCCCAATGAGATACAATGTGTTGGAATCGGGGCAGTACATTGTGGACTGGTCTGGGGGAAAGGACGGACATCGGGGAGGGGCATGGTTTTGAATAAAAGCTTATCAGCAGGGTTATGTTGGACAGACACCGGCTGTCCTCAGACATATGTTTGGAAACTTGCTGCAGCCATGGGTGAAGTTCATCTTGCCAGAAAGGGGTATGCTAATATATCAAAGGCCAATGTAACGGCATGTGTCACTCTACCTTATATACTATTAATTGGTAACATTAATATCACCCTAAGAGGAAAACATTTCAATGTTAGTTGTATTAATTGTAACTTGTCTAATTGTATGTCTAATGTGTCTGATGGTACAAGTGTAATGGTATTGCACCAGCCATCCTTTGTTATGTTACCTGTAAATGTTACAGAACCTTGGTATTCTGATAGAGGTTTGTAAGTGCTTAAGGAAATCAACACAGCTTTGAGCCTCTAGAAAAGTGCTCTTGTATCACTTATAGTTACAGCTACTACTGCTGCAATAGCCTTATCTCAATCTGTACAAACAGCTTACTATATTAATGAAATGTCTAAGAATATTTCTCTTGCTTTAGGGACTCAAGAAGATATTGATAGAAAACTTGAACAAAAGTTAGATGCTCTATATGAGATGGTTCAATATCTGAGTGAAGAATTTCAAGGATTAAAAATTAGATCTTGTCTTGAATGTCATGCTGAATTTTATTGGATTTGTGTTACAGCTAAGAAACATAATGATAGCATTCATGGATGGGATAAAATAAGGTCACATGTAAAAGGCATTTGGCATAACGCTAATGTGTCATTAGACCTATTAGAGTTATACAAGGAAATTCAAGCATTAATAGATGCTAAGCCTTTAAACTTTGATGTTGCAAAAACTGCTGAAGATATTATTGATCAGTTAAGAAGCTTGGTACCCCATTGGTCTATGTTTAAGCACCTTGCTATATCTGTATTGATTATTGGAATTGGTGTACTATTAGGTTTATGCTTACCTCCTACCTTGGAAAAATGCTTTGTAAGAGCTATCCTTAATGTCCAAGTGGACTTCCATCATGTCAGGCTCTGAGCCCTACCTTAATTTGGGCAGAAAGTGAAATCTCCCTTTGCAGAAGCTGGTAGTCAAAGACGGGTAAGATCTCCTCAGAGGTTGAACAACCTAAGACAGGGCATGTATGCTAGAGATACATGTTCCGATGACGGGTAAGCTTCAAACCTGGCGAGGGGTCACCTAAGACAGGCACAGTCTTCTGCGCCCTAGCTGGGAAGGCTATGGCATTTTATTTAGAAAATAAAAAAGGGGGAGATTTTGGGAGCCCTTTGCAAGTTACTTCAGCACTGCTGCTGATAAGGAGTTATCAGTTCCTGGATCTTCAAAGGAAGGAGAGCTATCAGTTCCTGGGATTCCTAAGGAGGAGGTTTCTCAGTCCCAGAAACTTCAAAGGGAAGAGGTTTCTCTGGCCTTGTGTTAATCTTAGCATTTGTTTCTGGGGACCTGTGTTTTTTTTATAAGCAGTTTGTTACGAGCAGTTTGTCATGTACTCAAGCTGTATAAGTATACAGTGCTAAATAAACTTGGTGCTGCAGCTTTGACTGTATGCCCTCCTGAGATCTTTCTCTCTTCTCTGTCTTTTTTCCTAACCCTTGCTTCCCCACTCAGGACTGTTCAACTCCGTCCGATGGGTTCCAGCAGGGTTCATCTACGAGTTCTTACAGATGCCATTCAAAGGATTTGCCAAAGACGAGGAGGTTGCAAAGATCAAGGTTGTAATTGAGATGACAAACAACTTAAATTTGTGTGTGGATGAAGATGACATTGAGGAGCTCCTAGAGGTTGGTCTCTAAGGAATTGACTAATGAGAGATTGCTGAAATTGGAATAGAAACGCATAGCTAAAGAAGAAAAAGAAGAAAAGATAAAGAAAACTACAGGGGATGAAAAAGAAAAACCCTCAAGAAAATTCACAGTGAAGGGTTTAGCAGAAGCTTTTTCAGACCTCAACAAGCTCCTTAAAAAGTTTGAAAACATGAACCCAAATACTAATAGGTTTTCATTAATAGAAAGATTGTTCTCCTTACAAGCATATCTATGAGGGAAAAAAGAAACAAATCAAACAAACTGCCATGGACATATTTCTGTAAAGAGTGACACCTCCTCAAGAAAAGCCTCAGACAATTCCTTCAGGAAGTATTTCAAAAGAAGGCATTGTTATCATAGGAGATGACAATCCCACACACGCTATTGTCCCTGAAGACCTTCCAGTGGGACAAGAGGTAGAGGTGGAAGACAGTGATACTGACAATCCTGACTCTCTGTAGGCCTAAGCCAACGTGTGCGCTTTTGTCATAGTTTTTAACAAAAATATTTTTAAAATAAAAAATAAAAATAGAAAAAAAGCCCATTAAATGAAGTTCTAAAAAATCTTTTTTATATAACTGTACAATGTGCCTGTGCATTAAGCTGCTATTATAAAAGACTGAAAAAGTTAAAAAAATTAAAAGCTTACAAAGTAAAATGTTACTGTTAGCTATACTTATTTTTGAAGAAAGAAAATTTTAAAAATAATTTAGTGTAGCCTAAGCATACAATGTTTATAAATTCTACAGTAGAGTACAGTAATGCCCTAGGCCTTCACATTCACTCACCACTCACTCACTGACCCCCAGAGAGCAACGTCCAGTCCTGCCAGCTCATTCATGGTATGGTGTACCATTTTTTATCTTTTATACCATATCTTTACTGTACCTCTTCTATATTTAAATACATAAACACTTATGATCGTGTTATAATTTCCTACAATATTCAATACAGTAACATGCTGTTTAGGTTTGTAGCCTAGGAGCAATAGGCTATACCATCTAGAATGGGTATGTAGTAGCCTATTCCATCTATGCTTGTAAGTGTACTCTATAATATGCACACAATGAATAACCTAATGACACATTTCTCAGAATGTATCCCATTGTTAAGCAATGCATGACAGTACAAACTTTTTGATACATTTTATTGTACTAGGGTTTTATCTACACTGTTGTTTTGTGGCCCAACTCATCTTTCTTAACAAAAACTTTTCCTGAGATGCTCATATAAATGATTGGTTAGTTTTAATTAGTAATCTTGACAAAGACCACTGTTCAGATCTCATTCTCCACCATTCCATCTCTCTCACCATTTTCCAGTGGACTTAGTATTTATCACCTATCCCAAGACACCCAGCTTCTTTTATAACTTCTTTCCTCAATGTATGCTATTCTCCCTTCCTTCACATGACAAGTTCCTACTTCAGTGCATCAGTTTAAATGTTTTAAATTATAAAAAACAGAAAACAATTTCAAACTGGTTTAAACCCTGCTGGGAATTTATTGACTCATAACTGAAATAGGTAGGTTTAACAGCTGAGTTAATTAACTAGCTCTATGTTTACATTAAGGACTGAGTTTTTATTTTTGTTTACTTAAGCAAGAGGTGTAGCTATCAACATTATTTCAGACTCATCTCAAAATCACTTCTGCTTTCTAAGTTCTTTTGTTATTTATCAGTGTTTCCACTCTCACAAACATCTCATTTTTGACATATCACCACTTCACACAATAATAATTTTAATAATATATGCTATTGAATAATATTAACAGCCATGAAAGACTTCATATTAATTATAGGAGGTTCTAATATCTCAGAAAACTTTGAATCTTCTTTTGATGCCCCACTTCTCAAAAGTTTTAGACCATCCTGACGAATTCTCAGATTTCAAGTAGTTCCATCGATAACTTTAAGTACTGTCTTTTGTGAAGCAGAATACTTTGTGGGGATATGAATCTTTGAATATCTCAGGATGAGACAAGGTCTCTGGACAATTTAGAATCAGAAACTCCCCCTCCCAATATTATTAGTTATTTGCACTGCCATAGAGATGGAAACAGATTGGAAAGTTACTAAGGAAAATGTTTTAATATTTTAATATTTTAATTTTTGAAAATATCTCTGAATCAGATTTGAAGTAGGATTCTGCCTAAATCCCATGGTGTGAGTAACACCATTTCCCAAATAATTTCTAAGTTTCAACTGGCCAGAAGTTCCTTTTCATGTCTGAAATTGTCTCAGGACCTCCATACATATTAAAAAGAAGCCCTCTGGGCTTGGCCCTAGTAGTCAAATCACTGCTATGATTTGTTGGGTGACTTTCCTTTTGTGGGCAGTGAGTTCAGTAGTTCGTGCTTTTTTTAAATTTATTTCATACAGCCCTACAATGTAAAAATTGTTATTCTCTCCACTTTTCTAGCGCAAAACTGAGGATTAGTAAGGCTGAGCAATTAGCCCACTGTCATATAGCTAGAAAAAAAGAAAAGCTGGAGATTTAACTCTAATCTCTCTGATACCAGAGCTAATACGCTAATACCCAAAGGCATTATCATTCATTCAATATTTATGAAGCATTTACTATATGACTGACACTTTTCTAAAAGCTGTGGATTAAGTGATAAATGAGACAGACATGAATCTGATTCCAAGGATCATGTTTGAGAAGTAGACTATAAAGAAGTTTTATATATATATATATATATATATATAGTTATTATATATATAGTTATTATATATATATAGTTATTATACATATAAAGTTATTATACACACACACACACACACACACACACAGAGAGAGAGAGAGAGAGAGAGAGAGAGAGAGAGAGAGAGAGATGAATATGGATATATATACACACATACACACACACACACACTCACACACACACACACACATATGTTTAAATTAAGAAAAATAAAATAATAAGTTCTGTGTGGAGAATAAGTTAAAATGATGTGATGAGAGGAAGTTGGGACCATTGTAAGCAGTGAGTCAGGGAAGTCCTTTCTGTGAAATGGGTATTCTAAATGTTAGAAATGAGCAGAGCAGGGTTAAGAATGACAAAGAGCCAGCCATCTGAAAATCAAGGGTAGAAAATTCCAGTGTAAAGGATAAGCTTGGTCTGACCAAGACATCGAAAGTAGAATGGTACGTCTAGAGCATAATGGGGTAAGGAGAGAGAAGGCAGAAGTCAGAGCAAGAACCCTGGATTTAATTCTAAATGCAATAGGAAATTTTGGGTGCTTTTAATCAGAAAAGTGAAACTCTGACTATTGTGTATAAAATAGTTTGTTAGGAAGAGGACAGATGTAGAACAAATAGGAAGCAATTAAAATAATCCAGGGAAGAGATAATAATAGCTGGATGAAGGTGTTAGGAGATAAAATAAAATAAAATAGATTGATTTGGAATATATTGGTAGTATCAAAAGAGCTTATTTTACTGGTTCCCTATTAATGAATATTCAACAAATCATCATAATTTACCAATAAAGCACTTGTCATTCATGAAATACTTATATTTTAGTGACTCTGTAAATAGCTATTGCCATATTGTTTTATGTTTAAGGTTGATGAAATAGTGACAATGGTTTTTCTCACCATAACCTAGTTCCCCTTGAAGTTTCTACCTTCTTGCTCTTAAGTTTACTTTCACTGAAATGTCCTCCAAACTTCTCCCATTTATTTTGCTGAACTTGTGAAGTCTATAGTAATTAATCTTGTAGAATATCTGTGTTATAGTTTTCCCCACTTGCATCCCTAGATTACAAATGCATAAAAGTATCCTTGACCTTGTTTTCCAGGTCTTCAATTTATAAAGATATATCCAATATGGTTTTCATTTTATTAATGTTTCTATTCATCTCTTTGCTTCTGAAAATGTATGCAGTTTTAGGATATAGCCATAGAATTTAAGAAACTTGAACTGGAAAATATTTTTTTTAATATTGTTTTGTTTTGGTTTTGGTTTCAATTGTTTCATGTGGCTGTGGAAAGTCAAATTGTAAAATGATCCAAATGACTTATTAAGAAATAGAATTCTACTGTAGCAATTGGCACTAACCAATAGAGAAAATATGCAAGAAAACTGGGGACCAAAGCTTTGCTCCTTAAACTGCAGGTATGGTCATCAGACTATAAATGAAAAGAGAGAAAGAGAGAGCCCTAATTCAGTCAGGTGAACTATATTCATGTATATTAAGTTTTTATTTCTTTGTAGCCTTCTTCAGTGCATCTACTCTTAGATGTAGAGTCCAATATTTCCTTCTGCATAGTTTCTCACCCTTTACGCAGGGTGAGAAGTTTCCCACTATGGAAACTTCTTTGCAATATGATAACTACCTTGCAATATGATAACTAGATACTGACATTGTTACAGAAAATAAACTGGACACAAAGCTCCCTCAGATTGTCCTTTTATGGCCACACTCACTTCCCTCTCACACTTAATCCCTTCTCGTCGTTGGCAAGCAATCATCTGTTTTTCATTTCTATAATTTTTTCACTTTCAAGAATGTTATATAAATGGAGTCACACAATATGTAAACTTTTGGGATTAGTTTTATTCACTCAGCATAACTCTCTAGAGATTCACCTAGATAATTGTGTGTATTACAATTTGTTCACTATTTGAGCACTCTTCTATGGTATGTATATACAAAGTTTGTTTAACCATTCACCCATTGAAGGACATCTAGGTTGTTTCTAGTTTGGGAGCTATTACAGGTAAAGCTGCTATGGCTATTCCTTTACAGAATTTTGGGTGGACACAAATTTCCATTTCTTTGAGATAAATGCCCAAGAATACAATTGCTGAGTCATGTGGTAGTTGTATGTTTAGATATTAGGACACTGGCATGTTTTTTCTAGAGTGAACACATCATTTTACATTTCTATCAGCAAAATATAAATGATCCAGTTTTTCTGCACCCTTATCAGCATTTGGTGCTGTTACTGGATTTTATTTTGATCATGGCTATAGGCATAGCAATATCTTATTTTGGTTTAAATTTGCAGTTTCTTAATGTCCAATGATGTCGAATATATTTTCATGTGCTTATTTTTCAACTATATATCTTCTTGAGTAAAACGTCTATTTATGCATTTTGCCCATTTTCTAATTTGATTTTTAAATTTTTTACTGTTGGGTTTTAAGAGTTCTTTATGCAGTCTAGGTATGAGTCTTTAGCTGAATGTGACTTGCAAATATTTTTCATTCAATCTTTAACTTGTCTTTTTTAGTTCGTAAAAGTCTTCAGAGCAAAAGTTTTTAATGTTGATACAGTTCAATTTATAAATATTTCCTTTATGGATCAAGCTATTGGCTCAGAAGTCTTTAGCTAGAACTAGAAACTGAAGATTTTCTCCAAAATTTTTTTATAAGAGTTTAGACTTAGTTTTGAAGTTTACTTTTCTGTCTAATGATGACCAATTGTTCCAGAACCTTTTGTTGAAAAGTTCACAATCTCTCTCTGTCTCTCTCTCTCTTTTGAATTTTTTAACTAAATTTATTGGGGTGACATTGTCTAATAAAATTGTAAAGATTTCAAGTGTATAATTCTATAATACATCAACTGTATATTGCACTGTGTGTTCACCATCCAAAGTCAAATCCCCTTCTATCACCATATATTTAACTCCCTTTACCCTTTTCTACTTTCCCTCTCTCCACTTTCCTTCTAATAATCATAAAATGTTTTCCATGTCTATGAGTTTTTGTTCATTTGTTGTTCTATTGAAATGTTTTTTAACCTTTTTCAAAAATCAGTTGGGCATAGTTTTGTGGGCTTATTCTATTGATATGTTTTTCTCTCTGCCAATATCACACAGTCTTGATCACTGTAACTAAAATAAGTCCTGAAAGCAGGTAGACTGCTTCCTTTCATTTTATCTACCTTTTAAAAAATTGTTTAGGTGTCTTTTCTCATTAGCTTTTCCATCTTAATATTAGAATAATTTTATCTATAGCTATAAAAAGTCTTGCTGAGATGTTGATAGAAATAGCATTAATCCTACATCCAAAATTATATTGAATCACTTTGATTATATCTAGCAGATTGATTTTAGCTTGGTTAGCCAACACACACACACACACACACACACACACACACAGAGGAATAACAGTCCTACTTACAGATTAGCACAGTCCCTTAGTACAAGAGTCTTAGATCTTTGACTGCTATTAAAATTGGCATAAAAGAACTGAGAGATGGGCATCTGTTTGTTTTTGAAAGAATACCTGTACTCAAGAACTCGTAGCTAGTAGCTAAATCAGGAATTGTCACTCATTTGCACAAAGGAATAAAAACAAGTTTTTGGTTTTTTTTTTTTTTTTGACTGACCAACTTTTTCTCTGATGGAAAGTATGTTGAGAGGATCTGAGTGCACATCTTTTCTGGAAAACTCATTTATGGTTACACTCATATATCTGGTGGAGGTCATGCCTCTTTCCTCATATTGAGAAACCACAACATTGACCAAGTCCAAATGACACAATCAGGACATGACGCTAGGAGGTGAGGTTTTTAGCTTGTGGAGCAAATGGTTTAAACTCCCAAGCCTCCCTTGGTTTCTCTGGAGGCTACTTCTTGTGCATCTTTCTCTCTTCTTCTCTTCAGAAGGCTCTTTTAGACACTTTCTGGCTATACTTCTGAGTTTCTACTTTAAAGACATAAATAACGGTATTCAAAATCTTTGTCATAGATCTTTATTTCAGTATTTTAACTTTGAAGAGACAACTAGAAAACACTCAGAGGACTAGGCTTAAAAAGTGACCATCAAATAATTTTTCCTTTAGGGCATGGTCATGACATGTTCTCTTGTCATTTGAGTGCTCACCTTTTCTTGTTTTCTTTCTGTTTGGCATCCCCAGTCTTATCTTATGACCTTTAGCTGTTATTTACTTTGAGAACACCAGGCAGAATCTGAGGACAAATTCTTGGATCATAATTGAGGACATGTGATTTTTAGAAGAATTTGCTTGTGATCTTAACCTACATGAGAATAAACTATCTATTAAAAAGTAAAATTATTTGTTAGTTAAAACTACTATTGTTACATCTCAGGAAAACAGGCAGTTCTCAACCTCAAGCCTCTTTTAAGAGATAGTACCTTACATTCTTTTCTTTATTTAGTAAAAATTTATTAGATGCTTATCATAATGTGCTAATGACAATGCATACATTATATCTAATGATCACAACAACACTGCAAAATAGGTTGCCTTCATTTTAGATTTTTTTATTCTAATTTGAGAATCAAAGTTTAAGCAATATGCTCACCAAAACACAACACAGAAGGCTAAATTTGGATTTGGAATCTGTATCTGTCCAGTACATATCAAATAATGACCATTCAGTTCTAAAGCATATATTGCGAGTCAACTTTGTGTTGGACATTGTACTAAAACTAGTGAAGAAGACACAATCTCTGCTTATAAAAAAGACATTTTCTAGTAGAGCAGGTAAAATTCAAATATTTTCAATGTGCAAATGGCATGCTAAAGTCATAAAAGCAGTGCAGTGGAGCTTAAGGAACAATAACAGAATGGAGACTGAAATTCAGATTAAGTTCTATACCTTAGGGTGTTTTGCTTTCCCATGTACAAGCTCAGCTCCAAGACAGAGTAAAGAGGAATAAATATATCTTGAGAGAGGTGTAAAAATTCCAGGTGATCGTATCACCTCTGAATGCTTTTGTAACAAGTATGAACCCTCAGACTGGTACTTGAGTTTCAGAGAGAAAGACACTTATTTATGATTTTTCTAAGTATTTCCAAATGATATGAAGAAGTTTCACATGTGAAGAAAGGTTCTATGGAAAAGCCAAAGTATAATAAATAATAAAGCAGACTTAAATGGATAGTGACTTCCTGCCCCAGCAACTCGAGTGTGCAGATGTGATGAGAAAGTGAGAAGATAGGTCTTAAGGAACAGTTTGACATAAATGAGAATCAGCACACACTGCACATGTTCGCCTTGGGGATCTTGCTCAAAGATCAATGCATTTTGATGGTATAGCTTTGGCTTATACTGATTTTTTTAAAATCTTAGTTGCTAGAAGTTTGTTTCTTAATGCAGTTTGTTACTGTGCTAATTTAAGATGTTACCAAAAAAAAAAAAAAAAAATGCCTAGAAGCATGAAATCAATCACTTGCCACTTACATTCAAGATAGATTTGTTAAAGCCCTATTTATTTTTGGCTGCCACCAAAATGGATAAACTGATGATTTCTCATATAAACGACAGGTAAACACTTACCTGGGTGAGAGTTTGGTGCATTGTAACCACGTTGTCTCAGACTTGGTCTAATGGAAGATGTATCATGTTACCAAGAGGCAGGGAGACATTACTTGTCATGTTTAGTTTTATAATAAAGAAAAATGAAAAGAAGACATCTTGATATATACGGTTCATTGTACAATGACTCTAAATATGTTTTGTATAAATAATATATTTTCCAAAATAAGGGTGAATAAGGCCTACAAAGACCTATGACCACCCAGAGTCAAAATTTTGGCTCCTGATTATACCAAGCTTTCACCTGGAGGTTCCTTTTTACCCTGGAAGTTTTTTTCACACACACTCTGCCCCTCTTACTTAGCTGACCCTTGGTCATCCTTCGTTTTCCAGTTTAGATGCTACCAACTCTGGGAAGTCTTCCCTGACCTGCCCAATATGGATCTAGTGTACTCCTACGTTCTACCTTAGCACAGATTGAACCCCCATTTATGAACCCATGTAACTAATTATCCAGCTCTTGCTGTCCCCAACTGGAAGGGTATAGACAGGATCTCCTCTCCTCTTATTACTGTAGCTCCAGAGTTTGGCATGGCACCTGACATGTGGTAGGCTCTTCAATAAACATTCATGGAATGAAAATGTAATGCCCTCCACCTACAGTGAATTTATATTCAGTTATAGGTTTTCATCGTCACCCAACTACCAATTCCAGTGTTTTGAGCAAATTGCTTTATTAGACTAATAATCACATATTTATTTTCTTTAACTTGTTTTTTAGGTTGCTAAGCTAGTTTTACTCAACTATAGCGCAAAGCATACAACAAATTATGAGTGAAGACCACAAACCCATGTTTTTTGAATTAATCTATTTTTCGTATCTCTCTATAATATACCCTAATTATTGGAAGAGGAATTATTTTTATGGTCTAAAAATTCTATATTCAATATGTTTTTCTTTATACAGATTTCTATATTGCCAAAGTGATAATTATGCCTATAAATTAGTTTCTGAAAGTCTTTCCCTACTATTATGGTTTGTTATTAAGATTGTTAAATCATGCAGAAGGGAAAAATGGCGTAGATGATAGGGGCTCTGTTCATACCTCTGGCGACCAAATCAAAGTTGTAATAGAAATAAGGAGCAGCAGCAAGGAAAGATTGCCTGGGATCTAAATGAACAAGCCATATAACTAGGGAGAAATCCAAGAAATCACTGTGCAACGGCAAAAGGTAGGACAGGGCAAGGACGCAGGGCTGCCCTGACCCGAGCAGCTGAGTGAGACAGAGGTTGCAACAGCGGCAGCAGCCGCAGCAGCACCAAATGACTCTTAAAGGGGCCGCATCCACAAGCAAATTTTCATAGTGATAGACCTGCTCGTTCTGAGCACCAGTGCCGATTTGACTGCGCACAAGAGGCACGAGGGACTTACAGGGAGACACTGTTGGAGTGAGGGCCAACGAGGGACTCACTCTGTACAGAAGTGCCAGCAGTATCCATTATTCCCGGTTGAGCGACCCCCCACCCCCATATGCCCCCCACCCCCGTCCCAGTGCACACACACAGAGCCACCACAGCCCTGATGTCATCAAACTGGATAACAGAGGTCTCTCTGCTCAGAGGATTCCCTGAAACCCCGCCTTCCCCAACTTGTGGCCCCACCCAAGCCACATCCAGATATCTCCTCAGCAAGTCAGATGTGCCTTGCTGAGCAGCTCCTACTCTCACACTGGAGGCAGCTGGCTTTGGTTTCCGGTGCAGCCTTTGAGGCGACTATAAGCACAGCATCTGTGGATTGCTTGCTGAATCTTAACAGGTGGCTCCAGAGGGGTAGAGGCTTGGGCTAAATTTGGCCTGCAGTTGAACCGCTCTCAGGACTATGCCACTGGACACCTACTTCACAAATCCACACTAATAAGACCGGGAGACTTAGAAGCTTTGCTTAGTACGTAGAAACAGACACAGAAAGGCAGCCAAAATGGGAAGACAAAGAAGCAGAAACCATATGAGAGAACAGAACAGAGATCCAGAAATAATGGAGTCAAGCAATCTAACAGATGCAAAGTTTTAAACACTGGTTATAAAGATGTTCAATGAACTTTTGGAAATTGGAGATAAATTCAGTGAGAACTTCAACAGAGATAATAAAACATAAAAATGGAAATGGAAATTATAAAAGGAATCAGTCTGAAATGAAAAACACATTATCTGAGATGAGAAGTATATTAAATGGAATAAACAAAAGGATAAACAAAGTGAATAAAGAAAAGGATCAAATGCCCTATCTAGAGGGTGGGAAAGCCAAGGACACTCAATCAGAATGGCAACAGATAAAATGCTAAGACTATAAAAATAACTTAAGGAGCATATGGGACACTATTAAGGGTCCAAATATCCATCTGATTGGTGTACCTGAAGAAAATCAAGATGTTGAATCGCTGTTTGAAGAAACAATGATGGAAAACTTCCTTAACCTGGTGAAGGAATTGGACATAAAACCCCAGGAAGCTCAGAGAATCCCAACTATCAGGGATTCTGATAGTTGGGAGAGGCCCACACCAAAATACATCATAATTAAAATGCTAAAGATTAAATACAAAGAAAGAATATTAAAAGCAGCAAGAGAAAAATGGATAGTTACCTATGAGGGAATACCCATAAGACTGGTGGCTGATTTCTCAAAAGAAACTATGCAAGACAGAAGGGTTTGGCTAAAATATTTGACTGGATGAAGACCCAGGATCTACAACCAAGAATATTTTCCCAGCAAAACTATCATCTAGAGTTGAAGGACAGAGAAAGAGCTCCCCAGACAAAAATAAGCTAAAGGAATTTATCACCACCAAGCCAGTATTATAGGAAATGTTGGAGGAGCTTCTCTAAGAAGAAAAAATGTGTATCAAAAACAAGAATAAAGAATAGTAACAACTACATTTCTATCAAGTACCTTAAATGGAAAAGAATTAATTGCTCCAACTAAAAATAGAGTGACTGAAAGGATAAGAAAACAAGACCCCTACATATGCTGCCTACAAGAGACTCAGTTCAGATTAAAAGACAAACACAGACTAAAAGGAAAGGCATGGAAAAAGATATTGTTTTGATGGACCTAGAAGGTATTTAAGTCAGACAGAGGAAGATAAACACTATATGATTTCACTTATATGTGGAATCTAAGGAATAAAAAGAACAAACTAATCAAAAACAGACTCACAAATATAGTGGACAATTTGGTGACAGACAGAGGGAAGGGGGTTCAGGGGGCTGGGAGAATGGGGTGAATGGTTAAAGAAGTACAAATTAGTAGCTGATGGATGGTCATCGGGATGGGGAACATGGCATAGGGAATGTAGTTAGCATTAATACATTGGCTAGGTGGAGCGTCACAGGAAGGACGGAGCAATTGGGAGTGTTTTACGAACTATATAGATATCTAACCAACATACTGTATACTTGAAACTAATTAAAATAAATAATTTTTTAAAGATTATTAAGTCATTAAAATTATTAATAAGTCATTTCGCTAATGATTAAATCATTAAATCATTTAATATGAATTTGAAAACACAAATTGATCTCAAGGAAATAGCATACATTAAGATATAACTCTTCTCTGTAAATTTTAAGTTCCAGCATCAGGATTTCCACAAATTAGAAACACTATCTTGTTGCAAATGGCAATATTTTATCTTTTGATAGCCAAGTAGTATTCCATTGTATATATACACCATATCTTCTTTATCCAATCATCTGTCAAATGACACTTAGGTTGTTTCCATGTCTTGGTTATTGTGAATAATGCTGCAATGAACACAAGAGTACATATATCTTTAAAAATAAGTGTTTTAAAAAGTTTTAGGTAGTACCCCAAAATAAGAGAGATTGCTAGATTATATGATATCTCCTTTTTAAATTTTTTAAAGAAAATCCATACTGCTATTCGATGGAATATACAGATAATGTATTATAAAATTATATACCTAAAATGTATATAATGTCATTAACCAACATTATCCCAATTAATTTATTTTAAAAAACATTTTTTTTTTATCCTAGGTAGGCAAAAACCTAAGGAAGATATGTTTATAATGTAAAGGAAGAGTATGTAGACATCTGGGTTAAAATTCCAGCTGTTACTTAGAATCTATGTATACTAGGTCAAGTTACTTAAACACAGTTTCCTCACTTGTAAAATGGAAATAATAATCCTTAGAAAGTTTGGCATGGATTACAAGTACGTACCAGTCATCTAGAACAATATTCGAGATCTTGTTAAAAACTCAGTAAGAGATAAAATATAGGAGAGATGTATTTTTGTTATGTTTACATTATATTAATGATAATGTGCCTGAAAATATTCCCTAAAAAACAATATTCTTTATTGAAAACACTTTCATAATACTGGCCCTTATTATAATCAGAAACTTTTACCTCTGGAGGAAATGCCTTAAACACTTTCAAAAAATGAAAACTTTTCCAAATCAAATGTTTTAAGATAAAATATGACCATTTTCAAATAAAATAAAAATATGTTCAAAGTCATAAATGATCAATGAAAAGAAGCTTACATTATTTTTATTCCTGGCACAGTAGCTTAAGGGTCCAAAGTAACACACTCACAATAGAGCTCAAGAGAATCCACTGAACTGAAATGTCAACCATCATATGATCTGAATAGACTATACCACGTGGTTAGACAAAAATATGAGTCAGAACTATTTTCTGTGGTCAATACACTTTAAATTAATCTAAAATAATCTATTTTGATTTTTTAAAAATAAACCTTTATACTCATTCAGAATCCTTCCTGTACTTTTAAGGTCCTAGTTTTTTCCTGCATAGCATAGATATGGTCAAGGTAATGTTAGTGGATCTTTCCAAATGTAACACTCCTTGATTCTTTTACCTGCAACCAAAGAGTGTGACAAGGTTGGTAAAAATGAGGTTGGCAACCAAAATTTGCCACAAATCTAAATGTTGTATGCAAACTAAAATAAAGCAATCGTTCTTATTTTGGGGGGTAGTTCCAGAACCATTTATAAAGCTAATAAAATTATTCCATCTTTCACCACACCTCTGTAGAGCATCTCAGTAGATCTTTCTATGAGCCTCAAAGTAAGAACCTCTGCATTAAAAAGCTATATTTAGCAATGCTTTGTGAGTTTTTGGTGCATATCCATATTTTCCTGAGATGAGACTCTAAAGAGTTTGCATCATACCTCTAATTACCCCCGGTAGCTCACAAGTTCAAATATTGCTACAAACTTCAAAATTTGCCTGACGATATTCACTTTCTTTATTTTACTTAAACTTCTGTTTTGTATTTGTTTCCATTCTCTTAAACTATTTATCTTAATTGAGAAGAAATATCATAAATCTAAAATTGATCAAAATGATTATCTGTGAAAAAGAACAATTCTTTGGCTTTTTAAAATCTCAGTTTCTGCTACTCATAAATTAAGATAGCACATGATATGCCTAATCACAGGTTAACTATGAAAAACAAATTAGTTCATGAATATAATTATTGCTATTAAAGGTTATTGTTTTCGGATTCTTCACTATATGCCAAACTCTTTGCTAAAGAGCATGTAAACATAAGTTCATTTAATTTTTACACAAACCCAGTGAAGTGGTACTATTGTTGTTATTCTCAATACATATGAGGAAATGGAGGCACAGAGAGGTTAAGCAACTGATACAGGGTCAAAGTGCTAATAAGGTTGTAGCCAGGATTCAAACTAAGGCAGTCTGATGACAGAGGAAAGACTTATGTGCTACAATCTACTCCCTGCTTTAAGAGCCATACTAGAAAGAACTTGTAAATAATACCTAAGAAGTTATTCCTGTGTTCATATTCATGAGATATCTGCAATTCACATAGAAGGGTAAAATTTGATTGAGAAGTTTTTTTAATGTTGCCACTCGGGTAAAGGCTGACATTTCTGTGATTATGGTGCAATGAAAGGTAATGAATGTGGCAAGTCTGTTTGACTTGGTTCTAACTTATCTCTATAGCCATGATGACAGCTTTTAGTCAGATTTTTAGAAATAAACTATTGGAATGTTTTCACAGTTACTGGATATTGGTGTTATTCCATCCTCCTGAAGCAGTAGATAAAGATGAACTAAGTTGTCAACATGTTTAAAGTAAAACTAAAGATTCATGATGGGCACATGATGCCTGGTTTGCAGTCGCACCATGGCCAGTCATGTGGTTAGCATGTAACCAGCTCACTTTAGGAAAGTTGGATTTCAAGACTCAAGCCCACTTTTCTGAGCAATGACATCCCATACATATCCTTATAGTTCATAGCTGGAGAGAAAATTGTGCTATGTGATCTTACAGAAGGAAGACAAAAGAGACTTTGTTCAATTTCTCTAGACTTCACCTATGTATTTATTTTTCCTCCTGTTGCCAGACTATATGCATTACTGTAATAAATCTTTGCTTCTACTATAACTTTGTTGAGTTGTTTGAGTCCTTCCATGAATCACCAAACCGATAGGTAGTTATGGGACCACTGATGCTTATGGTAACAGGTAAATACTATAATTGTACTGTTGATGCTTATGGTAATAAGTAAACACTAGAAATGATTTTAAATCGGTTTAATCAATCTATTGCAATTTTATAGTCAAGGTGCATGTAAGGATCAAAACGTTTTTAAGCCTGACTGATCAATGACAATTAGCTTCAATAAACACAGCATGATGAAGTCAACTCCCTTCAGTGATCATTCCTCTAAGGCTGATGTCAATCCATTTCTCCTCTGAAAACAATACAAAACATGTTTTTACTACTGGTGTCCATGCCTTCTTGTCTCTTTAACCAGCACAATCCCAAAATCAACTCTTCCCAAAAATCTTATTTAATTTTAGTAACTTGCTTTGCTACACAAGCCTATCCTAATAACATGAGTCTCTCAAATTTGCAAAAACAATAAATTCAGCTTTTTGCTTTTATATATTGAGTGCTTACCTCATCTTTCAATGAGATCATTATTTTATATGAGAAACTATGTTTATATGGAAGTAATAAGAGCAAAGTGATGGGTTTGTATCCCAGCTCTACCACTTACCAGTTATATACCTTCACTTTAGTATCTTAACCTCTTTGACTCTCTGTTTCTTCAGTTAAAAATTGTGAACAATAATATTTATGTTTCAGGGCTGTGTAAGATTGAAAATATCTACATTAGGTGTCTAGAAATCAGGCAATCTCTGTGGTCAAATTCATTTTATACCAATAAAGCCAATACAATTTAGGCAATTATTACCTTTTCAGTTTTCTTGTTTATGTAAGGTATAGAAACATACACATATAAAACATGGATAATATGTCAATGAAGAAATTGACATGTGAACAAGAATTTATTTCTTTGAAAGAGTAATGCTATGTAAATTAGAACTATTTCATTTTCTTCACAGTTATCAATCCAATCTAAATTAATTAGAAAATAAATATCCTTATTAATGTGTAAATGCTAACTCTATATATCCTTCATATTGTTCAGTTGAAAGACACCTTAGAAACTTTTGGGTCATGTTTTGTTATTTGGATGAATAAAAACAAGTCTCAGACACACTGGCTTGTCCAAAGTCACAAAGTACCAAATTCCTGGAAGAGTAGGGTCTGACTCTTGGTTTAGAAACATTTCCTCATCCTATGCAGTCTTCAGAGGTTTTCCCAATATTATAGACTTAATAGTTTTCTGCAGTAATTATTTACTTTAGAAATAACATTTACTTCATGTTTTGATAGGTTTACAAAAAACCTCCTGCATAATTGGCCTTTTTTCAGCCTAAGCTTCAGTTTAAGCTAAAATTGATGTGTTTTTTTTTACATCAGTGAAATCCTTTTACACACACAAAAAAATTTAAAACCACTTTATCGATACCGAGAAACCAAAAATAAAGCCTGGGAATAATATTAATTTTCCATGTTAAAACACATATTAAAATACATATTCACTTGACAAACTAAGATTCGTTAGTGTTCAGCAAGCAAGGAATGGATGCACATGCTTTCCGCAAATATGTATTTCTTAAATATAGTTTGAACAAAGATCAGGTCTCTAATAACCTTCCAAAATACTTTATAAGGTCAGAATTATTTATGTATTTAACAACATTAAGTAAACAACAACAAAAAAACAATCTAATGATAATTTCTTTGGGTGTCCTTAAGACTCTTCATCTAAGGAAAATATTTTCAAAGAGCAATGTCCACCTGCGTTGATCCAATGTACTGTTAAGGTGGGATTAGCTCAGAAGTAAAAGCCTTCTTCAGGAGGGTCTACTGATAGGATATTCAAGCATCTTCCCTGAAAGAAGGTCAGGCCTTGAAAGAACAATAGAAATAGGAAGCTTGTTATCTAACTTGACTTGAAGAAAGAAGATGCAGCAGAAATAAGTACAGTTTTTGTAATTATACAGACCAGGTTTCAAAGTTTACTAGTTATATGGCCTTAAGTCAGTTGCTTAACTTCTCTATACCTCAATGCCCTCATGTGCACATTAATAGACATAGTGAGACCTACTAGTTGAGTAATTAGGATTTAACTAGGTGACAAATAAAATCATGTATCATTACTTAAAATGGAACAGCACTTTATTGTTGATGATGATGATAGTAGTGATGAAAGTATGACAATGATGATATAGATGGTGGTGATGGTCATTCACTGCTTTACCACAGAGGTACACAACTATTGAACTTTCTTAAAGTGGACAGTATATAGGGGTAAATTCAAAATAGGAGTACATTACTCATAGATTCTTGGACTAACACTTCTATTTCTGAACAGTTTATAAAGGGAAAGAGCTACCATCTTGTTAGGGTGATGGTGGAAATTAGTAGATATTTACTGAAATTCATGATGGCTCAGAGGGTATTATGTCTCTGAATTTAGAGAAACAATAATTCAAGCTCTCAACTTCAGCACTCAAGATAACCTTCCTTCAAGAATGTTAATGTAGAATATTCAGTGTTCTTGGATTGGAAAAATCAACATAGTTAAAATGACCTTATTACCCAAAGCAATATACAGATTTAATGCACTCCTCATTAAAATCACAATGGCATTTTTTAAAGAAATAGAAAAAAAAATTATCAGATTTGTATGGAAGTACAAAAAACCACGAAAAGCCAAAGCAATCCTGAGAAAAAAGGCCAGAGTATCACTATGCTTGACTTCAAATTATACTACAAAGCAACAATAATCAAAATAGCATGGTATTTGCAATAAAACAGACACATAGACCAACGGAACAGAATTGAGAGTCTAGAAGTAAATCTCCATATATGTGTGCAAATAATTTTCAACAAAAGAGCCAAAAACAGACAATGGAGAATTGGGAAGCCACATGCAAAAGAATGAAACTATACTGCTATCTGTCACCATACACCAAAATTAACTGAAAATGTATCAAAGACCTAATTATAAGACCTGAAACAATAAATTACATAGGAGAAAATATATGTACCAAACTCATAGACCTTGAATTTAGAGAGAATTTTATAAATTTGACCTCAAAGGCAAGAACAGTCAAAGAAAAAAATAAATGAATGGAACTATAAATGAAAAAGCTTCTGCACAGCAAGAGAAATCATCAACAAGAAAAAAGGCAACCAACTGAATGGGAGAAGATGTTTGCAAACAATGCCTCCAATAAGGGGCTAATATCGAACATATACAAAGAACTCATCCAACTCAACAATAAAAAAAAAAAATCCAGTTAAAAAAAATGAGCAGAGGACATGAACAGACACTTCTTCCAAGGAGACATACAAATGGCCAATAGACATATAAAAAGATGCTCAACTTCACTAGATATAAGGAAAATGCAAATCAAAACCACAATGAGACACTACATCACACCAGAAAAATGACTGTTATCAACAAGACAAGTAATAACAAGTGTTGAAGAGGTAATGGGGACAAAGGAAGCCTCACACACTGCTGGTAGAAATGTAAATTGACACAGCCACTATGGAAAACAATTTGGAGGTTCCTCAAAAAATTAAGAATAGAATTATCATATGACCCAGCAATCCCTCTTCTGAGTAAATAAATAATCGGTTGATTCAACAACAACAAAGACTGTTTATGCACATAATCCCCACAATTTACATTTCAGCCAAGTTCTCACACTGCCATCTGGAACTGGCCAAAGAGCCTTCAACAAAATCTAGGGAGATTTCCTGAATGCAGAAAGGGATCTGTTTGAAGTATTCTCCAAGAGCCAGATATCTACCTGCATTAAATAAGAGAGTTAAAAAATAAATCTGTTGATGGGATGGAGTAGAGGGCAGGGAGATATCTCATAATAATGGCGATAGAAGACGCTTTCTTTTTTTATCCTTTCCAGATTTTGTCTAAAAAGAGTATGGAATTATAATGTTGATTTATATACCCCCTTTCTTCCTCTCTCTTGCTTTTTGGAATTCCTTGATCTTATAGACAAAAATCTCCAGGATAAGAATCTAAATCTTGATGTGTATATAATCAGAATATGTTTTTGTTTTTGTTTGGGTTTGTTTTTTGGGGAGGGCAAAAATAATGTGGAAAATGCCTAGTTACACAGTGACTTGCATACAATATGTGGTTAATAGATGCTTCTTTATTTTTATTATTTTTTTTTACAACCCACCAATAACATTGTTATGATGGTTAAATAAAGGAATCTTTTTAAAAGTATCTAGCAATGCTAGTCATAATGGACACAAAATTACTTAGCTCTTTGCTAATTTAGGAAAGTTTGAAGAAAATATCTCTTGAATCAGTGTCATGACCAATTTAGCTGACTACAATCTTTAAGGACTCTCTCCAAGAAAAAATGAAAATCAAGTATGTGGTACTTGAGTGAGGTCTTATAAACTGATTTTCATTTGACCAGCTTGCTATGGAGTTTGTGTGGAACAACTTCATGTAAATAGTTTTCATATAAACAGATACAAAGCTCTTTGTGAAAACTGGGATTAATAACAAAGCTTTGTGAAAACTGGGATTCATAAATATGAATTTTATTGCAGTCGAAAGCATTTTCTTTTTGCTCTCCTGTGCATTGAATTTCATGAACTATGATTTTATCATTCTGATCAATGGAGAAATAACTCAATACTTCCAAATTTTAATAAAGACATCTAATTTAGAATAAATTTTCTTTTTAAAATCACTACAGAATAAAGATTCTTAATATATAAGAAGATCTTTATTATAAATTTTTTATTTCTTTCTAAAAAGAAACAAAAACCAATGGACTATTTACAGAAAGTAAATGAATTATTTATTTGGGCGTTCTTCTGGCTTCTTAAACTGCATTTTGTGGGATTGTGCCTAGTTTGAGGAAAGAGGGAGATGCAAGATGACACTATGCAAGAACAGAATTTTATCATTTTGTTCACAATGGACACTCTGGTAGCAGAGTCTCCTATTCTGTTACATTGTCAGGTAGTTTCCTTAACTCCCCTGCGAGCCATCTGTGCTGATTACTCCAGGAATGAGGATGCCTATCTTCTTTGTTTCATTTGAAAACTAAACAGATAGTTTTCTGTTGTTGAATAGGCTGTGAAAAGTCTATAGAAAAGTGCTTAGAGCATTTCACAGCAGTGAAGAGTGGTAATTGCTACAGGTCGTTTTGCCCACTTCATTTCACACTGTGAGAAACTGAGGTGACTGCCCTGTTTCAGCCCTCTGCTGAGGACATAAAACAGGGACAGCAACACTCCAGTGTTCCATTTCAACAGAAGCATTCTCAGTTATGATCCTTTGCTGCTGGCTAAATCACTCATCAGATCAATAGTCCCCAAATGACAGTCACTTGCAAATATTCTACTTGGAGAACTAGGATGGGGTACATGGGCATCCAGAACTAAACTGTAGGGTCTAGTTCCCTTCTCAGCTCTCATGCAAGACTGCTGGGATCTTAAATAAGACAATTACCCTCTGTGTCTCTATGTTCACAGATTACTATGATTTTGATATTGCTTCTAATCAAACTTTGGGATATGAAGAGAAATGGTGAGATCTTGCCAGTAATGCATGTGATTTTCTTTAATTTACACATTTAAATTGAAATAAATTATGATATACTTATAAAATATAATATGTAATTTTTTAACCCTAAAAATGATGTTTGCAAAAGATTTTTAATGAACAAATTAATGCTCATAGTATAAATTAAGCAATAAGAACCCACGAATAGCACCGTTGTTTTGTTTTGTTTTGTTTTTTACTTCATCTACTACAAATTTAGAAGGCAATACATGAAATGATAATAGTATTTACATGTGGTTATTTTATTTTATTTTTGCACTTATTCAAATTTTTCAAATTTTTCACAGTGAATACATTATTAGTATGAAAAATGGCTAGAGAAAAATCTAGGCATTTCTACATGTACAGATATTAAGATTTACACCTCTCTTATAATTCTCTAATGTATCCCTTATATCTTTATCACATATTTTTACGTAAATTGTTATATTAGAAATATTTGTCCTTCATAAAGCAATCTTCTTGAGCATTTTCTGTATGGAAGATCTGAACTTGATCATTTCTAGAAATACTAAAGGAAGGAAAAATTCTTTCTGTTTCAAAGAAACAAAGGAAAGCCTTTGCACACCAAAATGCCTTTGCCCAGCTAGAGAACTTGAATATTCTCTGGCTGAATATTCAAGTTCCTTTTAGCTCTACATTCAACCCAGGAAAGGGTGTCTTGCTGAGAAGACTTCATCACATAAAATGTTACTTCAAGAAAGATTAATCTCTCTCTACTGATTCATAATTTTGAAACTTTTATAAGCTGAGGTGAATCTGTTCCATTTAAATCTCCCACTCCAGTCAAGATACCCCAGTATTTATTCTGGATATCAGTTGACAACAAAAATAAAAGATAATTAGTATCCCAACAATATGCTGAGACACTATTTCAAATATATGATTCTTCAAATGTTCCACTAGAAAAAGTGACCCAAGTGTCAAGAGTCAAAATTCCAGAAGTAAAGTTCCCATATCCAATTAGCTGTGGAAATAAGAAAGGTAAATAAATTATTTTATTGACAGTTTTCCCAGGGTTATTAATATGCTAATATGTATTACTAATCTGAAAAAGAGAGTAAATATGCAGTATTTCTCAAAATTATTTAATGAAACTATTCACCTAAGAAACTTTATTTTTTTAAATCCTACTTAATGGTCTTTAGTACTAGTATTAATTAGTATTGTGAGGAACACAGCTTGGAAAATCTTGTTCTAAGGAACAGCTCGATTTGTGAGGTTTGGGAGTCGTGGCTCATTTTGTGCTATGTATTTCAGTATGTCCTTTGTTTCTGGAATGAATCAAGGAGTCTTGGCAGCAGAATTCATGGTATAGAAAGTCATCAGAGGTAAAATGACAGGCAACAAATCAAGGTTGAATAAAAGACCTCTGCCTCTGTTTCGTACTGGTTTCAGCCTATCCCTAACCAATGTTGTGGCTGGACCAGCACTTTGTGGTAGTTACTGTGATTGCAAGGCTCTCTGAGTAATAACCATCAGGAAACTTTGAAAAAGATAAGGTTTATTATATATAAGACCTGGAAATTACATGCCACATCTGGGGTTACACACTTGGTGTGGCTGCCTAAGATTTCCAGGGTTTACCCTTTATTGGTGAATTTAAAACACAAGAGTGAGAATTTAAAGCAGGGAAGAGAAAACAACAAGAACAACAAAAACAAGTGGCCCAGATGGTCAGTTATTAAAATCACCCCAAGGTCTCTAAAACAAAAGAGCAAGAGGAGGGGTGGGGAGGCTCCACAGCCTGTCTCTTTATCTAGTCATGTGGCTCGGGCAATGTGTTTCCACGGGATAGCCATCTTTGAAGTGGCTGCCTCAGCAATCAAAGCTTAAGTCAGGCATTACAAAAGAAAGAAAAAATGAACTCTCAGGTTTTATGCTACACTTTCTTCACTGTTTCGTGTATTCACAACAATTGGTGTTAGTGATGAAATTTAATGGCCCTGGTCTTGTCTGGAAGGCCCTTAAGGAACCCCCCTAAACTACACATCAGCTTCTCCATTCATACCCAGCCTGGATTCTCTAGCAGTATGAGGCTAAGATTTAGTTATGGGGACATCCAGCAATCATACTGATCTGGATTTAAATTCTGGTCCCTTACAGTGGAAAACAGAATAATGGTCCCTTACAATGTTTGTGTCCTAATTCCCAGAACCTGCGAATATGCTGGTATGTGCTAAGGAGTTACAGGTAGAGTTAATATTGCTAATCAGCTGGCCATATAACAGGTAGATTATCCTGGATTATCGAAGTGGGTCCAGAATAATCACAATGGTCCATAAAAATGGAAGAATGAATGAATCAGAAGAGAGAATCAGTGAGAGAGCATCATGAGAAAGAACTGACCTGTCCTTGCTGGCTTCAGAGATGGAAGAAGAGAGGCATGAACCAAGGAATATTAGGTGGCTCTAAAGGCTGGAAAAGGCAAGGTAATGGATTAACCTTTAGAGCCTCCACAAGGAATACAGCCCTGCTGACACCTTGATTTTTACTTCATGAGGTGTCGTGGGGACTAAAATGAAGTCATGCATACAAAATGTTTAACATAGTACCTGTGACATCATAAAAAAAATTTTGCTATAATTAACTAAAAATTTTTGACATTTAATATTGCTAAATCTCAAATTTAATGTGGTTAAATGATAATTATTCTTAGCTTCCCAGGTTTGTTGTGAGAATTAAAAGATAATTTTTGTAAAGCAGGTATTGAGTTCCTGAAATGCAATAGGTTCTTAACAAATGCTAGTAGAAGAGGTAAATGACAAAAATTAAATGCAAACCACACCTAGAGTCAATGAGGATGTGGAGTTACAGAGACTGTTGTAAACTGTTGGTGAGAATGTAAATCAGTACAACTGCTGTGTGAAATAATTTATCTTGAAAAGCCAAAGTCATGCAACTTTATACACTCAGTAATTCAACTTCTAACTATATACCCTAGAGAAACACTTCTGTATGTGTTCTAAGAGGTGTGTACAAAAATGTGTACTGTTGCAATTTTTGTATTAGGAAGAAAGTGGAAAAAATGTTCACTGGTAAGAAAATTGATAGTGTGGCATAATCATAAAGTTAATACTATATCCTCAGAAAAAGTTATAAACTAATGCTTCACTCATGAACATAGATGAAACTTAAAAATATAATGTTGAGAGTAAAAAATGTCATGAAATTTTACATAGAGTAAGATATGATTAACTTAAGTCCCCAAATATTCAGAACAACAAAATTTTATTTAGGGATATATACATATGTAATATAATATTAAGAAAATCAAGAGAATTAGTGAGATAAATTTTGAAATAGTCTTTTAATCTTGAGTAGAAGAAAAATGAAAGTATTGGGTATTTAGGGACAATATAGAGTTCATCAAAACATTAATTATTTCTGATTCTCACTAATTGGTAGGCAAAATTATAATACAGAAAGCACAAACTAAAACAGAAAAAAGTGATAAACTGGACTTCATTGAAATTAAAAATTTCTTCTTATCAAAAAATGCTATTAAAATGAATAGGTGACTCACAGGATAGGAAAGTATATTTTATATAATTGTATGTATTTCTATCATTATTGTCATTCATATATATAGATATATGACAAATGATTTGTATCCATAATACATAAAGAGATCTTAAACATCAGTAACAAAAATACAAACAACCAAATAAAAAAAAATGGGTAAAAGTGTTCAATAGCATAGCAAGAAAAGAAACAAAAGACCAATAAGTACATTAAAAGATATCGTATATCATTAATCGAGAAACAAATTAAAATCATAACTAGCATTGAAACATACCCCTTAGATTGCCTAATATTTAAACATCTATCACCAAATGTTGATTACAAATTTGAGTAATTGGAGATGTCATGTATTGTTGGTGGGATGTAAAATGGTGTGACTGTTTTGAAAGGCAGCTTGGTCTTTTCTTAATATATTAAACATGCATCTCTTCTAATACTGAAATGTCACTTCTGTGCATTAGCCACAAAAAAATGAAAACATATATCCATAAAATGACTTGCACTAGAATGTTCATAACAATTTAATCCATAAAAGTCCCAAACTGAAGACAACTAGAAACAAATTTTGATACAAGTATGCAACGTTATTCTTTATGTCAATAAAAAGAGCTAAGGACTAAAACACACAATGAAATAAATGAATTTAAAAATATAAAAATGTAATATTCTCAGACCATGAAATATTGTGGCCAAAGGAAAGAAGACAGACACAAAAGACTGCCTTGTATATAAATCCATATATATGAAGTTTCTAGAAAAGACAAAACTAATTTATGGTGAAGGAAATAAGAAGTGTTTTACTGTTGGAACTGAGAGAAATAGTAGGTATGAAATAGCTGGGAAGGGCCACAGGAATCTTCTGTGGTGATAGAATGTTCTGCTTTTTAATAGGGTTCAGTGTTACTTGAGTGTATGCATTTCAGTGATTTTCATCACTGAAAATCTGGACATTTGTATATTAATAAATGGTACATCTAAAAGAAATTTTCAAAAAATAAGAACTTATAAGAACTTACACTTATGTACTTTTGCATCTGTCCACCATTATTTCTTCTCTTGTGTTTCTCTTCTAAGTCTCATGTGCCTACACTGTATTTGAAAACTTAAAATGTATCCACAACCTAGTTGATAAAGAAGTCTGGAAAATGTGGTCATAGGCATCATAGCGAAAGTGAAGGATGCCAAGTGCTAAGTGACAACTCACAGCAGTGTATCCATTCACCTCAATGGACTTGGCACGTTCTCCAAATCAAAGGCCTTGCACAGCTGATGTATTATAAATAAGAGGTGGACTGCATGAGGGAACACAGGCTACATCTAAATAGGGCAGCTACTCAGGTCCAGTCAATTGCCGACACGTAGAAATTCGGGTCCAGGGTTGCCAGATTTCTACGTTTTTCAAGAAAAACAAAACAAAACAAAACAGAAATCTGAAAAATTTTAAGTGAAATCTCCAAGTTTAAATGTGAGCTGAAATATTTTTAAACCTATTTGAAATCAAACCAAGTCCATCTATGACAACCTAGGTATATGAAACATTGCTTTGTAAACAGGAAAATACATGATAGTTACTTAGATTTCCTGGGTTATCTGTGAATGTTTATATTCTACTGAAGCAAATCATGGAATATCTTGTTCAAGACACAAAAGACTTGGATTCTTCTTCCTATCAACCCATCATCTTTTCTAAATTTAAAATTTTGGTAACAAGACACATTAATTTTAGGACTTAGATTTGCAAGTGTTGGGAACTGCATGATAATACATAAAGAGTAATAGTGAATTAAAAATTTAAATTTGTTTTTCTAACCACTATATATCTACTCCTCTGAAACATTTTGCAGCATTTGTGCGTGCTCTGACCATCTCAATTCGACCTCTATAATGATCTTCTTTAACCATCACCACATCTAAGGCAAAACCCTAAGTACATGCACATTACCCACTTCTTTGTTCCCTCAAGTTACCACTATAAAGCACAAATGTAAAAAAAATATATCCAACAGCTCTATTCAGCTAATCTTCACCCCCAACATCTGCTAATTTTAGAGATTATGATTTGAGAAGAGTCAAAGATAAGCTATAATTCTCCTTTTCATTTGTCCATGCCATATTAGTGGAGGGATTTGCTTCATGGTATTGAATTGGAATATAAGATCTATGAGGGTAGAGACTAAGCCTATCTTGTTCATTGCTGTATCCTCAGCACCTAGAACAGTGTCTGGTCCCTAGTAGACTCTCAAAAATAATCGTTAAATGTTTGAGCCAATGAGAGAATGCACAAATATATGAAAAATGGAACTTGGCAAATTCTCATTTGATTTGGTCTAAATAAGAAATAGTATTAAAAACTTAACTATTCATAGGAGAGTAAGGGGATGTTAACCTCTTATATTCTTATTTGTTGAGGTCTACTATCTGCCGGACTCTGTTAGTTTCTTTAGAATCATTAGCTCACAACAACATCATTCTAAGTATGTGCTGTTACCCTCATTGTATAGATGAAAAATATAATGTCCAGAAAAGTTACAAAATCAGCTCCATTTCCCATAGTTCAGGGTGAGCCAGAATTTGAACCAGACTCTGTCCAGCTCCAAAGTATATGCTGAGCTTAATGTTATCTTTATGTTAAATTAAACCCAATTTCCTTTATATAAAAATATCTTTTGGATGGAACACGTTTTCTCTAGCTATATAATCTAGCTGTATTTCCTTACCTAATAAAATGTTTTAGTTCTCTTCTTTCACCAAGTTGTTCTTAATTCTGCCTTCCCTTCCTTGGATAACTGCCACCCCAGACCATCCACCCAGTTTATCACTCAAGCAATAAATGTAGGAGGCTTCATTAACTCATCTTTCTGACTCACACCTCATCGACTCCTATTGAATCTATCTCCCTAATGAATCTGAAAATTACTCCATCTCTATTGCAGTGTTGCTGATGTGGGTCTTAATCAAGTATGTCGGGATTCTTTCAAGAATTTTTTTTTTTTTTTTTTTTGCTTTCCATAAATCTGGTATCTTTTCCTGCAATTAATTCTCCACTCTGACACCAAGTAAATGTCCTAAAATGAGATTATTTTAGGTGCTTTCAAACCTTTCATAGATCCCCATTGCCAAAAGGATAATGCCAGAGTCCATAGAAGGGAATAAAATGCTCTTCACAAATTATACCCATCCTTTGTTCATAGTGTCATAGTGTGAAATGTAATGACAGCCACACGCTCCCTCACCCCGTCTTACACATCCTCTACTCTGGCAACCCTGAAATTCTTGATTAAATGAATGTGCCAAACTCTTCTTTATATTCATTCCTTCACTATTACTTTTTCTATCTATAATATACTTTTTTCCCCTACTATCACTTCTCTCTCTTGTCCTGTTGGTTAAATCCTTCTCAACTTTCAAATCTTAGATCAAAAACTGCCTCTTCTCTGTAGCTTTCTGTGATTTCAATACTTTAGTCAAAAGCATGTGCTCTCACTGGATTTCCCCAGACATTTGAGTAATTTCATTAGAGATCCTACCACATGGCATTATAAACTCCCCAGCTATGCTGTGAAACTCTTGAAGAGGGAACCAGTACCTGGAACAGAGTCTGGCCCAGAGGAGAAATTAATCAATGTTATTGTAATGAGCTGAAGAGTCTCTGAAGTTTGGAATAACATGAAAGGTGATGGGAAATGCAATTTTCAAGAAGATTTTAAAAGGTTCTCATCCAAATCTAAACTAAATACATAAAATATTTTACTTAACTTAATAATGAAGAAAACTGTAAGCTGTCAAAATTAGTTAAAGAGCATTTGCAGTGCTAGGTATTATAGGCAACTTAATTAAAAAATGTTAAGATTGCTTGATTACATTAAAAAATGGAGTGATCTTCCATCCAAGGCCCGACCCTGCCATATGATTTCATTTATATGCAGTATCTAAGGAACAAAAAGAACAAACTAATCAAAAAGAGACTCACAAGTATAGTGGACAATTTGATGACAGACAGAGGACAGGGGGTTTGAGAGTCTGGGAGAATGGGGTGAAGGGTTAAAGAAGTACAAATTAGCAGTTGATGATTGGGAATGCGGAGCATGGCAGAAGGAATGCAATTAACAATAATATGATGGCTAAGTAGAAGGCTAGAGGAGGGAGGGAGCAATTGGGGAGATCGGTTTATGAACATTATAGATGTCTAACCAATGTACTGTATACTTGAAACTAATTTAAATAAATAAATTTATTTTTTAAAATGGAGTGTTTCACGGGACAGATATGATTTGCATTCTACTGAATGAAATTCTACAAATTAACATGTAACTTATACTAATAATATAATATTTTATTATAATAATATATTATATTATTATAATATGATAAGTCATATTATATTATTATAATATTATATTACATTATTATATTATATTATTATAATATAATAAGTCTGAAAATTTTAACCAACAGAATTAACAGTGCGATGGTTTTTATTTTCACCAGATTGCTTGTTATAGAGATTTTTGACAGTAAATGAGAAGTTATACCAGAAAAGTTAGAGTTCCTGACTCTAATTTCCTACAAAGTCTTAAAAATTGTACATTGCACATTTTTAGGCTATTCTCAAAAATATGGAAAAGCTCCTCACTTTTGGCTATTTTCTTTCAGCTCTAACTTAAATACTATTAAATCTTTTAGTTAATAACTTTTACTATGAATCTATAGAATGCAGAATAGCATATTAATGCTTCAAAGAAACTCTCTTTGTGTTCTTCCTTTCTATGCTGTGGCCTGGAAATTGCCCTCAGGCCTTAAGCTGAAACAAGCATAAACCTCATCTAGTTCTGTTTTACTTCCCTCAGGGATCACAGTCCTGCACTTTCTTATTCAATATCTGACAACCAGTACTTTATATATTTTTTTCCAGTTTTCTATTTGTGTAATATGGGACTGTAAATCTGGTCTCAGTGCTTCAATATGGCCCCAAACATTTGAAAATAAAGTTTTATAGACAGAAATTTGAATAATTTGCAAGACCTCAGCTTTTTCCCAGATGTTTCTCCACTTAAACACCATTACTAAGGTCAATTTAAATTAAAGAGATCAAGTGGCCAGGGCGCGAAGTGGGTGGGGGCGGAAGGGAAGGGAAGCAGGGACTCACTAATCAATGAGCCTAAAGTTTCAGATAGGCAAGATGAATAAGCTCCAGAGGTCTGTTGAAAAGCATTGTACCTATAGTCAACAATACTGTACTGTGCACTTAAAAACTTGTTAAGAGGGTAGATCTCATGTTAAATATTCTTAAGACAATAAAATGATATAAGAAAAGAGTAAAGAGAACAAGGCATCTCCTCTTCTTCTGAATCTTCTACAAACCATTCCTTTCGGTTCCTGCTCTAATTTAATTCCCTCCTAATAGAGTATCAGGTTCCTAACCTCACATCTGATGTGATCATTTCTTCTGTTCTATCTGGTATTTTGTAAAGAGTATCACTCTCTCCGTACATTGCCACTATCCCTTTTATGAGCATGAATCACGATTATTCTCCTGATATCCTATGAGATGGTTACTAGAAGTATAATTTCAACTTACCTCCTATGTCCTTTTCTTTTCCATTACACTTACGCTGACAGTTTCACTAAAATAGTTTTTGTGAAAAGCTATTTTGATTAGAATAAAGAATATTCCTAAATCTTAACTAAAATTGTATTACATTTTCATGTAATAAAAAATCTCCACCACTGGTAGTTTTGCAATCCTTTATCATCCAATTCTGTTTAGAGAAGTTGGCTTCATTTTTTTATATATATATACTGACATTCACCTTTTAGATCTTAACTCTTCCATTTGAAAGATAATAAATAAATTGTGCTCTAGTATCTGCCCAATGAATTTTCTAGATCTCTGATTTTATTCCTTAAGTGGTCATTCTCAAGTATATTTACAAAGATGACATTATTTTGTAAATTTATGTTATGAATAGGTATTATATTTCTTACATGTTTATTTATTTTTTTACTTTCCTCTAAACTATTTGGGCCATAAAAAGTATGACTAGAAGAGTACTGCTATTTAAATCCACTCAGCTAATATATATTATTGATCCAATAGAGAAGCCAAAGGTCTGTGGCCTTCATCCTTTCACACATGTTCGGGTAGGAGTTATAACTAATATTTGCTTACCATTAAAGGCAAGGATGTGATTACAGAGAAATGATAGAAGTTGACTTGATGCATCAGAAGCACCAAGCTCCTCAAAGACAAAGGCTATTTTATCCAATTCTGTATATCCAGTGCCTGGATCACAGTTGGCCCTCAGTGAAAGTCTATGAAATTGCTTTTGTTAAATGATGCTCTAAATCAGTGTTTCACAACATTGGCACTACTGATGTTTGGAACTAGATGATGTATTATTGTAAGGGGCTGGCCTGTACCTTGTAGGATGCTGAGTGGCATCCGTGTCCTCTGCTTATTAGAAACCAGTGGCATAGTACCTTTACTTGTCCTCAATTCTGACAATCAAAAATGTTTCCAGACATTGCCAAACATCTCTTGTGGGGGAAAAAATGCCCCAATTTGAGGACTGGTATTCCAAATAGTTTAACTTATGGTCTTATATTCTATTCACTTCAGGATGTTCTAATGTATAGTTTTCAATATTTAAAGTCAGTAAGGCATATACAAGTTGATTTTGGAATCAATATGATGGCTTTTTTTTTTTTTTTTAGAATGATAGAGTTTAACTATGAAAGAGAAAAAAAAGCATTCCAAGGAAAGAAAGAGAACGAGAGATTCTTTAGCCCTTCTCCCTATAACACAGGCAAAAATAAAACAATACAAGAAAAAAATAAAACAGGAATACAGGAAAACAAAATGAAATAATTCTGGAAAGAAACAAAATAAAGAAACAAAAGTGTACCTTCTGTTCAAAGAACTTAAGTGGTTTGCTAACAGCTACTCAGTTTTTCGGTCGTAGTAAAAGGTTTGGAATCCAGACTTGCTGACTTGCAATCTGGTACTGCTCCTACTACTGCATTGCTTTTCACACTCCCTGTCATTATAACTTGTAACAACAATAACAACAATAAGGGCTAATGTTTACTAAACTCTTACAATCCTCCAGGCAATCTTACATAAATTGCACATATTTTCTCATTTAATCTACACCATAACTGTAGGAGACAGCTGAAATTAACATCTCCATTTTATAAATTAAGAGATTAAATAAATGGTGAGTCCAGCATTACCAATCTAGTAAATGTTAGTTAATTTGCATTTAAAGGTCTTCAGAGGTACCTCCTCCACCTATGAATATTGTGTAATTATTGCCATTACTTCCCCAATACATGTATTTATATCCTAATCAATTTTAGTCTAGAATATAACACATGCCCATTATTGGAGCATAGCCTTATTTCTTTTCAGAAGAGTTCTGCTTCCACCAGTAAGTAACACAGTGTAGTGCATTTTGATTCCTTTAAGTTCTTCCCTAATGTAAATAACAGATAATTAAAGTTAATTGAGACTATCTTTGCTAAATGATTTTTAATGAACTCACATTCCCAGGCACAGATTCACTGCAGTGTCACACAGGTGTTTGTGATTCTCGCAGACAGCCAAAGAGCAATGTTTGACATTTTATTTTATTTGACTCTAAAACACAAATAAGTCCTACAAAAGTCATAATAATGAATACAGCCAACATCCAGTAATGCTGGATTCTTTTTCTTGGGAATGTCATTTCATATTTACTTAAAACTCAAATAAAACAGGCCAGAGAAAAAATCAGATTAGGGAGGATGCAATAACTCTTCTGTGTTAGTGGGGCACATGATGCTGAATCATAGCTGTGATGCTGGAGGTGATTCGCAAGGAATATCCTCTGAATGCTAAGAACGTGGTCTGGTGGCCTAGACATAAAAATTAGAAAAAGATAATGTTCTGAGTTTTGGTGTTGGTACTGACTCCTTTCCCTTAATAAGAGCTGTTTATTATGTTCTACCTGGTAATCTCATGAATAATTCAATTACACGCCACCTTTTCATATATCAAGTCACAGGTACATTCGTTGCCTTCGTAATTTGTATTTTCACAGATGCCAAAAGGGTGAGCTGAAATTTTTGTCATTGCAATGCTTTAGAATTTCACATAAAATTTAATTTACACAAATTACATTAAAAATGCTATTAAAACACTGGTAATTGCCCATTAAATAATGTAAGTATGAAAGAACCTGGAGAAAATTAGACAGAGGCCACCATAGATGCATGGCAAATGCATGGACCCTTGAAGCCAGTCTCCTCAGTGCCATCGTCTCCTACATAATCCCTGTCTTAATATTCCTAGACATCTGAAGGCTTACAGTTCATTTAGTTGTTGAAAGACTCTAATTGTTAGAGAAATCTTCCTCTAACAGCTTTTAATCTTAAACAGGACTAAGAAAATTCCATGTTCATGTTTCCAGAGGATAAATTGCACAGGTGGCACTGGGAAGAGGAATAGGAGCATCTGCAAATTGCTGGCTTAATTCTCCCTCATTTAGAAATCATACGTGCTCTATTTTTATATTTCTGTAAAAGGATAAGAAAAAATTTATATTTCAATGACCCAAACAGAGTAGATTTTGGAGCCCCATGAAGCTCTCGGGTTGTATGAATCTCTGAATTTTGTCATCAAATTACTGTAGATAGCAACTGTGAAGTTAAAAAGATAACTCAAAGTGAGGCAAACAAAAGAAAGAAAGAAAGAAAGAAAGAAAGAAAGAAAGAAAGAAAGAAAGAAAGAAAGAAAGAAAGAAAGAAAGAAAGAAAGAGAAACCATGCTCAGGGTTGATAGGGAATACCACCTGTTATCCATTTTTTTTTTTAAATTGTGTTTTCTTTTTTCTTCCTTCAAATTCTTCCAGAAATGCTAGCCCTAGGAAAAGTTCCTGCCTCTTTACACAGAAACTCTTGGAAACAGTTGGCATACACTGTTCAAATGTAATGACAAGCACTAGAATGATTTCCAAGTGCTATAATGCAGTAAAAAAAAAAAAAAAAAAAACACTTTAGTTTTTACCTTTAGCTTCTTATTGTGTATAACGAGAGACCGCCATTTCTGTGCACACTTTGAATAGCAAATGACCCTTGTTGGAAGAGTTCAAGGAGAATGAGTCAATTCTTTTTCTTGTCATCCTCTTAGGGCTAAATTAGGCACATATATCTGTTCTCAAAAGGTAGAGTCTGACGTCTCTTTATTTAGAGACCAGGGTAGCATTTAAGCCCAACCTTTACTTCCTTGATATTAATGACAACTACCTGAAATCGTGCAAGAATTAAACTTACTCTTCCCTGCTGCTACTGCTGATATGACAAAATGATGTTAGTTTAATGGTGTAAGTGAGCCCTGTTCTTAACATAAAAAGAAGAGCATCTCAGAAAATTGAATGTTTTCTGTCTTATAAAGCTACCCTGATACCTAAGAGGTCTCCCATCACTCACCACAATGGAGAGGTGATTAAATACCCAGAAATTTGGAGTTCCCCTGGAACCCAGAGAGGGTAATTGGAAAAACTGGATTTTTTCATTATTGAAGAGTACATCAAATCTAAATTTAATAAAGCATTTAATATGTCCAAACCAGAAAAATCAACTCTGACAAGTGCATTTCTTAATCTGAAATTTTTAATAGTAAAGAGACATCCAAGGAATATTAAGTATTATAGCCTAAACACTATCTGCTCAGGAGCTGTCAATATTCTTCAACACAGAGATGTTCTGGATCTAAGGTATGTTTCAAAGTGACAAATTAGATTAATATCCGTTTAAAGGTAGACTATTTTGTACTTTGAGGGGAAAAATATTTTACCAAAATGAGAAAACAATATAACTTTTGTTGTTTGAAAAATCACAAGTTTTTTAGATCATTAGTGGAAAAGGTCATGTATTATATGCAATTGTCCCTTGATTTGTACAACACTTGTCCGTTATTTTTCTTTAATATTTCTGAATCCATTTCCTCATGTGCATCCTGACTACAGGAGTTCAGCATTTCACCCTTGAATTACTGCAATAACTCATATGTCTCATTCCTTCCCCCACCTTTCTCATTTATGTATGTGTGTTATTTTTATTGTATATAATCAATAAATGAGTAAGTGGTAATACGATATGAGGGGTATTCAAAATGGAGTGAAAAATAGAGTCTGCATGTGAAGTATCTTCTGCAGCAGACTTTAGGTTACGATTTGCAGTTTAAAAATCTAGATGTCTTAAACTGAGTTCTCTAATTTGCCCCTTTTGTGCAAAGCCACCTAAAATTACTTGGTATCAGGATTATTTCAAAGAACCACATGTGTGTGACAATTCAATGAGTTGAAGTTCTTTCTTACTCCAGACAATGCCTCCTTCAGAAGGGAAATAAAGAGGAGGGACCTCAGAAACCCCATTCAGATCCTCTCTCAGAGTCGGTTTAAAATAGGGACAGTTTTTAGAGAGTCTCACAGTAGAGCTTCAGGAGTATTGCAATGTCTTACTTAGGCAAGCTATTGAAGCTCTCTCAGCCTAATTATTTGCAACTATAAAATTTGATGGTGTGGGAGTAACAAATACCTCTCCTATCGATATGAGGTATAAAAGATAATATTGTGTAGGATGTCTGTATTACAAGGAATCTGGTATGTAGTACAACCTCAAACATTGGTAACTACTATAATTATTAAAATTAACTCAAATTTCTTAAGATAGGAAGCAGAAAATGGATGATTAATGGGGAAATAAAGGGAAAACTATGACCCTGTTGTCTCATAACTAAAAATGCTGTCAGTGCAAAGTTGAGGCCTTGTTAAAAGCTGTTTACTTGGAAGCACAGCCACTTCCTCTACCAGAAAAGTATAACACATATAAAACAAAAAAACAAACAAAAAAAACACAACACAAATACTTTCATGGGTGATTGCAGTGAGGGGAACAGGTAGTCAGTCAGTCACTGGTCCCTGGCCTAATCCTTTTCTAACCACAACTATGTCCCTCTCACTAATGACTCATAGTCAGATTTGCCCCAGAGCTTAATACTTAGCCTGAGATGTAGCTCTAAATTATACCAGAGGAAGGACAAGGACATTTCAGTGTGCTTTCAATTCTATTCTAGTATCTCTGGGAGAAAATGAGATGATCAACATTTTATCCCAAAGTACATATCCTTATCAAAGTACATATCCTTATCAAATGCATTGTATCAGTATTTCTTTTTAAGGCTCATACTTTTGGTGTCAGTTTTAAGAGCTCTAAATATAGACCCTGAAGATTACCTCCTCTATTTTTATAAAAGTTGTTTTATGTTTTACATTTAAGTCTGTGATCTTTTTTTAGATAATTTTTGCATTAGGTCTGAGACTTAAATGATGGTTTTGTTTGTTTGTTTTGTTTTTTGTTTTTTTTTGGCTTACAGCTGTCCAATTGCTCCAGTGTTATTTGTTAAAAAGTCTATTTTTCTTCCACTGAATTGCTTTTACATTTTTGTGAAAAAAATAAATCAGTTGTCCATATTAATGTGGGCCCACTTTGGGCTTGTATATTCTGTTCAATCAATCTATGTGTCTATCCTACTGCCAGTACCACACCACAAGTTTAATCACTAGTTAAAAATGTCTTAAAATCAAGCAGACTCATGTCTTTCACTTTATTCTCCTTTTTGAAATTATGCTAGCTATTCTAGTTTCTTTGCTTTTCTAAGTAAATTTAAGAATTATCTTGTCTGTATCTACAAAAAAAAAAACTTTCAGGAATTTTGATAGGAATTTTGTTAAACCTATATAACAATATGAGGAGAATTAAAATCTTCACTATACTTGGTCTTCAATCCCCAAATACAGTGTAATTATCCATTTATTTAGTTCTTCTTTGATTTCCTTCATTGGCATTTTAAATTTTTCTGAATGTAAGTCCTATATATATTTAGTTAAATTTACACCAATGTATTTCTTTTTTTTTTAGTGATTGTATATATATTGTATTTTTAATTTTGGTGTTTACACATTTGCCGGTATAAAGAAACAAATTGATTTGTGTATGTTTATCATGGGTCTTGTGACTACATTAATCTCATTTATTAATTCTAAGAGATTTGTTGCTGATGAGATTCTTTAGGATTATCTAAGTAGACAATCATACCATCCACACACAATTTTAATTCTTCCTTCTCAGTCTGAATAATTTTATTTCCTTTTTTTTTCTCATTGTGCTACCTAAGACTTCCCGTACAATACTGAAGAAAAGTGGAGAGAAAAGACATTCTTAACTTGACCTCAGTCTTAGCAGGGAAGCATCCAGTTTCTCACAATTAAGTTTGATGTTAGCTGTAGGTTTTTTGAAATGCTGTTAATCATGCTGAGGATTTCACTCACTATTCTTAGTTTGAGGAGATATTTTTTTATATATCATGAATGCATGTTGCATTTTGTCAAATGTATTTTTTTAATCAATTGGCATGATGATATAATTTTTCTTTAGTCTGTTGATGTGGTGGATCACAACTATTTATTTTTGAACATTCAACAAAACTTGAATATCTGGAATAAATTCTACTTGATCATGATGTGTGATTCTTTTTATATACTGTTAGATTCAAAATACTAATATTTTGTTGAGAATTTGTGTATTCTTGATCATAAGAGATATAGTCTGCAGTTTTCACCTCTTTTATTTTTTTTTTCCCACTGGCTTTGCTATTAAGGAAATGCTGGCCATCTAGAATCAGTTAGAGAGTCTTCTCTCTGTTCTTATTTTACTGAAATGATTGTGGAGAATTGATATTTTTTCCTTAAATTTTTGGTAAAATTCCCCATTGAAATCATCTGGATCTGTTTTTAAGGTTGTTAATTATTAATTAAATCTCTTTAATAGATATAGACCTATTTAGATTATTTTTCATTGGGTGAGTTTTTCTTTAATCTGTCTTTCAAGGAATCAATCTTTTTTAATCTATGAAATTTGTTGCATAGAGTTATTTATATCATTCCTTCATTATATTTTTAATGCCCATGAAATAAATGTGGATGAACACTTTTAAATTACAATAGTGGTAATTTGTGGGTTTTTTTTTTCTTAATGAATTTTATTTACCTTTATAAAGATGTGGCTTTTAGTTTTCTTGATTTTCTCTATTATTTTTCTGTTTTAAATTTCATTAAAATCTCTCACTTTATTCTGATGTAAATTTTTATTATTTTTTTCTAAACTGCTCTTCTTTCTCTAGGTTCCTAAGATGGAATCTTAGACTTTTGATTTTACATCTTTTCTTTCAATATATACATTTAAAATTATAAATTTCCCTCTGAACATGGCTTTCACGGGATCTCACAAATTTTGATAAATTGTATTTTCATTTTAATGTAGTTAAAATTTTAAAATCTTTTGAAACTTCTATGACATATGTGTTATATTAAAGTATTCTGTTTAAACTACTGATATTTGTGTATTTTCCAGCTCTCTTTTCATTATTGATTTCTAGTTTAATTTGATTATAACCTGAGGACAAAATTTGAATGATTTCTATGTTTTTAAATCTGTTAACGGATATTTGTTTTTTGCCATATTTTGACAAGTATCATGAACTCTGAGTAAAAATAAAAAATGAAGGGATGAAATATGAAAGTAATATTGAAAAATGTAAAACAGAATAAGATCACATAACTTATGTAAGAGAATAGAAATACCCAAGCATGGAGAAGAATTGCTACCAAGGCTTTTTGGCTATTAATTGCTTTCAATCTAGGTGTTTCACAAGTCATATAAGTTTTTATGGGAATTTCTTGGCCTGGAGATTCTACTCTCATGTGAGTAATGTTAACCCACACAGATTTTTCTTTAGCTATTTTGAGCCAGAGGTTGAGTTTGTTTTTTTCTTCATTAAGTGAAAGATTTTCTCTTCCAGGATTGCTGCTCTATTTAGGGTATCAATATGCATTATCATGCAATTGATGCTTTGATGTGCTATTATTGTTATAATAATATTAACAATTATTCTTATAAACTTTTAAAACAGAGACTCTTGAATATGTTGTTAGCAGATCTCTATTAAATGCTTGAATTCAGAAGTTACAAATGTATAGTTTTAAAATAATCCAAAAATTTGTCTTTTTATTTAGTTTAAGCATTCTCCATTCATCTGAACTAGCAAAATTTTGCCATGCACCATTGCTTTACTTACTCAGAGCATTGGTTTCAGGAAGCGTATTACTCAGTAAGAAAAGAAACAAGTATAATACTTGTACGAATAGCTACCTACCATCACTGACTACTTCTCTAAATCAGACATTGAGTTTAGCACTTTACATGTAGTTAATCTCTGACTCCAATTCTATTCTATCCTCATTTTGCAAAGACTTCAGTGAAGTGACTGGTCTAATATCACCACCTTATAAGGGGCAGAGCTATTATCTAAATGTAGCTCTGACTCCTAAGTGGAGATATTAACCATTGCATTCTGCTGACTCAAGGTTGGAATGCAGAGGATGAAAAAAGATTTTAAAGCAGATGTCAATCCTTCGAGGCTCAGTAAACGTGAATGTATGAAAAATACCTGGCATTTAATTGATGCCTAGTAAACATGTGTGAGAGGGAGGAATTATAAATGGGTGCTATGGGAAAAGTCATAGAAGTGATGCATACATTCACTATTCTGACTCTGATGATGGTTTTACATGTTGAATTAATCAAATCATACACTTTAAATATGTGCAGTTTATTGTATATAATTTATACTTCAATAAAGCTGTTTTTAAAACTTTTCTTCAAATAGGTGAACATCCTTATTATGAAATCCTTTGTATTGAAATATTCTTAATCTGAAGAATATTTGGTCTTTATAACGTTGAAATTTATCTGAGCCTCATTTTCCCAGAAACAAATGACGGTTACCAAATCCCCTCACCCTCTTATTTTCCAAAATGCCTTCTCTTTGTTTTATGACACAGCCAAACTCAATCTGCTCTTGCAAAGTCCAAGACAATACCGTCCTCTCCATTTTCTTGAGAGGATGAAATGACTCCCTTGTTTATTTGAGTCTATAAAACCCACTCTTTCTTTTCTTTCAGGTGTTCCTCATTAATGAATATTCTCCTTATTGCAATAGACTGAATAAAATCATCTCCTTAATTATCCATGCATTTTGTTTTTTTCAGTACCCAGAAAGTTCACATGGCTTAAACACACCATGTATAATTCTGAATAATACTATGTCCAGATGGAGGCAAGTACTGACTTTGCTTCAGGAGGCAGTAATATCAGGGCTCTGGTCAGTTGTTAGTTGTTTATTTGTCCCTGAAATTCCTTCTATCTGTATTTTCAGACATTGGCAGAAACAGGTTTATTATTTGTAGAGGTTAATTTCTTCTCATTATTCTCTTTCTCATTCACCTTTTTTCATAGTGTCTATGCTCTATGTTGAGGGGAGAAACAAGAACAGAATCAGGAAATCCAGTCTGTCTTATGCTCTCTGTTTTACCTGGGGGTAAGGTAGAGGGAAAAGTTAAGTGGCTAGGCATTAGTTGTACCAATTCTACTGCACACATGCCTATAAGTCATTTAGTCCAACTATCAAGGAGACAGATTCAGACATGCTATTTTTAAGAAAAGAACTGAAATGTCAAGTTACGGAGAAGAACAATAACTACTTGTTTTGTAGCTGGCCTATTAAACTGAACTGAGATGCTCTTGTACAAGAGGCATCATTTCAAGTCAGAATAATCTCCAATGTTCTTTTAGAAAAAGAATATAATGTGTCTTTTTTTTTAAAAAAAGGCATCTCTGGTCCTTCCTCTTTGGCAAGAGTGAATTTCCTGGGACATCCCATGTATGGTCTGTTATTAAATTAGTTTGAAGCTTCTACTCACAAATATACCCAAAGATATATTATTTATTGCTCTGAGACAGGAATTTTACTGTCATAAAAGTGTTTGCTCTAATAAAAACCACATTGTTTTCTTTTAATAATTAATTGCTTTGGGCACTGAAGACAACCAACAGTAATTATCGCAGTTCTCTTAGATGTAAGTAGATCTTTCAATTTTGTGTTGAAGTTAGCCCTGATTTGGAATTGACATATAACTATGAACAAACCATGCTCAGCAGGGAGAATCAAAAAATCAGACACTGTTTCCTAGGCCAGTTTCTTGTAACAGAATTCAGAATAAGATAAGGAAGTATGGATGATTCACAATCCCAGCAGTAAAGAATGAGAAGTGAAAGATCAGTCATTAAAGGCTATTACTTCAAATCAATAGTCTTTTTAATGTGCTCTTGGAATAGACAATCAAATAAGAAATAGCTAAAGTACATATTAAAATAAGATGATTTGGTATGATCACAAATCCCACTAATAGCCATCAATAATACATAATAGGAATGAGGAATATTTAGAAACCACACAAGCTGTTTTTTATATAACAGGCAATTGCATAAATAATTACCAAACTTCTGGAGAGTTATATGACATACTGAGTACTAAAATTTTTTTAATTAAATTTAAAACCACACAAAATCTCCCTGTTTCCACATACTTTCTTTCTGTAGAATCTACTGTAGAAAAAGAAAGACCTAATAATTTAGCTTGCTCCCAATATCGCTAAGCATGCCATTTACCAGTGATAAATAAACATACAAGTAAATTCAAAAGAAAAAGGAAAAGATAGTTTCATTCTGAGCTAAAACAAAACAAACAAACAAAACGAGTAATCAAAAACAACAGAATAAGTATGCCAACAAAAACAACAAAAATAGGTTCACCCTAACTGTTTTTGGTTTCAAAGTAACAAAACCTAAACCTGGGTTTCTACAGAAACAAGTTCTGTTTTGGGCTTTGCTGTTGCCTATGTTTCTTTGTAATAACTCTTGTGACTGTGATCTTCATATATCAGACACTGTTTATAAACAGATGATTTGGTGACTTTGGAAACTTTTGTATTTTTCTCCTTGAAATATTTGTATTTTTATTTTGGCCAGCCAATCTATCTGAAGGCTGACTTCCACTCTTTACAAATAAACTTTCAATGTTTTAGTAAACACAATAAGAAGCTAAATGCCTGTCTCTGAGATGATCTTTGATACTTCACTGGGGAACAGCATTTTACTTTCAACTTGGCCATTCTCCTTTTCCGAACATTCCTTTTATGTTTTATATACAGAATGATGCAATAGTTATGAGACCAGGCTCTCAAACTATACTGCCTGAGTTTGAATCTTACCTCCTACACTTTTAATGGTTTATGACTCAAATTAATAATAACAATGGTAGCTAATATTTACTTATAACTTATTATGCCATTTAATTTTCAAAACAACTTTTAGATGGATACTCTCATTATTCCCATCAATAAATGGGAATGAAATACCCATCTACGAATGAAGCCCAGAAGAGCTAAGAGACTGGCCTGAAATCCCTCAACGAGTAAGAAACCAACTGAAGATTTAACTCAGCCTTTCTGTGTAAATAAAAAAGTAGAACTTATTAATCTGCCTAAGTAACAAGACAATATATGTGTTGTCCAAAGTGCATCCGGATAGCAATAGTTGTGTGCAATTCAATTTGTTTTTAGAGAAACAGGGCTTTCTATATTTCTTTTTCTAATACAAATCAACTTCAAAGGTAGGATGTTAAATGATAAATTTAGGCCTTTGGTGGCAAGAATAGAATATACTTTTGAGGAAAAACACATTTTCCTTAGTCTTTTTTTTAAATTCCCCTTAGAATTTCATAAAATGCCCTCCAAATATTAAGACAGCTGTTAATTTTCTCAAGGTAACTTATTGATCACAAAATGTTGCTATGTAGAACCTGGCTTATTAGTAGATTCTTACTGGAACATCCACTGTTTTCTTATTGCTATGGCAAGATCAGCAATTGCTACCTCTTCTAGCTTCTCCTGATATTTTCCTTATCTCCGAGCTATGGTGTCTTAAAAGAAATACTATGTGAGACTAGTTGATAAGCAGTAGCTGAATGTCAGTCAGAGAAAGGTGCTCCCAAGGATATTAAGCAAGGAGCCAGCGGAGATGGGGTTTCTTGCCACTTTATCACTACTTTATTTATTTATTTTTTGCAAATTCTTGTTTCTGATCAGCTTTTCTGGTCTCCCTTCCCCTATGCCCCTCTGTGGAACAGAAGAAATTCTTACTGTTTCTCCCTAACTGAGTCATCTGTGAACTGAATACCTCACCACTTGGTACACTTTATTTACAAAAATATAAAAACAAATAAGGAAAGCTTCTTTCTCTGTCTTTCCACATTCCTAATTGGTCTTTTATATTCTGTGTATCTTGGCAATCACAGTAAATCTGTGGGTTTCTAAATACCACATGATCAATTAGCATGTAAAAGGGAAAAAAGACTCCAGATATACTGCTTTTCAATTATAAAGATGGGCCTAAATTTGAAGTAGAACAGTAGGGCTGGGTCTTGTAGAAAGAAGGGAGGGAGGAAATGAAAGTACTGCTGAGGAACCTATGAGTGCAGAGGCCAGTGCTACAGGCAATCTGCAGAGGTGATTAGAGTAAAGGAGAGATGCCACGTCCTTTCTTCCTCCCCATTATACTTCCAAACTGTGGTTTACTGAGAATTGGGAACTAGGGAAGTCAGATGGTGCTGTTTATGGGCAGTCTTTGGACTGCTGCACTATTATTAGCCTGATATTTCTCAGAATTCTCTGAAGTCTGTTCACACTTAAAAACACACATACATGGAGGGCTGTGGTATGAGACTAGATTTTTTTCATTCCATGTCAAGATTGGGTTCAAGGTACTATTTGGCAGATTCAACAATAACCACTCAGGTGAACAAACCTCTTTTCAGGATATAGATTTCCTTTTACCTTTAATTGGACACATTTTTTTTTTCAGCTGGATTCCTAGTGTTTAGAATAGACCTTGTGTTTCAATCACAAATATGAGAGAAGTGGTCCCTGGCTCCTAAGACAGAAGAGTCCAAGTCTAAGCTATGGAGGCCCCCTCCTGAGAGAACACAGATAAGCCCATGAGACCATGGAGAAGGTTTCCTATACGCCATACTATCTTAGATCTTGTGCAGATCCAATAATTCTGATTAAACAGTATAATTGATGTGATCCATAAGGATATTTCTTCATCAGGATTTGCTCATAAAGGGTTTACCATAAAGTTTGCCATTTTGAATCGACTTTGTCAAACTGCAATCATCAAATCAATAATTGCTCCAAGGCTTAAGCAAAATAATTAAAAAATTTAACAAGACTCATAAATTTAAAAATTAGAAATGCCAGCATTCATAGAATGTTTGAGTTTAAAGAGGCCAAGAGAACATTTAGTCCAATCCATTTACATACACATAAAATGAAGGCCCAGATCTATTATAACTCTCTCTTTAGTCTGCATTCTTTATGTAAGTAATCCACTCTAACATTTTTAATAACTGCTATTATAGCACTATTTTCCTGTGTTTTCAAAAATAGTCAGTCTTACTTGAAATAAAGTTTGCCCTTGAGATAGAAAATATATTTTAATACAGTAACTAGCAATTAGGTACCTGAGCTAGCTTATTAATAAATGAGTTTTTCCAAAAATCTTTGTCCACACTTTCTGATCCATCATCTTGTTTATTTCATTAGCATATAGAACAGTGAAAACAAAGAAGAGAAAAGAAGGACTACTACATACTTGTACACATATGTTAAACTCACAGGTGAAAAGGTATTTTTACCTTTTCAGATGATGGCATTAGAAAACAGGTTCTGTCAGGTAGAAAATAATTGAATGATATAAAAAGGATTCTAAATAGTAATTTTACAAATAATTTTTCCTAATGCAAATGTATGAAAAAGGCTTATTAGTAAAGAATGGGAAAGTCAGTGATGAACTTGAGAAATAAGTGCTATGGTTTACAATTTACTTCACTTCTGGAATCCTGCAGAGTTCTATTAAAATTCAACTGATGTGAATGGCATGCTTTACTAGCATACTTCCAGTAAATGATTTTTTCCGATGTACCTAATATATTCATTGAAAGAAAAGCCTAAAATTAGAAGGAATATTTTTCTTGGTTTTCAATTTATCATTATTATCTTCTCCCTTTGCTTGGGGAGAACATATGTGCTATTACTTGTTAAATGAGGAAGTCTCTAAAAATAAATATTTATAAATTAATTACCAGAATAATTATGGTAAATGACTCATTAGGAACTCTTACAGTAGTCTCAGTACAGTAATTTTTTGAAAATTGCTAAGAAAACTAATTACACACACACACACACACACACACACACACACACACCATGATGTAGTGAAATAAATAGGTTGCATTGCAATAAAAAATAATTCACAATAATAAAACTTATTACAAAATATTTGCCTCATCAACTTCAGCCCTAACATAAGTTACTTCTTATGGTTACTAAAAGCACAAAAGTACATTATGCAAATTAGTTTATTTTTATTGATTTTTGTCAATACATTCAATATTAGAAACCTAATTTCTGCTCATTTAGAAACAATTTTATTATTATAATTAACTCATTTGGAAAGGAAAACAAGGCTATAAAGGGACTGATCCAAATAGATGGTATTTTAAAATTTTTAACATAATATAATTATTGTGAATTATTGCAATTTATTTAAAAACTTTAATAATTAAAAATTTTTTTGTGTGTGGAAATTACTTCCTACAGAATGAATACTTCTCTCTGTCTGTCTCTCTTTCTCTCTTTCTCTCTCTCTCTCTCTCTGTGTCTCTTGATCAAGGGGAAGTGGAAAAAGAAGGAAAAGTAAAAGTTTATTATTATGCTATCTCCCTGTTAAAGTTTCATAAGAGTGGGAACATCAGTTCTATTATAGCCCTGTTGCATTGAGTTATCCACTGATAACAGAACGATTTGTTATCACTGAACAAGTGCAGAGGTATTAAGACTGTTGCTTATTGGTTAGCATTCTACTCTAAAGAGCTTTTTTCCCCTAATTTATTTACTTATTATTTTATTATATATATAATTAACTTGTGTATTCTAATTTTATTTAGTGTTGTGTTATGATACTGTCATCTATGTTTTGATGTTTAAATGGTTCTAGATTTGACCAATGTGAACCATTTCGGTTGGCTTCTCTATATCTTTCTGATATGTTGACACCATTTTTTGAGCATGCTCTTAATTTCTACTGCAAAATATTCCAGGCTTATCTTGTACTTTCCATGTCCCAGCCCTGGAAGCATCATTTCTAAAGGAGACCTGGTTTCATTTGGTAGAGGTTGGTATTTGGAGACTAAGACCTGGAAACTCATTATGTTTCCTACTCCTCAATTATAAAATGAAAATGACCCTACCTGCTCCACCATATCCCTTCCTAACCGCTGCAGCACCTTCCAATTAACTTGTTTTTCTGCTTCCTTTATGTCTTTCACTCTGTACCTACCAATTATGCATAAAACAGCTAGAGGGATCTTTGAAAAAGTATATCAGATCATTTTATAGACCTTCTTACACTCTTTCTGGTTTTCATTTTGCATTCTAAATTTTTTTTTAAAAAGGAAATAATGAAAGAAGGGAGGGAAAGAAGGAAGGAAAGAAAGTAGAAAGAAGATAGGAGGTATCCTGCAAGACTTTTCAGGTGCTGTCCTATTCCTTCCTCTTGCTTTGATCTCATATCAGCCTCTGTCAGTCACTGTGCTCCAACCACACTGACTTCTTCCTTTTCTTCAAACACTTCAAATTAATTTCTGCCACCCTCACCGCACCCCCAGTCTTTGCCTTTGCTACTCCTTCTGTCTGGATTGGTCTTCCACAAATTTCCTGTAGGTCAGCCTTTTCTCATCATTTAGTTTTTAGCATAAAATTCAGCTTTTCAGAGACGCCCTTCCCATTCTCCTTATCTAAAGCTGAGAAGCTAATAAGACACACACACATGCATCAATATCTCTCATGAACTTAGATACAAAAGTTCTTAACAAAATACTAGCAAATTAAATCCAATACTATATAAAAAGAATTATACAACACGGCCAGGAGATGTTTATTCTGTGTGTACAAGGCTGGCTCAATCTCTGACAGCCAATTAATGTAATTTATCAAATCAGCATACTAAAGGAGAGAAATTATATAATGATATCAACGTATGCAGAAAAATATTTTGACAAAATCCAAAAATCATCCATAATAAAAACTTTCAGCAAAAGAGGAATAAAGCAGGACTTCCTCAACTTAATAAAGAGTACCTGAAGAATAAAACTACAAGCAATATAACTGTGAAAAATTGAATATTTTCTCCATTAGACTGGGGACAAGGCAGACTTCTCTCACACTCTTAATCAATTGGCTGTGTTAGTCAATACAACAAAGCAAGAAAAAATAAAAGACATGAAGTTTAGTAAGGAAAATATAAAATAGTTTCTATTTGTAGGTGAAATAATTGCCTATGTAGAAAAATCCCAAGTAATCTACAAAAAAAATGTATTATATAATTAATAAGTGAGTTCAGCAAAGTGACAGGACACAAAATCAACACAGAAAAGTCAATCTCTTTCTATATTAACAATGAATATGTGGATATTGACTTACAATCACTATAATAGGTACTAAAGAATATAAAAGAAGGTTCAAATTGATGGAAATATTTTTAGTTGTAAAGACAATATTAGAAAGATGGAAGCTATTGCCAAACTTATCTAAAAATGTCAAATCAAAATTTCTATAGTATTTCTCATAGAAGTATATATGTACAAAAATAGTCAAGACAATTTTAAAATTATGATATAAATGTTAATAATGAAAATAATATGATATCGAAATAGGGTTAGATAAATAGAACAATGGAACAAGCTGGAAAGTTATAAAAATGTGGATAAATATAGTTACCTATATGATTTTAGCATACAATAGTGATTGAGCTTCAATTCAGTGAAGATGAACAGCTCAAGAATGATATTGAGAAAGTTAATTAAGCATTCACAAACATAAATTTGAGACTGATTAAGAACTGTGTGTGGTTGTGTGTATTATACACATCTACCCTGAGAGGTATTTATGCATGTACACAAAGAGGTGTATAGAAGGGAATTCATTTCATGATTATATATATTTATTTTTTTCATTATTATTTTATTATAATAAAAACTCAGAAGCAAACTAATTATCTACAAAATTCAGAATCATAAAACAAATTATGGCATATCCAAAAATGGAATGCTATGCAATAGATAAAAGAATAAGATTCACCACATGTACTGATATGAAAAAAATCTCAGAGGCATATTGTGGAAGTACAAAGCGAGTTATAAAAATGTTCAACTAAAAAAATTGTCTATTTTTTCTTTCTTTAAAAAAACCAAAAACCCACATATTGCTATCAAAAACAGAATTACTTTCAGGAAGGTTTAGAGCCTCTGTCTCTTGATTCTTGATTTCAACTGTGACCTCTCAGAGAAACTTCCATTCAGATTTCTTTTCCTTGAAAAAAAAAATCCAAATAACCTAGAAAATGTCTATTCTTCAGCATCTGAACCACTCCTTTCTGAGGTGGGTCCTCTGAAAGATATCAAAATGGACATTAAATCATGATGGTACTCTTTGAGTAACAGAGAAGAGGTTTAAGACCAGTTTCTACAAAGTTAGCAGCTCTTTTGAATCTTGAGATTCCCTCCCTTGTAAGGCTAAAATTAAATCATAAAAATCCATCACACACTTAACAAAATTTAAAAAATATTTATATTTTCTCTGTTCTATGTGTGGTGAAAAAGAGAGAGAAAGAGATAGCCAATAGCCACAGCCTCAGTATGAGCAACGTGTCATCCTGAGCAATGAATTAAGATTCTGACTTCACTTATCAAATTTGTTTTAACCTGCCAGGCAGAGGACAAAGTAGTAGAACATAAATACTGGATTGTTAGAGACTATCCTCTTATTTACTAGATTGGATAAATAAATGTTCACTTTATTTCAGAAACTAAACTCTGGAAAGAACGTTGATTATTTTTGTTTTGCAGGATGTAATCTCTAGCTTTGTATTTACTCAATAACACCTTTCTGGAGCACTCATTATCTTTCTTGACCTAAAACCAAACCAGGAGATACAAAGGAACGGGTATTGCCATTCTATTTTCAAAAAAGGAAAAAAAGAAAAAAGAAAAAGAAGAAGGCTCTTATACATCTCTTGGTTGAAGAGAAAAGAATGGTGTAATGGTTACTGGCTGTTTTGCTACAATATAATTATTTCCCCTTCAATACAAAAACTAAAATTTTGCTAGAGTAAGGGGTCTACACTTCTCCCATTGCATTATCTCTGGAGAATTACCAACCAAGCACTGTCCCCTGGCCATGGATGTGCACAGGAGCTGAGCGAAGCCAATGTCACACTTTTGCTGGATTTTGAGTCTTGAAGGCAAGAGGGCAAAATGAAATGAGCACATTCATCCCAGAGGCATACCACTGCTGAGATTGCTCATGACTTTTTATCATCCTGGGGATCTTACTGGCTTCTGTCCTCTTTTTACTCTAAACCTTCTTTAGATTTTCCCTTCACTTCTGTGAGCCTCCTTCATTTCCAACAAATCCTTTTTTCCCTGCTTATGTTAAAAGAATTAATATCTATTGCTTGAGACCAAAACAATGACTACGATAAACTGGCCTTATGCAGAGTTAGAGAGGACTTGTTTGAGTCTTGTGGAAGCTTCATATTCCATTTTCTGCCAGCTCTTTTCATTGCAATCCTTTCTCATTCTCACCCACAGTAATGTGTGCACATATTCAAGGCTTCTCCAGGTTTCCTCCGTCTTTCCTCCATAAAAATTGCTTTCTGGAAGAAACTTGAACTCATTTACACAAATCAGTGAAAGAGTAGTTTGTATCATATTTTATCTAGCACATTTTATTCAAATCCTGCTACATACAAGTTATTGAGCTAAGAGCTAAAGATAACAGTGTAAATAAGAAAGATTTGTCTCCTGTCTTGTCGGCTGATACATCTGTCAAACCCTTCAAACTGCAAACGGGATCTCTAATTGCAGGATTCAGAGATCTGGTGGGGGAAATGTGTATAGAAGAAGAGATTTCCTTCTGACTCTGAAGACAGATTGGATCTGAAGTTGGTAGCCACTGACCATATGTTTCCTGTTTAGGAAATAAAGCCACAACCATTTCACAGTGAACAAAGCAATGCCAATAGTATGCAGATTTTCCCACATTAAGTCAAACAATGAGTTGCACTGCCTCTGCCCAACCCCACCTCTGTATTTTTTATGACCTTGTTGGCCCAGTTAGTTCCTCCCCATGGAATCCTTCATGTTGCTCACATCAACAGAAAACACTGATCAGATTTAGAAGGACCCTTGAATAAAATAAAAACACTTGTAATCCTACAAAAGAGATAACCACTATTAACAGGTTGGCCTATATAGTTTCTGTTTTTGTTTTTGTTTCTATGCACATGCATACATAGATAATGCAGCTTATTCATATATATTTGTTTTAGAAAACACAGATTGTGTTTTTAATACTCTTTTAAATTATGAACGGAAGATACCTTTGGAACAGCAGTTAAACTTGTCAGGCATAAACACAGTCCTAATGATAATTGTCACTATTTACGCTGCCAGGCACTAGTTTAGTACAATGAATACTTTAGCTTGTTTAGTTCTTGCAACAATTTATGATTTTGGTACTATTATTATCATTAATTTTACAGAACAAGAAACTGAGGCTTACGATTAAGCAAAAGACCAAGATTCTGCCGCTAGTTAATGGTTGATCTCAAAATCAATCTTACATGAAATTTGAATAAAGGGGATGCCAGAGGAAACTTTTTGAGCCATATGAGCTCCCACAAGAGAAAGAAACGAAGACCAAAGAGATACATCTGGAAGACTTGGCATCTATCTCTTTGCAGATTCCCTGTGGTGAAGGCACAACCAAAGCACTTGCGACTCCCACACAAATTGTGCTCTGTGTTGCTGTGGTGAGTAAATATCACTCAATCTACCGAATTTAAAAGTTCCTCAAAAGTGCCACATCCAGATACTCAGAGGAAATGGTTGTGTTCACTTGTGATTGAACTCTTCTGGCATGAATGATGTTGTCGCCACCCCACTAACCCAGAGGGATAATGAAAGTGGGACAGGAGGCTGGATGTCAGCACATGTGACAGGTATATTTTCTGTATAATAAAGCAAGTGGGCTTTCTGCCCAATCCTGCCTTTTACATGGAGAGGGAGTCAAAGTGAAAAGCTCCCTCTTTTCCCTTGGCAAAAGTCCCCACCAGGCAGATGTGAACACAAAACATCACCAGGCACAAAGACACCGGCCTGGGACAGGCTATCCAGGATTCCTGCTTTCTCTGTGAAGTGTAGCAGGGCCCAGGAGAGGTGCCTGACAGGCCCTGACGTCCTCAGGGCAGTGCTGACCTTAGCAAGTGATAGGGTAGCTTTTTCCTTTGACTATGCATTTTATAGTTTTTCCTCAAGAAAGATCATTGCAAGGTTTAAAAAAAACAAAAACAAAAAAAAACAAAAACAAAAAAAGAGCCTCCTGGCTCCTCAGAGCTAATTCCACAAAGACTTAGCTTTTTCCAGCTTGGCTTGAACCCCACCTGACACTATTGATTTCTGCCATGCTGGAAGCCATGAGGAAAACCACTCCACATAATAATAAATGCAGAATAACAACAATAATAAAAGGCATAAGATGGCAAGCTGATAGCTTACACCCTAATAACCATCATTCAATATTTAAATTAATGGTGAATTAATACTTTTCTTAGTCTCAAGAGAAACTATCAACTATTTCACAAATAAACAGGATTGGAATTAATTTTTGAGACATTAACATCTTTTCCAAAATGCCAAAGTCATTTTCTTTAGTGAAATCTCAGTGGCATACATAGGCCTCCAAAGAGACTCCCACTCTTCTCTCACTCCCATTCCCACTTCCCTATATCAGGCCTGCTAAGAAGCCTCCATATCAAAAGAAAAAAAAAAGTTCAAAGCTTCACTATAACACAAACATGAACATCTTATTTCCCGAATGGAGAATCTTGTCCAATTTTCAAGTGACTAAAATTTAACGGACCAGAGGAAGAAATAGCCCAACAGAAGGAAGTCTAAAAGTTTCTAGGAGGTAAAAATAAATTGCTTTGTAAGTACATCCCTTGATGTGTCATGCTTGTACAAAGATGCAGTTAGATATGCGCTAAAGGAATTATAGCTATTTTTATCACCTTTTTTTCCCCATGTTAGTATCTCACACATGAGAAAGGTTCATTCATTCACTTATTCAAACATTTATTGAGCAACTCTTTTGTGTCAGTCTGTATCATCACTAGAAATAGAGGGATGACAATAATATGACCCCTGTCTTCAAAAAACACAAAAGCTTAATGTATTAGGTAACAAAGAAAACGAGGACAATTTCAGCATGAAGTACTTCATAAAATATTATATCTACAAAGTGCCATTGGATATAGAGAAGATGGGGAAGTGCGATAGTGAGTCCACTGAGCTGATCAAGAAACAAATTTTCAACTTTATATTATTAAACTAATTAAATTATTGCTACCTTATGAAAGTACTTGAATTCAGAGGAGGCAACCATTTTGGATAATCTTCACAATGCAGGTCAGAGAAAGCCCCATGAACAAACCAGAACTACTTCTAGTCTTAGGAATCAAGTGAAATTCTATTCTGGATGGCAATCATTGGCTTATGCAGTGGAAGCAATGTTACCACTCAGAGGTCGTTTGCAGTGTATCATTTCAGGAGTGCTTGGGCCAGGTCTCTTTTCATGTATGCTAAAATACCTTCCACACTTGCTTCACTGATGTCTGAATCATCATATGGAGCATTTTATTCCTTTGTTCATCATAAGTTTCTCCCAAATTAATATGAAAATATCTTTGAAGAGGAAGTACATTATTGCTACTCTAGCCTGGAGTTATTTTACTATTTCCTGAGGACAAGATTTAGTAGGAAAATAGAAGGAATTACATGACTTCCCAAAGTACCAAAGGAGTTAAAAGGGCACAATAGAGTCTGAAAGGAAATAGAGAGAGGAGATAGGAAACACTGATTGAACATAAATTCTCCTGTTTTTTTATTTTACCTTGATCTACTAATTTCTTTTTTTATTCCTTTGAATTCCCCTCAACACTAACCATCTGCCCTTCTTTCTTGTTCATGTCTGAATTCACAAGCCTCCCTTCAAGAAAACAAATAAAATATTCTGTTTAAGCTCTAGGAAGCTTTGCTAACAATCTCAGTTTTTCTGTTGAGATCAATCACTGGGAGGTCAAAACAAAATGATTCACAGATACCACAGATCAAAGCAAACACATGTATATTGGCTCCCTCTGCTCAGAAGTCCACTTCTGAGCACTGTACTCTGCTACACCAGTGAACATTTGTGGCTCAAAAACAAACAAACAAACAAACAAACAAATAAACAAACATTTTATGTACAAAACATATCACCAGCATGCCTTGGAAGCAATTATATCTAGTCTTGTAGATCCCTGGGCTTTGTTAAGGGGCCAAAAATTATCTATTTACATCATAAACTTCTCTAGTGTCAGAAAATTTGCATCAGTTCTCCTAGATCTATATCTAAGAAGTTGATAGCCAGAGCCTCCTTCACAGGCAAACATTTGTCAACACATCCATTTACTCAAATGACGTTTCTTTATTGCCAGGAAATACACTTGGCAATGGAGATAAAGTGATAAATGAAACACGGTTCCAGCCTTTGGAGATCTCAAAACATTTTCATTGAAAAGGAATGGATAGGACATCTATCTGTTTTCCAACAGGGCACTGTTGACTTGGCGGGAAAGAAATTCTTTACCTGGCCAAGCAATCTGTTCTTCCAAAAAATGTGAAAAAATCCTTGCCAAAATCTCAACAGAAGAAATTATTAGCAATTTGATTCCTCTTAAATAGCCCTCTCTGTAAAGTCCCTTAGTAACAGATGTTTTTGTGGGTTCCAAAATGGGTTCTCTGGTTTCTTGTCTTCAAACTACAGAGTAAGTCTTATCTTAAAATCAGGCCCTGCTATCCAAGGCTGTGTCAGACATTTAGACACATTTTAAAACTGAACACCAAGAATTGATCAATTTGATGAGGAATACAGCCATAGTACAGCTCTGGCTCCCAGGAAAAATCTAATCAGAATGTGCTTGCTCACATTCCAGATCCTCAAGCAATAATTCTTCAGTATCTCCAAATAAAAAAATAAATGTTGATGCCAGAAAAGTTTGTTTTGCACTATCCAAATTATCCCAGTTGAAATATTAAATTTCCTCATCCCATGTCCTAAAGAGAATTGTTTAAATATTGTTTTAGCTATGTGATAAGGAAAACGTTGAGTAATCTTTCTTAATTAAGGCATGTATGAGAAATAAGATTGTTAGTTTAGATGTAGGCAGATAAGAAAGATCTTGGGAGTCAGAATAAGTGGTTTGTAATTGATCATCTAAGCAAAGAGGAGTCAGAGAGGCCTTCTGAATAAGCAAGAGACTTGGTAAATTGGAATTTTGTAGACTGTAGACCGTTGACAGTGTATAATGAATTGGAGGCTGAACAAGGAGTCTAGATTGGGGTTATTTCCAACATAAGAAGTAGGTAGTATTTAAAAGAGAAAAGAAAACAAAGGTAGATTATAAGATTCTTTTCAAAGAAAGAAATACAATATATTTGGATTTCTATACTCTTTGGAAACTTAAACAACTTAAAATTTAAATGCATAATGTTTAATCCTAGTTGGGTAATGTTTAGAACATGACGTATCTGTAAAATTGGGTTAATAATGGTACCTACCTCACAGAATTATTATGATTATTGAATGATGTAATGCATTGAAATACACAGTATTAGAAGAATGCTTATGTAACATAACGCTCTATCAGTATTATCATATTATTATAATAAACAATAAAAAATGAGATACAACTATATTTTTCTTTACAGTTTTTTTTTTTGTATTCACGATGTTCTGTTAAAGTTCCAAATGGAAGTTTAAATACATTGATTTTAGCATAAAATATCACTGAATGAAATAGCAATTGGTGCACTATAGGGATAAAAAACTTACTTTTCACTACACGTTCTTTATTATTTTAACTTTTTAATGTATTATCTACTTAAGAAAAAATATATTAAAGTTAAAAGATAAGCAAAAATTTGTGAGCACATAGGAAACAGTTAAGTATAGATATAAGCTTATTTAAAAGTGAAGGTAATTATAAGAGTTAACATTTATTAAGTGCATACTATATGCCTAGCACTGCTTTAATCTATTTCACGTGTATATATGAAATATATATCAACTAACTTCGTTTTATGTTTCAGTCATGCAAGGATAGATGATCAATACGATTAAATCAACGAGGTTATTTGTTGCGTGTGATTGAATCAACAGAGTTAGCATTATTAGTCTCCTGAAGTCCAAGGGCAGTATTATTAGTACCCGCAAGTGTTTAATGAAGTACAGAAAGGTTTACGTACTTGTCTCCGAGGTTACTCACTTATTAGTAGCAGAATTAAGAAACGAACCTAGACAATTCAGCCACATATATATACATACTTATAAGTATATCACTTAAAATAAAAACAGAAGTAAGTCTCTGTCACCAGAGTTGGTTCTGCTAACTATAATATCTGGGAAAGATATTTCTGCAAGGAAATACTCTATGTCTGTTTTCATGTTTGATAAGTCTAACGCTAAGGTTTAAGGCTCAGCCATATCTGAACAACCTATTGATATCCAAGGATAGATCATAGGAATGAAGTCATTTTTTTTTTCAAAAGAATGAAGAATGAAAAGTAAATAATAAAAATCTTTATAGTGTAAACACTTTGTAACAAGTAAATCTTTCTCAGTGTCCAAATTAAATGTCCACATCCAGAAGCAAATAAATAATCAGTGGGTCTTTTTTTGACTCTTCCAAATAACTTTCTACTTTGCATCTGCCAAATGAATTATAAAATTTATGAGTGGAGAAGCTGAGCCAGAGCTACTGATTAGTGAAACTGGGTGCAACTGAGTAGAAGAGCTGCACTGCTGAGAACTGCAGCAAATGGCAGCATCTCTCAAATTATGCCAGATCCTGCTATGAAAACGTTACAATGTAGCCTGCACTTGAATGCCTGGCTCAAGTGAGACATCATCATAGGAGCCCGGTGAAACTTTGAATGATAATGGGCCCATGACTTCCCAATTCCATGAGATGAGAGTTTGGAAGGAGTGTGGCCTGAATTGGCCTTTGTCAAGATGTTCCATCAAAACCCACTTTATAGAAAAGAATCCTTCCATTTTTTTTTTTTTAGTTGTCCTTTGACAGTTCTGTAATCTCCCAATTTTACACTTATCTGGTATCATAAGCAAACTCTGAGGCAAAGTAAATGTCATATTTGTGTGAAACCGCCTAACCCCAAAATGACAAATTACTCTGTGATCTTTGGCAGGGGTTGGTGAAGCATTAAACACATGGAGTTTATCTTCAGCTGGTTGTAGCCTAGGGTGTACTGCAGCAATAACAAGTCCCTAGGAAGCCTTTATGATTCATTTTTACTCATTTTATTTTCAAATCAATGGAGCTAAAGACACATTTTGGTGAAGAGGGTCAAGTAATCTGTGAGCTCATTTATTGCAAGTCATGAGTTTTCATTTATAAGTGGAACTAAAAGCTACTTATTTGTAGCTTATGAATAGTTACAAAAAGTTTCATGTTGCAAGAATGTACTGAAGAATCTATTTCATTAATCTACTATTAAATCGTGGCAACATTCAACAACATAGCTAAATTCCTAGAAGGCACACGAACTGTGAGAATTCCCAAAATTTTTAGGAAGACATCTTATCAATAGTCTGAGTGTTTTCTTGAAGCTTTCATGGTTTTAATCACTATTGTTCTTTTAAATTACGAATTACTATTGTTTTAGCACCATCATTCTCAATGAATTTTCCAGCAGGTGTTTTGGTTAATATTACAATATAGACGTTTTGTTTAATGATGGGGATATAGTTTGAGAAAAGCATCATCAGGTAATTTTATCATTGTGGGAACATTACAGAGTGCACTTACACAAACCTAGTGATGGTATAACCTACTACACACATGGGTTATATAGTATAACCTATTTCTGTTAGGCTACAAATCTTCACAGTATGATAGTGTACTGAATACTGTAGGCAATTTTAACACAATAGTATTTGTGTATAAACATATCTAAACAAAAAAGGTATAGTTAAAATATAGTAAAAAAAAAAATGGTACATCTGTATGAGGCACTTACCATGAATGGAGCTAGGAGGACTGGATGTTGTTCCAGGTGAGTCAGTAAGTGAATGGTGAGTGAATGTGAAGGCCTGAAACATCACTGTACTCTACTGTAGAATTAATACAAATTGTACACTTAGGCTACAATAAATTTACAAAACAACAGGAGATTAAATCAAGTACAAGAGAATATGATACAATCTAGAGAGTTAATAAACACCAGGTGTATGAGGCTGCTACTGTGTTAACACTGCATACTCTTTAACATCAAACTTTTTTTTTATATAAGTGGAAAGAGTAACTCTAAAATAACAATAAAAATATACTATAATAAATACATAAACCAGTAATATAGTCGTTTATTATTAAGTATCATATGCTGTACATAATTATATGTGCTATACTTTTATAAGACTGTATAGTAGGTTTGTTTACACCTACATCACCACAAACATGTGAGTAATGCAAAAGCACCACAACATTGCAACATCACTAGGTGATAGGAATTTATCAGCTCCCTTATAATTTTGTGGAACCGCCATATATATCTGGTCTGTCATTGATCAATATGTAGTTACGCGGCACGTGACTGTATATAGTGATATAGATTTACAGCAACACTATTTTTGGTCTATAGTTTTCCAACTCTACTTATATGAATTATGTTCCCTAAAGAAATATTTGAATCAACATATGCTTGCAGCTAAAGCACATAAGTTTATAGTCCTTTACTTTCCCACCGATGTTTACTGGAATTCTCAGGACCTTTTGTAAACTAACACGTATTGTGAATCTGTAGGAATGAGATATATTATGTAGAATTTCTCAAACATATTTTACTGTTAAATAACTATTAACCTTTTCAAAAACACAGGTTGTGAAATTCTTGCTTAAAAGAGTGCTAATATTTGTAAATCTCATAGGCGAAAAAGTAAAGGTTATAACCCCTGAGGCCCTTTATTACCCTAAGGAAGTCATCGCTATAAGCTGTAGTTCCATCAGGCTAAAATTTTAAAAAGCCAAAACCAAGAACTGTCACAGAAAAGCAGCTATTTTACTTTATGGATGCCATCAACCAAAAACCATCAGGAACACACACTTAGCTAAAATTTGTTTATTAATTGATGTAGCAAGAAAAGCCATATTACTTTTTCAGAGAAAATTATTTCCATTTTGAAAAGAGATGTATTTAGGAGCCCCTGAATTACTATCTCTACATGCTCAAGAGTCAGAGATGACCACAGAGAAAATCATTGAATTAATGTAGAGTCACAATATTATTTTTATTTCTTCTTAAAGCTCTAGAGAAACCAGAGTCTCCTCAGCTAGCATTGAATGATATCTATCAACTCATATATTGTTACTCCTTGTTGGAAATTAGCTGCACACAGATGATGCCACTGTATGCAGGAAAGTCCATCTCTGACTAGCCACCCCTGCAATGATTGTGTAAGAACCAAATGAGAAAGTAAGACCTTTATCCTGTTTTCAGTAAGCTAGTGACTGTATCCTGACTAGATCATGTCTATTTCAGTATCTCTGGTTCTTAGAAAATCACTTCAATATTTGTGCTCAAAAACGCTTCTTCACTGAATGATATTAGGTACACTACAAGGGGCCTGGAATTTGGAATTAGACAATCGTAGCTCTAACAATGAATCACAATCAACATAAACCAGGGTAGCTGTCCTCTCTCAATGAAAAAACATACTGAACTGTTATTTAACAAAGTTATTTACACAGTTGTATTTAATGAATGCTCTCATGCCCTCAATTTTGCATCTATGATATGGAGATGCCTGGTCCTCAGGTGTCTTGAAATGATTAAACACGATCATACATATACAGTGATTAACATAATATTGCCGTTGTATTGATAAATAACTATTTGTAATTATCTTCACTCATTGTTATTACTCTATTTTTTTCTCATCTCTTGGAGCATTTTTCTCTGATTTCTAAGTTCATTTTAATTGAGAGTTTGAGTGTGCCTCCTTTTACAATATGTATGATATAGGATCTTAGAGACTGAGCTCTCCTGCATGGGAAGAGTCCCAGCATCATAGATTTCCCACACTAATAGAAATCAGGGACTCTGACATTACAAGCATTCTTCTGTGATATGCCACAGCCAAGAAAAATGCTAACCAGTTTCTGGGACAGTCATACAGATCTACATTAACTACTTTTTATATTTGCCACTGATACTATGTATTGAACTGAAAACTTCAAAATGGAAATTAAATGAGCACCTTTCTGATGATAAATGACTCAGTAAGGATGTCTATTTTTCTTGTTTCATATTTCCAAGGTCATACCAAAAGTGGAAAACTTAAGTATCTTCACTGTTCATTTTCCCAGAATTCAAGTCCTAGTGATCCTAGAGATGACAATAGAAAATAAAAAAGTCAATATATCCCCTATATTCATCTAAATCCAGAGCAACTGAAAATAGTATTTCCCAAGATGTTTCCTTAATCTTGAGTTGGCTTTATGTGCAGCCAGTTCTTAGTTTTGTTGTTGTTTAGTAGGTGTACATTAAAGATGCACTGAGTGTGCCAAAGTCATGTTGTTTTAATAATAATATTAATAAAGGCTGAGTCTTATGTAGCTCTCCCTCTGTGCTTTACACATATCAACTCATTGAGTTCTCACAAAATTTTGTAAAGAAGTACAAGGATTAATTTTTATGTTACTGATGAGGAAATTGATGCACAAATAGAATAAACAAGTTGTCCAAAGTTTCACAGTTAGTAAATGATAGAGCTGGAATTTGAAAACAGGCAGTTTGATTTAATTGTGTTGTTATCCTCTTAAACCAAAATGTTTCTAAAAGATCAAAGGAAAAATGTGAAAATAATTCACGTAACCCACGATTACATGACACAAGAACACTAGTTGAAAATAAAATACTATCAACTCATCTAATCAATATCTACTAAATTTATTGTATTTGTTGGTCCCTGATTGTTTACCTTTTTCTGTTGTTCCAATCAACCCTTGGCTCCATTATGAGGAGACTAGGATCTCGGTAAGACTAAATAGTAAAGCACCAACCTCAGTATGTCTTTCTGGGGCTCCTCAGGTAATTAGTTTCATGTAATATTGTTTTTAATGGAGTAGTCTGTGACATCAACCTATCCTTATCCCTGATTCTTATCATTCCTGTAAATTGTTCCGAGACCACACCAGCTAGGAGCTGGGCATATCTTAACAATCCTCTTGAAGAGAAATTAAAAAAACAGAAAATGAAATTTATCAATTATTAAATTGGCAGATGAAGCTAAAACACTGCAACATCATTATACAGTCCCTTTGCTAACCATAATGGGGGCAATTTTCTAGTGACAGGAATGCTCCATTGTCTCACTTAACACACCATTTTCTAGTGACAGGAATGCTCCATTGTCTCACTTAACACACCATTTCCAAGTCTCAGTTTACTTTTGAAATGAATTAGTAACCAGAATTTTGTTTGCAGATTATGGAAATAAAAAATCAAATGCAGATTGTCTTGAAGGACAGTTCACATAATGCTATGATGTGACCAAGAAAGCCTTCCTTCTCCCATGGTATATTTGTTCAGTTAAACATTTGGATTAGCAGAACTCAGTCTCTCTTTCCTCTGGACAAGCACTGAATAAACACTGCTACTTTCTGACTCTATAAAAAGCTCAATCTTTTAAAGACATTTAACTGTATTTGACGTGACCTACGCTGTGGGAATCTTCTTAGTTTTGGCTGCACAACTGATGTAACACAAAAGGCTTACTTTCTCTTCTATTATTCCATTTTTTCATTCAACCATTAATTATTAATAGTCCATTCTTTTTTCAGTTATTCGCTAGGTACTGGCGGTGTCTGTTTTTAAGGCGTTATACCCTAGTGTGGACTTAACAGTTACAAGTGCTGGGTATAGACATTACCTTCAGGAATTCCGGGCACTATATACTATAATCCTTGGCACTGTCACATCTCTTAACTTTAGAGGTAATTTTAAATCTTTCACTCCTGTGCCAAATCTCTAATGGCAATTAATTTTCTCCTCCGAGTACTGCTGTGCTATATATCTATTTATACCAAAAGATTCACTTTCACCCTTCTTTACCATGTTCTGTATTCCAAGAGTTTGACATGAATGAATATCAACAAGCTTCCTTGGCCTCTGGCTTCTCCTTAGGTTTAGCCAATAGAGAGCATTTGAGGAAAGACTGAAGAAAGGGAGAAGAGTGAGAATGGTCATGTAATCTCCTTGCTTCTGCCAGCAGCATCTACACAGGCTGGCTGCATCCCTACCTGAAGACCATAGCCCACATAATGAAGCCTTCTCCATGCAACTCCCTCTTCCTAGTATTTAACTGCTTCCACCCCTCCCACCATCAGCCTAGAGGTGGTTATGTCTCTCTCTTCCCTTGTTAATCACCATGTTACTTCTCTAACCTTTACTCTTTCCCTTATGTTTTTATGTTTTATGTGTTAAAATCTCCTCAGATCACCCAGTTTGAATGTATATTCTGATTCTTGCCAGCTCTATGAATGATAAAGATGCCTCTTTATCATAAACTTTTTGTCATAAATTACTTATATTTCCTGTTTGTTTTTGTTTTATGGAATGAGTTCCATAACCTTAATTGAGTGCCCACTATGTTTGCTGAGAGCTAAGTTCTAATGATATAAAAATGGATAAGACATTGACTTTGCCATAAAGGAGCTTTATCAAGCAGTAAAGACACATAAAAGGTGTAACTATAAATTTGGCATCTAAATTAGGATACTTTGAGTAAGAAAGAGATCACTGTTGCTTGCACTAGGGCGCTGGCTTAAACTATAACTAACTGTGCAAATAAAAAATAAAGAGGTTATTGTTTTATACTGCCATGAGCACTTCAATCGAGGTATGAACAGACTTATGGAATGCTATCTATATAACTGGAATTGGAGCTAGAAAAATTAATGTGAAAAAGTACTTGCCCCCTTGGAGTTTAGAGCCCCGTACATATTATGGAACCAAACAAACAATTTCAACCATTATGATAGTATTTGCAGATAGACATTCCAAAAGGCTGAAAAACTAAAGAAAAAAAATAGTGTTTATGGTCACTTTGGTAGTGATTCTGCTTTCTCCCAATGAGAAATGAGAAGGTAACCATAATGATGTTATGTTCCATGAACAGAAATGTTACATTCTTGCAAACTGAAGCAAACGGATTGACAGGATAAGCTCTTTGGGAATAGAGATGTAAACACCAAGGAAAAATAGACAATGGTGAAGCATATGTATAGGTTTGGCAATACCCTACCTTGCTTGGTGTCACCAGCAGTTACTGTCTAAGTAGCGCAGAGTGCGCACATTAAGATGCTAGTTGAAATCTGGACAGAAAACAAGACAGCACTCTGCTGTGGGACCACAATGTACACTCTGTTCTTACAATATACTCAAAAACTGTTCACTTACAAACTAATACAATGTGGGAGACAAACTGATATCTCTGGTGGTGAGTTAGTCATCAGTCTGGTAAGTACATGAGACATAGTTTCTAAGTCGATGGTAGAGGTTGGGGTGATAGAGATTTCATAAATCATAACAGGGTCCAGGCTATCCCATTTCTCTTAATGGTCATTTTGAAACTTCTATAAAAAGAAAAAGTGGTAAATAAGTAGTTATTTGCCTTTTTCCAAGAACTTCAATAAAGACCAATGTTTTACTGAAGTGGCCAGGAGCTTTCATTTTATACTATCCCACATTCATCCATTTTACATGAAACTTAGGAAGTAGGTCAATGGAAATTTGACTACATTTTAGATAGATATTTTCTACTGTGCAGGCAATTTTTAGGATTTAATGCCCATAGTGAGTAATTTATGTACATGAATAGAATTTGTTCTCAGTAAAAGTGACAGCGATAAATTATCAGCTACATGATACCACTGGACCGGTAAACCAGCCAGCAAGTAAGAGGCTGAGACGGTTTTGTCCTTCATAGTAAAATATCTGGACCTGAACTCTAAGCAGAAAATGCCTACGATTTAGAGTACTGATTTGACTTAAATTTGTTTCTGTCTTCTTTTTTCTTTTCTTTCTTTTTTCTTTTTTTTTGAGAGGGGGATGAAAAAAATAGCTTCTCAACTTTTTGTTTTCTGTTTTGTTTTGTTTCGTTTTCTAAGGAGCTTCATCAGTCATCTGGCTAATTAAGAAAGTTTGGTGAGAGAAATAGGGTTTCTAAGTGAATAGCCACAGAAAGACGAACTCAGATTCTGCTCCTGACAAGCAAAATTCAAAAAAGATGTCCACATTTAGGAATAACTAGAATTAATCTATGACCCAAGTGATGTGGCAAATGAGAATCATTTATAAATAGAGCCAAAGAAAAAGAAGTAATTGGCTACTTCACTTACTCTAGCTTGTTCTCAATTGCCTCAATACCATCTTAGCAAAAATGGTCTTCTGAATATTCAAATATCTCAGATGAAACTGATCAAATTATCATGAATTTGAAATTAATAGGGTATTACAGCCTAATTTAAAATTCTGACATTTGAATTGTTCTCTTGGCAAGCAATATAATCAGTTAAAACTTGCAGGGCGTACATGTGTTGTACCCACACATATAGATTTATAAACATAAAACACAAAAATATATCAGTTTTAAAGAAGAAATAATCTGTGGTTATAAACTCATTCAAATATTACTTTTTAGAAAGCAAAAAACATTAAAGTGCCAATGCTAGTGGAAACATTTTCAGAAAACTAACCACAAGGTAATGTAAAGGCCAGATATAAAAAATAATATATATATTTTATATTACTTTATATTATTTATATTTTATAATATATTATCTATAATAAATAATATAAACAGAGAGGAAATCTTAACTTGATAAAAGATGTATCAGAAAACCCACCTTAAATAACACACTGAATAATGTGATAGTGAAGTCATTTCCTTCAGAGTGACTAATAAGAAGACAATATCCATGATTCTACTGAACTTTGGACTGAAGATTTTAGCTAGTGAATCAAGACAAGATAAAGAACGAAAGAAAAATTCTAAAAATTGGGGAGAAAAGATAGATTTTGAAGATGGTATGATTATCTACGCAGAAAAGCCAAGAGATTGTGTAAACGATTAGAAGTAAAAAGAGATTTCTACAAGGTTGCTAGATCCAAAATTAATGCTTAAAATCAATAACATCTTTGAAAACAGAGTAAAATGTACCATTTAATATAGAAAAGGTGATGAAAAGAAGGGAGGGAAGGAAGATGAAAGGAAGACAGGACAAAGTACCAAGAAAGATAGTGAAAGGTTTGCCAGATATTTATGTAGAAAAGCATAAAACATTACTGAATGACTAAGAAGAAAACCTATATAAATGGAGATACAGATATTCATGTTTTATGAGACTCGATGTCTTAAAGATGTTATTTATCCCCAAATGAATCTACAGAGTTTATGCAATTCTAGTCGAGATCTCACTATGATCTTTCATGGAATTTATCATGCTGTTTAGAAAACATACATTACTGAAGAGCTAATTTTCCAGCGTCAAAAATCAATAATGAGTTAACCCTATAGTGGTTATTTAGCTACAGAAATCCACTGCTGAAATGAAAATGTCTCTCCTTATTTGGCTACAAGCAGCCCTTACCATAGTGTGTTTATAGTCCTTAGATGTTGAGTCACTTTCTCCCTACTAAGTGAGATGTCTACAAAATCTTCATGATGCCTGTGTGTGTTCTGACTTCAGTTTTGGTGCCTGAGTATTGAAATTCTTTTGGAGCCAAAGCCAAGCAAAGAATTTGCAGGCAGCCCTTACTATCTAATTTACAAAGCTGCCTGTAGCAAGTAGAAACCAAAACTATGTGTAGAATCTCTGCTGCTGCGTTAATGTCTGGCTCAGTCCCGCAGCTCTGTGAAGTCGTAGTAGAGAAATGAAACCTATGCGTGACTCAGCCTAGTCCAGCCACATTCACTGGGAGACGTCAGCCGTGCACAGCCCAGGGGCCGCACAATTACTCTGCGTTAGTTAGAAGGACCCAGAGTTCCCAAGCTCAGGCAGGCACTGGCGCCAGGGCATATGCTGGGAACTCGTTGAGGCCTCTCCTCTTGCCCGCTAACAGGCATCCCATCCGAGTTGGCCTGACTCGAGGTTCCTGGGATGGTTCCCTTCCCAATCCCTTTGATTTTCTATTCATCTCGAGTGGGTTCATTTGGCTGTCTCTTTGTTTGGCTCATTCTGGAAACTGTCCCCATAGGGGGAAATTATCTGTTTGAGAGTGAAATGATGCAAAGGAGCAGGTGCAGAGAGAGAACAACAACACCCTGGGAAGCCAAACATTCCTACCTAGATCTATTCATTATACACAGTGCGCCTGCAGTGAAGACTACGAATGCAATGCTAAGGAGAGAGGGCACACAGTTTGTGAATTCAGAAACTTTGGTGCTAAGAAAACCAAACACAGGAACCAAAGGATTATAAGGTTTTAATAGTGTATCTAATTCCAATATGAATTTCAAATAAAGATAAAATTTGCAAAGGCCTAGATGACTATTCTAATATGTCATATCTGTATGTATATACAGACTATCTACAATATATATCACCTATCCCTGATTAGATTTTAAGTTCCTTAAAAGGTAGAACCTTATACAAATTTTCATATCCCCTATATTGTCTATCATAGTTTTTTGCAGTACTAGCACTCAGTTAGAGAGAAGGAAATTGATATTTGTTAAGTACCTTGTATATTCTCCATTTCATGAATTACTGTATTTAGTTTATTTCTCATAAAAACCTTTTTGTAGATTTTGTATTTTGCAAATGATGAAAGATGCTCAGAGAATTTTAGTGACATGTCCAAGGTCTCAGAGCTAGTAATTGGCAGCATTTGTGTTCAAATGCATGTTCTCTCAGCTGCACCACCTGGGGCTCCACATTCTTATCCTTTACCTTTCTTTTCTACTGTTAAGGATTCATGTGATTACAGTGGACCCTCCTAGGTAGTTCAGAATAATATCTCTATTCTAAATTGAGCCCGTTAGTAACACCAATTACATCATAAGCTCCTTTTGCCCTGTAACACAATCTATTCAAGACAGTGGTGTTTCATCATATTCACACTTACAAGGATTAGGGTATGTAATCATCTTGGGGATCATAATTTGCCTACCATACCACCCCTGAGAAATCTAAGCCCCCACAATATTCTCACACTGGCTGCTATACTTATCCATTTATCATCAAAATTGGGCAAGAAAGTACCAAGAAGCACTCTAGTAAATCCCTGTGTGCCTAACATGTTTTCCTTGTCCTTATTGTATAAAGCACAATAAATGAACAGGGCCAATAACCCCAGGCAAGATCATGACTCATTTCTGTGTTTGCTGGTCTCTTGACACAAATAGTTTAAAGTTACTAGGACAGAGCTTGAGTTTAAAGTTTTATGAAATACTCAATATGTCCCCTTGTGGAACTATAATCACTGGGCAGGCACAGTCCAGAGTTATAGATTGGGGGCACAAATTCTTCTGTGGGCCACTAGAAGCAATGGTAAGCAAGGGCACTTGCATTTTCACCTTAGTTCTCATGCCTAGGTATTCTACTTGCTAGAGTAAGATATCATATGTTTTGAGTCTTTCAGGATATATGTTAAGTCTCAGAGAATGGCATGCCATCCCTAGATGGAGGCATTTCCTAACTGTCACTTTAACAAAACCTTCATAAAGCAATTCTATTACTATATTAATTGAGTGGCTTCTGGAAGGTGTGGCATCTAATAGTGTACTCAGTTGCATTTTCCTTTCTTTAAAATGTGTTCCTTGTTCTACTTTAATATGAAGTCATGTGTTGAGTACTATAAGCCATCAGATAATGGTACTTACTGAGAGTCTGAAGACAAAAGGAAAACTCATAATATATGTGTCAATTCTAGTCAAGATAAATGGCTGCCTTTGCCAGAGTAGAAAATGTCTGATGTAATTAACTTGCCTCCAAGTAACTGCTTGTCCTCCTTTAGAGAGGCACATATGGAACTTAGTGTTGGTCTCTGTCACTGTCAGTTGGACATTCAGCAGGTATAGGAAGAAGGTTAGCCTTGGTGATGAAAACCCATGTCCTCAGGTCTACACATGACCTTAATTTTCCCAACCTTTTCAAGCACCTGTGGTATTGCCTCAACCACTATATTCCCTTACAAAGTTATTCAACACTAGTTCAACCCCAGGAAAATTTTGCCAGTTGTGCCACTACAGCAAACAACCAGTATTACGTCTATTATCATTAGTGTTATCCTCCTGGACAGCTGAGGATTATGTAATCCAGCTCCAAAATCCCACTTTAGAGTCTGCTTTCTTGGAATACTATTGACATCCACAGTCTTAGTTGGGTTTTCCAAGAAACAGGTGGGATTTCCATGTAGGAACTTTTTTTTGGGGGGGAGGGCTTTCAGAAACAAAACTTGTGGGCAGTGAGGGAAACGGATTGAGTAAAGAGGGAAATTGAAATGGGATACAGTGGCAATAAAGTTCTCAAGTGGAACTCTGGAACTCAGATCATTCTCCAGAGTTTCCCTGATTGGGATAGAGTACCAAATTTTGCTCCCATATTTAACTACTCATTAGATTCACATTGGGTGAGCTTGCTATTTTTGCTGAGGGCAGTTCCCAGGGAGGAGTTCAACAATGAACCACCAGAAGCCAATTCTCCCTGTTGCTGGGGAATAAGATCCTTGTCTGGAATGAGAATCTGGGTAGCAAACCACAATATCCATTTTACCTCTAAGTTGGGGGAAAAAAAAGAAAAAAAATTGAAGGTTTGGGAATTTTGTTAATGTTTATATTTATTTTGTGTAATTATTTTCACTTTCACTCAATCATTTTATTTACACGTAGATCTGTCTACAATAGGGGTTGGCAAACTTATTTGTAAAGGGCTAGATGGTAAATATATTAGGCTGTGTTGGCCACATATAGTTTTTATTGCATATTCTTCTTCTTGTCCTCTGTTATAACTCTTAGAAATATATTTAAAATATTCTTAGTTTGCAGACCCTGAAAAAACAGACCAATGCCTAACCTGGCCCCCAGGCCATAGTTTGCCTACCCCTGATCTACGGACCATATAAATCAGCCAGCAATAATTCCTCATCTCCTTTCATTTCTTTAAATAGTATAAAATAATAATATGTAAAATAAAATAAAGATTAACAAATATTTATTATGGCTTTTTATAAGCCAAAATGAAATTTTTGATGTATTATCTCATTTAATTTTTGCAACTCTGTAAGGTAACTGATATTATTGTCTCCACTTATAAATGAGAAAACTGAAGCACAGACAGAGGTAGCAACTTGCTCAGGGTTACATAGCTATTAGGTAGTGAAGCCAGGATTTCAGTCTAGGCTGTCTAATGCCAAAGCCCACAGTCATAACAATTATGTGTGTCCTACATCTTTCCTTTTGTTAGAGAATGAAGGCTATGCTCTTCAGCATGTCCTCAGACTTCTTATAATCTGGAGCCACTGGATTTGGGAAGAGCTCTTGTTCAATGTTCAAGATGCTGTCTCAAGTGTGATCTTCTCTCTACAGTCAGACTCACTCCTTTCCTTTCTTCATCTTTCTGCATTCTCATCCTCACCATTGTTGATTCTTATTTATATATTAAAGATCAGCACATGACACTTTTTATGGCAGATATTCCTGACATTTTCACCCTAAATAAAAATGTTTCCCTTTATTCCTACTGTTACTTTTTATACATTTCTTTCTTAGACCATATATTACTTAGTAAGTATCCATGCCAATTTCTACCTCCATTTCTAGTCTAGGTTTTTTCAGAATGAAGGTTACAATCACCAATGTGTAGTTAAATTAATTTCGTGGGTTACTAAAAGCATTTTTTTTTATTGAAATACAAAAGAAAACACCATAAAATGTATCTCTATGAATCTTCTAAGTTCTGTGTATGTGTGTGTGTGTGTGTGTGTGTGTGTGTGTGTGTGTGTGTGTGTGTTTTAAGCATGGAGTCAGTTTCCAGCTATTAGAACCCTATGATTTTTTAAAACTTTCTAAAAATTAAGTTTATTAGGGTAACATTAGTTAATATAATTTTCAGGCATACGTTATAATTTGATACTTGTATATTCTATTGTGTGTTTACCACCCAAAGTCCAGTTTCCTTCCGCTACCATACATTGGATCCCCTTTACCCACTTTGCCCTCCTCCTAAACCCTATATTTGACCCCCTTTATCGCGTCTACTTCCCCCCTCCTCCTCCACCCTCTACCCTTTGGTAACTACTAGTCTATTGTCCATGTCCATGTGTCTCTGTTTGTCCTGTTCGTTTGTTGCTTTTTAGGTCTATATTCCACACATAAGTGATATCATGTGATTTTCAACTTTTTCTGTCTGGCTTATTTTGATTAGCATGATTATCTCAAGGTCCATCCATGTTGTCACAAATGGCAGTATTTTATCTCTTCTTATGGCTGAGTAATATTCCATTGTATATATGTACCACAGCTTCTTTAGCCAATCATCTATCGTAGGACACTTTGGTTGCTTCCATGGCCTGACCACTGTGAAAAATGCTGCTATGAACATCGGTATGCAAATATCTTTTCTGATTTGAGTTTTCAACTCTTTGGTGTAAATATCCAGTAGAGAGATTGCTGGATCATATGGTAGAGTAATTCTTAATTTTTGGAGGAACCTCAATACTATTTTCCATAGTGGTTGTACCAATTTGCAGTCCTACCAGCAGTGTATGAAGAGAACCATATGATTTTTAAGTATATATTAACCCAAGCCAACAAAGATTTTAAAAATTTGATCATTGCATCTAATTTAATGATTCCAAATCAATTATAGTTTCCATTTTTTTGTTTTCAATTATTAATAAGAATAATTAATTTGTTGCAAAAAAATACTGATATGCATTGTACTTTGGTGAGCATTTTGAAAGTAAAAGCAATTAAAAATAACTAATTATTTTCCAAATAACTTAAGGTGCTTGAAAATACTATGGAGTATTGAGAAAAACTAGACCTGAAAATTGTCGATCATGTACCACAAGTTATCTTTGTAGCTGAAATGAAACCAAACTGTTCTCTGTATCCTCTAATCATTGAAAGAAGAAAGTAGAATACCTATATATAAGAGATTATATTAAGTGTAAAATATAAGTATGACATTATTATTTACATAAAGTTACAGTTTCCTTTATGGAAACTTTTGAGCAAGGGTGATGTCAAAATTCTGTAATCATCTGTGTCACCACCCAAATATTTTTATGAGAGATGGACCTCAAAGTAGTCCCAAGTAATTACATTTATGTTCAATGGAGCTAATGTCCCTTACTAACTTTCTGAGAAACATCTCAACAATAATGCAATTACTCACACTAGCTAATCTCTCTGTTTCTTAAGAACCTCCTATTCATTGATGGTGTTTTTAATGGTACTTAAGGTTCATTACTAACACGGCTATAGCTTTTGTGAAAAAAGAAATTTCAACATTATTTATAATAGCCAACATGTGGAAGCAACTTAGGTGTCCATCACTAGGTATATGGGTAAAGATAATGTGATGTGTACACACACACACACACACACACACACACACACACACACACACACACACAATTAAATATTACTCATCCATAAAAAGAACCCTGCCATTTGTAACAAAATGGATGGACCTAAAGAATATTATGCTAAGTGAAATACATCAGAGAAAGACAAGTACAATATATTAACCCAAGCCAAAAAACACAAAATGAACAAACAAACAAAACAAAAGATTCATGAATACAGAGAACAAACTGACAGTTCCCAGAGAGGATGGGTGGGGGGATGGGTGAAAAAGAGAAATAAGATGTACAAACTTCTAAGTGTAAAACAAGCCACGGAGCTGCGGTATACATCACAGAGAATGTAATCGATAATATTGTATAATTTTGCATGGTGACAGATGGTTATTAGACTTATCATAGTGATCACAGTATAAGGTATATAAATGTCAAATTACTATATTTTACACCTGAAACTTTTTTTAAGAAGAAAAGCACCTAAACTTAAACAAGACCTGCCAACTTTCTGCATTTTTTTTCTATCCAGGTAAGTTGCCAAATTTGACCTGTGATTTTAAGATTTTTTGCAGTTTTAAAGGGGAAATTTCTAATATTCTTGTTTAAAAAAAAACAGAAAAGTAGCTTTTTAGTTATTTAATATAAAATAGTGATTTTACCCAATTTGATAGGGAGAAAGTGAAAGTCATTAATAGCCACCATTTTGTTAGTGTGTGTTAGAACCACCTAAAATTTGAGGTAACTCATGATTGTAGTCTTGTTTTGATTATATTTTTAATGTTTTTGTACACATTATACAATAATAATCATTTTTTTCTAATGAGAATAAGTTCACTTATAAATGTAGTTAGAGATATGGAAAACAATAATATACGTTTTAGATTCACCAGATCACAAAAAGAAATTGGGTATATTAATAATATAATGGGTACCAGAATATTGCATGAAAACTCAATAACTGATTGACATTTTAGATACAATCTAACTTAACTACCTTGTTTTATAAGTGACAGATTTCATTTCATCAAGGTCAAACAGCTAATAAGAAAACATCAGGTAAGTGGCCAAAACAGGACAGGACATTCTCAATCTTCTTTCATGTCTATCAATTAATTGATATTTAATAATTAATAATTGACTTATTCTCTTAGTTATCTTTCTATGACAAGATCTTCCCATCTACCCACCCAAAGGAAAGCATAGAATTGGGTTATAGATTTTCTTTATAGACTTGCACATATTTTTAATTTTCACAATGGCTTACAACATTTTGTTGTTGTTTATTTGTTTTTAGTAACCCCTTTAGTGGACACTATGCAGTTATCAAAATACAGAAAGATTGTAGATGTTTTCTTAGAAACTTGACATTGCAGTGCTGGAGAGAATTAGATAGTCCAGCACTTCTACTGTTCATCTAAGACATAAAATGGATGCATAATTCAACTCCAGGGAGAAAGATACACAGGGCCAGACTTAATTTCTGGTCCATTAATCCTCATCCTCAAACTTTCTTTCTCTTTTACTCAAGAAAACATATCTGAATGCAAGAAATACAAGTAAAATTATTAAAATGTTAGCCTTTGATTCATTCATTCTATCATAAAAATATATAATTTCCAAACTTCACTATTCTGTCATTTATAATAAAATATTTAATATACCTTACAACCAATCGCAACACATCAGAGTGTTACTGATTATATCTAACACATTTAGCAAAGTTCCTTGTGAACCTGTGTTTGCATGGGAGTTGGGAGGACTATAAGATTCAGTATTCTCTATTGCTCACATCAGAGCCAAAATTTTGCCCTTAAATCCATTTTAAATAATTTTATGCAGGATGGCTGATGACTGAAACTTCCTTAAGCTATTTCGCTCATAACTCTGACTTTGAAGACTGATAATGTGATTCATTCAGGCTGCTGTACAAACTGAATAACTGCTCAGTGTGCAGGATTAGGATGTGACACAATATCCTGTGTCAGGGCATAGATCTAATACAGGACAGGAAGAGCATCAGTGCTCTGATATTGCTGTTAAGAGACTCAGATTTATTATTAAACCCTCCTTGGATAGAAAGACCAATGGTGAATTTATCAAGAAGACTACATGCATTCTTGTGTGAGTGATTTCTGTACATCTCAAATAAGAGTTTCATATAGGAGTCAAAGTTAACCAAGATAAAATATCAAAAATATGAACATGAGGAAACTATATGTACAAGTAAGTGATGTCATTAGCCTAGAAATATATGCTTCTAATTAAAATGATTTTCCAACCAGATGATTTTCCTGACCTAGATTTTTTCACCTTAATAGTCCTACTTGCATTCTACCTGTCTAAATACTTATTTGGTTTTCATTCATACACAACAGAATATAAATCTGAAAACAATATTTCCTACCTTTTAGATATCATCAACAAAGTTATAAGAAACTTACGCTTCTGCCAGTAAAAGCTTCTTTAACTCTTCTTAGAAATAAACTGGGACATCACACAAGACAGCTAAATGTCTAAACAATACTGAATAGGCCAAGATTCTTACCAAGTAACTATTTCTGGAATTAGAGTTGCAAGACTGAGCTAAGACTAGCTATTCTACCTGTGGCAACTAGAAAGGGAGCAGGTTCTAAGAGATTGCTGAGGATCTAGCCAAGAAGACTAAGATCAGCCTGCTGGCCAACTGCAGTGACATTGATATGACAAAAGTAAGATGTAGGAGACAGACAGAAGGTAAAGACAGAATGTAAATAGGGTTGGGAACAAAACAAGGAAGGTCATAGACAATCAATTTTAACGAAAATAAAAGGAATTAAATTCAGGAAATGTAATGAATTGGCTTAAAGGTATGAGGAAGGCAGGCAAAAACCCAAAAGATAATATTAATATTTTTCTTAGGATACATTTTGACTTTATATATAAAATATATAAAATAATATGTGCAATTTAAGAGTGGTAAAAACACTTATCTTCTTAAAAAAACACCTAACTTCTTGGCAAGTCATATTCCTAATACTTCTACATGGTCTTGTTATATTATACTGAAAGGGGTAGTGTAACATAACCATAGGATCTCATATCTTAGACATGGCTGATTGACCCAGTAGTACAAATTTGACACAAAATCAGGTAAACCATTGTCTAGCTAGCAACCAATGAAAATATCTTTCTTATAAAAGACATTTGCTGTATCTCAATTGTACTCAGTGATTAGAAGGTGCTAGATCCAAACGTCTACGTAGACTCCAACTGAAATCACCATGTATCTGCTACATATAGATAACTAAGTAGAAGAAGCCAATCTTTACATAAAGAAAATAGAGAAATAAGACATTGGAGTTCTGAAAAGAGTGAAAGAAACACAGAAAGGCTATCTGACATAGTAGCCAATAGTTTAAAAAGTCGCAGCTATAATTTGTACAAAACCTGCCTACAGCTTTTGTTAGTGAAGTCATCTTACATCAAGCCCGTTCTTCATTTGGGCCAGCCACAGTGGGGTTCTTCTATCTTTTGCACCCAAAAAGGCTTTGGTTAGACGGCATCATTATTATTGTAATTCTTACACATTATCTCCACTGTTTTCAGAAGGCCCTGAGTGGACAGAACAGATATCTAAAAAGAATGATAACTCTAGGGGAATGAGCAGAGAAAGGGGATTAGAGAAGATACTAAGGATAAGCTTTGCCAATGTTCATATTAACATGGAATTCATCCTTTATATTCTGAAATGTTTGTACCTGTGTATATGCACATTTGCATATAAAAGAGCATAAAATTTCATATATTAATCATGAGACTTAAAATCACTGCAGTTTTTGATGGGCTTAGAGTTAACTTCACTCAGAGCTCGTAATTATTCAAAATGATTTAATATATGTGTTCCTTTTTCCTTTATTTCTTTTTCTCTAAATTAACAATGACTATTCTCTGTTCTACTCAAGGTTTTTGAAAGCTGAAATGTCTATTTCTTTATGCCATAAGCTGACTTCTATCTGAGTTATGAGAAAAGTTGAGTAGGTGAAGTGAAAGAGAGAATTTCATTATTTTCATGATGAAAAACAGAAAATTGGATAATTTTGCTTCTGAACCTTTAGGGGAAAGCAAGTCCAAAAAGAAAATGTACTGTCTAAAGGAAAAAAAAATTATCAATGTTTGTTGACTTCAACATGCAAAATCTCAAATAAGAAAGAATAACCAGAAATTCTAGTTGATTAATAGGCATTTCCAAGTTTGATATAAGGCCCAAAGATAAGCCCTCTAATAAACAGCATAACTAGTATTTGAAAACCATCTAAGGTAAAGCTTTCACCCTTGAAAAAGAGCAAATAAATAGTAAAGTATAGAGGTTTTTCATGAAGTTGTCTTGTTCTGTTTTATTTATTTGTTTAATTGTGTGTGTGTGTGTGTGTGTGTGTGTGTGTGTGTGTGTGTGTTGCTGCTGTTCTTATTTTGTTTTATGTTGTTTCAGGGCATAAAGGGAAGGTGTTTGGTAACTTTATAAACTTCTTCCATGGTTATGAAAGTATTTAGTCTTATCAATTGTAGATTAAATTATGACCACTTACATTCCCTTAGAAATCATCAATTTTATTCAGACTTCCAAAATTATTTAATGTTGCCATTTAGTTATCTTGGTGTCTGTTGTTATTTCCATTTCTTCCTTTCAAGGTTTGTATACTTTATGCCCTTGGATAGATTAGTAAGTGATTTTAGTTTTTTATTAAAAATATTAGCTCTCATAATTATCTATCAGTTTTTATGTTTTTTCCTTTTTAAAATTAAAGTAAATGGATATATAACATATTAGTTTTAGGTGTGCAACATTATAATTCTATATTTGTACACATTGATCACTACAATAAGTTTAGTTAATGTGTGTTTGTGTATCACATCTTTTTTATTCATTCATCTATTATGGACACTTAGGTTGTTAGCTATTATAAATAATGCTGCCATGAACATAGAGATGTGCGCGTGCACACACACACAATGTATATGTATCTTTTTTTCAAATTAATGATGTCATTGCATTTTCTTTGACTAAATACCTCAAAGTGGAATTGCTGGATCATATTGTAATTCTGTTTTTAATACTTTGAAGAATAATATTAAAAATACTATTCTTAAAATAATGGATGCACCAATTTAAATTCCCACCAACAGTGCTCAAACGTTCCCCTTTCACCACATACTTGTTAACACTTGTTATTTCTTATCTTTTTGTGAACAGCATTCTAACAGGTGTGAGGTGCATTTTCTTGGTAATCAGTGATGTTGAACATATTTTTCTGGCCATCTGTATGTCTTATTTGAAAAAAAATGTCTATTTAGATCCTCTGCCCATTGTTTAATTATATTGTTATGTTTTATTTTATTTTGTTTTTTGTTTGTTTGTTTGTTTCTTTCTTTCTTTCTTTCTTTCTTTCTTTCTTTCTTTCTTTCTTTTTTTGCTATTGAGTTTTTTGATTTCTTTATATATTTTGAATATTGATCCCTATTGGATATATAATTTGCAAATATTTTCTCCTATACAGAAGGTTTCCTTTCCATTTTCTTTCCTGTGCAGAAGACTTTTAGTTTGATGTAGTTCCACTTGTTTTTTTTTTTGTTTGTTTTTAGAGTTAGAGCCAAAAATTCAACACCAAGACTAACATCAAGGAGCTTACTACACTTATGTGTCCTCTAGGAGTTTTATGATTTCAAGCCTTACATTCAATTCTTTAATCAACTTTCAGTAAATTTTTGTGTGTGGTATAATATAGTGGCCTAATTTTATACTTTTGCATGTGGCTATCCAGTTTTCCCAACACCATTTATTTAAGAGACTGTCCTTTGCCTGCTTTGTCATAAATTTAGTGACCATATAAAGATAAGTTTATTTCTGGGCTCTCTAGTCTGTTCTATTGATCAATGTATCAGTTTTTATGCCAGTACCATGTTGTTTTGATTACTATAGCTTTGTAGTATACTTGGACATCAGGGAGCATGATACCTCCATCTTTGTTCTTCTTTCTCAAAATTACTTTGGCTATTCAGGGTCTTTTTGGGATTCCACACCTATTTTGAACTGTTTGTTCTAGTTCTGTGAAAAAAAGTCATTGGAATTTTGATAGGGATTGTATTAAATCTGTAGATTGCTTTAGGTAATATGGACATTTTAACAATGAGCACGAATATCTTTCCACTTTTTTGTGTCTTTACATTTCTTGCATCTTATAGTTTTTAGTGTACAGGTCTTTCACCTTTTTGGTTAAATTTATTCCTAAGTATTTTACTCTTTTTGATGCAATTGTAAATGAGATTATTTTCTTATTTCTCTTTCTGATAGTTTGGTACTGGGGTCTAGAAATGAAATAGATTTCTGCATTCTGATTTTTTTATTTTGCAACTTTACTGAATTCATTTATTAGTTCTAATAATTTTTTGGTAGAGTCTTAAGACCCTATTTACAATATGACATTGGAAATGTTTTTTAACCTACTATATGTCAATGTCCTCATTTGTAAACTGAGAAAAATAACACAACCTAACTCACAGAGTTACAGTGAGAATTAAGTGAGAAACTTCTCTGTATTAGGAAAACATGCAATGACCTTATTAAAAATATTAGATTAATGTATTGTTTTCAAGGCAATAGAAAACACCTTAGAAATTATCTAACCTGTTAAAATTGTACACAGAAAGACATAACAGAAAATATTTTAAATTTCAAATACATCTAAATTCCCTTTCTGGCTAATACAAGGTCAGCAAAGGTCAATAAGATATTCAGTCTTAAGTTATTCCTAACAGATTTTGCCATATGGTGAAAAAAGGTATTATAGTAACCTGGAGAAGAATAAATATTTTCTAAATAAAAAATGCTTTAAAATAAAAATTTTTCTAGGTAAATACATTTCTTCTGTTCTTCACATAGAAACCTAAATTGCAATTCAGAGAAATTAGTAGAACTATGATTTGGAGGAATAAATACTTACCTTATTTAACTTGAGATAGATAATAGTCTAGATAATGCATAAGATCTCAAATGAAAGCCAGAAAGTCAAGTTTATTTATTGCCATGCTCTGTTTTCTACCAAAAAAAAAAAAAAAAAAAAAAAAACTTGTTAAAATTTACTAATTGTCAATAGCCCCTATCACCCAAGTAGTTTTTCCACCACAGAGCCATGGAATTGTCATAGAAAAGGAATTGTTTGACGAAGACTAAACATGTTTCCCCTTTGAAAATTTTTCCCAGGGAGTTTCACCAGAACAAATGATTATTTTAAGAGTGAATATGAATATTAACATTTAGACAATGAATAGTTCTCTGCCATCTCTGTTGTTCTATGTTACACAGAATAATAGATTGCTCCTGACCCCTCTCAAAATAAAAAAAAAAAAAAGAAAAAAGACAATTCATATTTTTAGGAGTCTCAAGAAAGTGACTTTAGCTCCCTCAAGGCTTATCTCCTGGAAAATGGAATAAATGAAAATTTAAAAAATGATATTTATAAATTTATTCATAATTCTCAATCTGTTACCCATTTTTGACCTTTAAAAACTTTAAGTTAGTCCCTTAAGGTAAATATTAAATAGCATTAATAAATGTCATTCACGAAAGGAATGTATATATAATTGCATTAAATCCTCATCCAAATAAACTGTCGGGACCCCAGACTAAAACACAATCCTGTTTATAATTGATCTATTGTAATTAACAACCTATAAAGCAGTATTTTACAGTAAGTGAAATTGCGGGTTTCATTCCAAGGTTCACAATAATAAAGCTGTTAATACTGATTAACTCACTTATGAATGACATTTCCATTTCTAAGCACCTCTCTGATACCTGAAATGCTTGCCTTACTCCTAAGCCTTAAACCCTATCAAAGAGCACATCCTCACTTAGTTATGTTGCTTGTTACTATTATTAAGGAGCGATAACCAATGTTCAGGTGAATAACTAACAAGCAGTAGGCTCTCTTTACAATGTATTTTGGTAATAAAGCCCTTATGATGAAAGCAATTAGAAAAAGTTTAACTTGTTCCCCAAACAGTAAGCTATGAATTTTCAATGAGATAGAGTATATACCTCCGGTTCTACTGGAAAGACACTGGAATAAAATAAAATTCAAATTTTTTTATTTTTGTTTCAAAAATGCAAGGATAAATTCAGGTAAGCAGAAAGATAAAACCACAGATGATCTGGGTTTTAAGTGGAAAATTCCACTGAGATTTGGATTATGCCTTTGCATCCCGCCTTCATTGAAAATATCAGAGGCTCCTTCAGTGATGAGCAGGCCATTAAAAATGTTGGTGCACGGCCTCCATTATAATGGGATTAGTTCCTATTTGAAAGAAATTCATAGGATTGTAGGATTGGGGCTGGGCTGGGGTAAGTGGAGGAAAAGAAGAGAAATAATCCAATTTTTAAATCTCATGCTAAAATGAAGATAACATCAGAAAATCTGCATAGAGATCTTATGAAATTACTTTCATAGTATATGAACATCATAAACACCACTTCTCTGCCATCATATTCTATAAGGGATTTTTAATCCAGGTATTTTAGATTTCTGCTCTTAGCTGCTAACAGCCTACAAAACATCAGCATGAATTAAACATGGAAGGATCGCACAATTTTAAATATTATAGGAGGAAGCCAAAGAGGTTTAGTTTCATATATGTACAGTTAAAATAAAACACATTAGAAAATATTTTTAGAGACAAAGAAAGTAGCCTTACAGAAGAATCAACACAATGGGATATAATAAATGATTAATAAATGTACTTTCTCAATAGATTTTCTAAATTAGTATAAGAAACATAAAAAACAGCTCCTGAGACAGAGCCTAATCATTATTCAATAAATACGTGTGTGCCCACTGTTACAAAAAAAAAAAACAATGGGCCCAAAATGGCATCACGAAGCATCATGTCAGTCAGCAAGCTAAGACTTAATACCTAACCTGACTGGAGTTTCAGCCTCTTCCAGAGGTCACCTTACCTGCCAATCTGACATTTCCTGGTCAGCATTAGTGAGATAACCTGCCTAGTAGACCAGATTGTCTCCCAAAATGAGGTGACCTTGCCAGAAATAATCCTTTTTTTTAATTTTTGACTTCCTTGTCTTTGAGGAGCTCTTTGGAGTTCCTTTCTCCTTGCTCAATGGGATGCTGCCCAATTCACAAATCATTCAGTAAAACCAATTATATCTTTAAAATCTACTTGGATTTTTGTTATTTAACATCACTATGTGCCTGGAAACATACTAGGTGCCAAGGGCGGGCGGGGAATGAAGAAGGCAAAGATGTTCCTGTCTTCATGGAACTTACATTCTAGACTGAGATGATAGATAAGTAACTAGTGATGAAAAAAAATGATGCCCCTATCCTCTGGGGCTCACAAGAAAGTTGAGGGGAAAGATATGAAAATAGAGTTACACCAACATAAGAAGAAGCAAGGAAAACACTGTAGATATGAATGGTTAAACCCTGGTTATTTATTATCTTGTCCCTATTTGATTAACAGTGGTTTCCTTAAGGGCCAGTCCAAGTCCCAACAAAGTCACATTTTATCAGTGATGCTAGTTATAAATGAAATCAGAAAGAAAAAGCAAATGAGAAGGTATGTCAAGCCATTGGAAAGTTGGAATACTCTAGAAGTCTTCCTAGCTATTATTAAGGGTCAAAAACAATCTATTTTTATGGGGATGTATGTATATGTGTATGTATGTATGTATGTATGTATGTACGTATGTATGAATGTTTGTATGTATGTATATCAAATTACATAAACAAAACTCTGCTGTCCATGCTATAGAAAAAAAACTCTATGAAAGATTTTTCTAACACTGCAAGCTTGGTTCCTTATCTGAACAACTGATGTTCTCTTGTGTTCTTCTCTTTTCCTTTGAAGCCTGAAAGTCCAACTCAATATTTTCCCTCTGGTTTAGCCATTAATAATATAGTCACCATCCATAGCTTCTGTGATGACATAATTAAGGGCAATAGTTTTCCCACCATATTATGCAAAACTGCAAGGATCCTTAGTAAATGACTCAGAGGTCATGCAAGAAGACCAACAGAAAGCAGGAGCAATGAGTTACAGCTTGGTCTGTAGTATAAGAATTCCTGGTTGAAAGAACTTCAAAACCCATTGATATAGGCACATAAAGCTATGTGAGAAACATAACACTTGTCAATAACAGCTGATCCTTCATATTTTGAAAATATTATCAAAATTATCAAAAGCAGTTTCCTGGCACTGTCCTCTGGATCAACTGAACCTGATGCATCATAAACAAAGATATATTTGAGATCATCAATTTTTGCTAGATATTAAACATCTTAAGTTGGATGCATCTTTGCTCCTATACTCTGATTTAGTAGACTGAATTTCTCCCTTTAATAGGCCTTTTCTGTGGCCTATAATGACTGATAAAGAGGTCATTTTGATGCCATAGCTACGTAGTTGATTGTGATAGGTAGCAATAATCTGTAGGGCTAGAGAAAAGAAATGGTATCAGTTTAATTCCTACCATCCAAATGTCCTAATACTTCCATTGGAATTTGAGAAATGACTCAGAAACACTTGTTAAGAATTCACTTTCATGTAAAATGGAAAACTGAGGTGATCACCTAGATAAAACAATTTGGGTCACAGATGAATCTTTTTCTCTTTACCTTTCCCTGCCCCTGACTACTTTTTTATTACCCTATTATAACTTCCTAACTTGTTTTCTTTTTTCTCTTTCCCTCATTGCTTCTCTGATGTCCTTTCCTATTCTTTTCCATTTGCCTTTTTGTCCACTTTTCTTGTCATGTGTGTATAGAAAAGGCTTAGGAAGTCAGCAAAACATGGATTCAAACTGTCTCATCATTTCACTACTGTGTGATCATAAGGAACTTGCTTAACTTCTCTGACTTTTCATCTCTGCCTTCTAAAATGAAGATAACAATACATATACATAGGCTTTTGTTAAAATTAAATGATGATATACTTTTTATGTACCTATTGTTTGGGCTATTGTAAATGTTCACCAAATAGTATTTATTATTTGTTATTTTCATCACTAAGTGTAACTTCTTGTGTTTCCCAAGCATTCTCCTTTCTTCCTCATACAGTATTAACTGAAAACACTATTTCTCACTACTTTGTATTCTCCAGAGATGATTATGATAAAGAGAACAAAGGAGAAGAAAAAGAAGAGGAAGAAAAGTAGGAGGACTTCCACTGGTTCTCCTGAAGGAGATTCAAGAGGTATGTAGCACATGGGCACCATAGCTCATAACTAGCAATGCCAGAATTTGTATCTAGAACATATGCACTTAAGCCTATACTATCTTGCCTACAAAAGATTTCTCTCCATGATGTGACAGATATCAGCAGTGGCACAATTCACCATCTTTTAGAGAAAAGACATTGTTTTTTCTGAAATGTAAGGATGGAAATGCTCAAAGTTGGGTAAATAAACTATTTTATGGCAGTGAGTAAGATACTTGCCTAAGATTTTCCAAAATAAATCACTGCAAGTCCAGTGCTTTTATCTTTTAAAAAATCTTGAGCTTTTTCTTTTTCCATGTGAGAGCTCAGTCAAGTATTGCAGTGATTTATGGATTCAACAACTATATTATCCAGTGGAGGAATTAGAAAGCCCATGGGTTCTATCTGTCTCCTTCCCTTACCTCCTAGTGTATTGCAAGAATTGAGGAATGTTGCAATGAATTGGTTGGGTTACTGGACAATAGTCTCAGTCAGTGGATTTTTAGAAAATTCTTAGGTTAAAGACAAGATATGGGCATGATTTCTCTTCAAATATACTTTCTTCCTAAAAGATAATTAAATGAGAACAACTCTGGCATTTTCTCACTTCTGGAAGTCCTTCTCATTTTTTTTTAAACTCAGAGTAGACAAGTGTGGCTTTGTATTAGTTTGTTATATTTAAGGTCTGATGAAATCCAGGGAAGTACTAAGAACAATGTTCAGATTGGAAGAAATGAGAAAACAAGGTAGACGATGTAGCATAAATTAGTCAATGGGCTCTTTTACTGGAAGAAATAATTAATAGATTTAAGTAATTCTAGAGGAGAAATCAGTATCAAGAAAGTCTTTGAATCCTACTGGGACATAAAATTTCAGATATGGTCATGAATTTATTCTGGATCAATGCCAATTACAAATGTAGAGCACTTTCCTACAAAAAAAGGTAGTATCCCCAGACGTGGTCCCCAATTAATTCAATACTGAAAATGTCAGGACTGTAGAGGAACAAAGAGAAAGAATGGAGGTTTTATGTGCAATAAGAACATTTAAAGAAATAGAGTCCTCAGGAAAGTGTAATGATTGGCAGAGCCTCTATAGCAAACTTTTGTATGTTTTATTTGTCACTTATAAAAAGGAGACAAATTATATTAGATATAGATTCCCCTCTTCCAGGATATAACAGTGATTTTGCTACAACTAAACTTATGATGAGAGATTAATACCATGTAAGTTTAAGGGCACAGGTCTTATACTTTGGAAAACTGGCATAAATTGAAACAAATCTTGACAAAGCTGATTTATTCTTTGTTTTGTTCTTACCTTATTTCCTTTATACTTAATTTTCTCCTGGATAAATCTCTGTTCTGATCTATGGTTCATAGCAACAACATTGCTCAAGATTAAAATGTTTGTCATATTGTGAGACTTATGCTTTTGCTGGTAAACACTACTCTGTTAGGAAACTGGTACTGAGACTGATCATTGCTGCAGCAGGAGTAATTGGTACTACAAGTCGTATGTTCTCTGTCTGTTCTCTGTAAAAAAGTAAGACAGAAGAGATGTTAGATCTGAGTGAATCCAATTTGAGAGGTGTTTGATGGTGCTACAGAAACAACTTTAACTCATGTGACAATAGCTCAGGCAATAGACAGTGAAGAAGAGAATCAGATATCTAACTAGCCACTGGTATATACAACTGTGTAAACTAAGAGTAATGGTTATATGCTTATTTTGAGATTTTAATTTTTCTATACTAATAAATGAATAGGAGATCCTTTACTTATAACTTTAATTTCTGTGAGGAAATAGGTATTGCCTCATAAAGGGAGTTATATTGTGCAAATTTAGGGTATATTATATTATATCATAAATTACACATTACAAAATGGTTATGGATTATATATCACAACATATAAATCATATATCAAATATAATTATTAAGAATGTGGGCTCTAAAAAAAAAAAGACAGATCTAGGTTGAAATCACAGATTTAACTTTTTCTATCAGCCTTCTGAATTGGCAGCTTAAATCTTCTCAATCTCAATTTCCTTTCTTTAATATTGGAATAATTAAACCACACACCTCACAGTGTGTGATGATTAATTTAATGTGTCAACTTGGCTAGGCAATAGTACCCATAGATTTGATCAAAAATTATTGTAGATCTTTCTGTGAAGGTATTTTTTAGATGAGATTGACATTTAAAATAGCAGACTTTGAGCAAAGCAGATTACACTCTACAATGTGGATGGGCCTCATTGAATTAGTTGTAAGCCTTGACAGAAAAAGGCTAACCTCCCAGGAAGAAGAGGGAATTCTTTCAGAAGACCACCATTGGAATCAACTGGCAACTCTTCCTGGGGTCTCCAATTTATCAGTTTACCTTGCAGATTTTAAATTTACCAAGCCTCCACAATCCTGTGAGCCAGTTCCTTAAAAAACATTCTCTCTTTCTCAATTTCTTTATATATATTTATTTATTTATTTATTTATTTATAATCTTCTGTTGGTTCTGTTTTTCTGGAGAACCTTGACTAATACATAGTGTGACTGTGAGTATTTAATAAAATAGTGCACAAAAAGTGGTTAGCACATAGTAAGTGATCAAGAAGTGCTATCTACCATTTTAGTTGTGATTAATATTAAGACTTTACTATTTTCTGGTACAAATAGCATAGTATAATTTGACAAGTTGGTTTGGAGATGGGATTGGGAAATGAAGAAACTCTAGAATTGATTGAGTTTTCACTCTGTGCCACACTCTGTACTGAGCACTCTCATCCAGATTATGTAATGCAGTCTTCTCTACAACCCTACTGCAGATACTATTATTTTACAGAGAAGGAAGCTCAGGTCCAAAAAGATTAAGCATAATGTTCAAAGTCAACAGAGGTAAATACTAGTAAATCCAAGCTACTAAATCTGGTCAATCTGACCCCAGAGTCTATGTTTTTAAATTGCACACAACATTTCATCAAAATAAAACATAGTTGAACAAAATTCAAGTCAAAAAATAAAAAATAGATTCATTTCTGCTTTACTGTGTAACATGGCCTTGAGTTAAGCCTCATAAAGACTTCAGGGACAACATAAAAGCCATGAGGGACTAAATTGCCCATCCCTAAAGGTTCATGTGCAGAGAGAGTCACCTCGTGAAGGTAGGGTCAGGACTTCTCTGATGTATCCTGACCTCACTCTCTCACCCTGACCTCAAAAAGGAGACGTTCACTATGGACTGGATCATTGTCCTTTGTATTTGTTCAAAAGAGTTAAATATCATGTCCATAAACACCCTCTCGTGTTTCTCTTTGGCTGCAGAAAAATAAATGGAAATGATTCTCCATCTTAGTTCAGAGAGTCAAGTGAAGGGAAGTATAATAAATTATTGAAAACTGAGGAAACCATTCCATGTATAAATCTGGCAGGTACTTCTGAGCTTTAATCAATTGTTTTTATGCCAACAAGCAGGGCTAGTTTACCAAATTTTCCAAATTTTTTTAGAGAAATCAGAAATATGAAATTTTACAAGCCATATCTGTACTTTTAAGTATTGGAAATGAGTAGTATTTAAAAAAACACATTGAGAGAACCAACAGAATTGAACAGATTACATCTGCAGGAGAGTTTTGACACAAGGACCCCAATTTACAAACACTACATATAATTATGAAACAAGATAATTAAAATGGTGAGAAAACAAGCACCCTGGTTTCATTTCAAAAATGAATCACAGATTCACTCTCAGAACATATTTGCCTTATGATTTAAAAGAGAATGAAGAGAAAGTGATTTATTCACTATTATCTACTTTTCCAGTTCCTAATCAAAAGTTAGTGATTTTCTCCTTTCCAAAGTGCCTTTTGGCCTGATCTTTGCAGCTCACAAAGACAAACAATAGATGCAATTGCCTGGATAATAAGCAGGACATTCATATAGCATTCAAGACACTCCATTGGCATTTTTATTTCAAAGTAGGCAAATTAATGTATTGGTAAACCAGATAAAGACTGTTCACACTTATCAGGCAGAACCATACAGGCAGTATTCAAATACTTCCACGTTTTTTAAAAATCAAATGTAGCATTTCAGTTAGTTAATCTTTGAAAGCACCTTTTGGTTATCGGAGTTTGTGAAGGTTCAAAGCAAAGCAAACTCTTTATCCCATCAATTATTATTTAATTCCCATATTATCTTATTTACTTATAACTGAGCAGTCACTGAGAATCAAAAGTAAGAGAAATTTGAATTTTTCTCAAATAATGTAAAGGTTTAATTTTAAATTTTAAAAAATCCCATGCATACTATTTCATTAACCAATGATCGCCAACCCTGTGATAATTTTAGACTTTTAGTTATTATGTTCTACCAACAAGCACAGAACTCACCCTATTCAAATTAAAAGTCTTTCAAATCAGCACATTTTGAGATTCCTGTATCACCCAGTGAGGACTTTTTAAAATGTTTTTAATTAAATTTATTTTTATTAAATTTATTGGGGTGACTGGTTAATAAAATAATACAGCTCAATAAAAATCATAGCTATATTGCATTGTGTGTTCCCACCCAAAGTCGTTCCCTTCCATCACCTTATATTTGACCCCCTTTACCCTTATCTATCTCCCCCTTCCCTCCTTTCCCTCTGGTAACCATTAAACTGTTGTCTGTGTCAATGAATCCTTGTATATTTGTCTTGTTCATTTGTTGCTTTCAGTTTTATATCCCACATATGAGTGAAATCATATGGTTCTCGACTTTTTCCTTCTGAGTTATTTTACTTAGCATGATAATCTCAAGATTCATCTATGTTGTTGCAAATGACAGTATTTCATCTTTTCTTATGGCTGAGTAATATTCCATTGTATGTCTGTACCACATCTTCTCATATGCCACCCAGTGAGCATTTAAATGATGTTCTGTGTTCCAATAAGAATAGTAGGAATCCTGAATCTTTTACCTAGTGAGTGTAAGAGATAAAAGCATTCGTTGTAAAATGTAAACAATAATAATAACAACAACAAAAAACATGTTGCCAAACTCTATGTCTGAGCTAAGCCTCAAGAGAATATTTTGGCCTTATGACACTTTGCTCTGAAAAGTAATTTCACTCTCCATAAATGTTTATACTAAAAAAGTCTAGTTTGGAAAATATAAGTTGTTTTATATTTTATTTTTTCTGATTTCATGTAACTTTCAAATAACAGAACATCAATCAGTGATGGAAGAGCTCTAAGAGTTTCTCTCTTCAGGCACATACCCCGAGAAGTATGCAATGCAAAACTTAAAGACGTTGACAGCCCTAAACACATGTTGACCTGTCTTGGATGAAGATCTTACACTCATATCTTATTCCTATTTTTAATGTAATGCTAAAATGTAATCGTTCATTTGGAACTAGGTGGAGGTCATGGTGAACACTGGGAAGTCTAAAAAGGCTGTTTTTACAAATGACATGTTTTTGAGATTGATTAACTAGACGGACAGCCAGAGAATACTAAATGTGGCACGGAAGTGATTTTGTTTAGTGCTTTCCTGAGATATAATAAAGGATTCATTACCAGAGATTTTTACAAAGAAAAGTTCTAGTGAAATTTAATGAAAAAAGCAGAAAGTAGATAGCTAATTCAAAGATAATAGAAAAGAATTTTTCTTGAAATGGAAAGATTTGCTCTCTCTGGGTATATTTTAATAGTTAAGGCCAGTATGTTCTGGCAAGCTATGAAATGGCAATGCATGTACTTAGAGTTACATTTAATTGGAAACTTTTGTACTTCCCATCACTGAATGACAGGTTCAATCGATTTTTTTCATTGAACTCACTAATTGCCGGACACAACTGTCTTAAATTGACTGGTAATTCAACCTATGCCTATGTAACTCTAAAATAACAGATCAACCTAGAGGGGAAAAAAATAACAATAAAGTAGACTGGATTCACATAAATTTAGCTGATTGACAGAACTTTCCACCTTTTAACCCACAATTTCTGTGTTAGAAATAAACAGCCTCAGCTCAGCCGCAATTCTGTCAAACCCCAAAACCTATACACTGAGACCAGTTGACCTCAGTCTCCATCATTAAATTTTAGCCTTTCCATTTTTGCCTTTGGGGAATTAATATTATTACATTTGCCTCCTTCATACTAAACAGTGAGCTTGGCCAGCCCAAGGCAAAATAATCAAATAAAATCTGCTTTCAGGATAATCCAAATCCCCTACTCAAAAGATTTCTGCTTCTTGATAAAATTTCTATCATCCTCATATTCTCCCAACATTCTCTGGATAACCTGTGGACCTTTGTGCACACCATACTCAAACATGTCTCTCCCAAAAGCACTTGACTTCCCAAGTTCTCCTCAGCTTGAATCCTAATGCTTTACTGATAGCTTTTGATAATACAGTAAACTACTTGAGGATTATGAAACTAAAGGCTGCTAATGAATTACATTCCATGTAGCTGTTGCAAAGCTTAGGAGACTTTGGCACAGAATTGTGGGTGAAGAGACTCTCAGAACTCCCCTTAAAGTGAAGAGAGCAAAGGGTTTGGAAATCCAGAGCTCTTTCAGTGCTCCTAAAATGGCAGGTTGTAAAGTGTTTCCACATGTGAAGCTGATCCTGAAGACCTCACTTTGTGCTTAAGAAGTTACAACTTTTACTCCAAGGATAGAATTCTGCAGCTTTTCAGACTTAAGAGGCTCATGGCTGTTACCCACCTCCAGGGATTCTGACTCACTATATCTAGGATAGATCCAGGAACTTTATTTCTCAGAAGTCGTATAAGTAAGTTTGAGGCACAGCCAAAGTTGAATGCCATATGACTGAATTCTGGTCATTAGATGATTACCCAGAACCTCAAAAAGATTATGCAAATGAAAGAAGCCAGTTACACACAAAAAAACCACACATTATATGATTCCATTTATATGAAATGTAATAGGCAAATCTGTACAGATGGACAGATTAGTGGTTGATAGGAATGAAGGGGAGCAGGGAATGGGGCATAGGGTGGTGATAACTAAATGGTACAGAGTTTCTTTTTGAGAATATCCTACTTGACTGTGGCAATGTTTGCACACATCTGTGAATATACTACTTACTGGTACACAGTAAATGGATGAATTTCATAATATGTTAGTTATAGCCCAATAAAACTGTTGTAAAAAAATTATTGGGATATGCAGTGAAACATGTATCTCTCCACAATTGTGAGGAAAAAAGCACATCACCCTTTGCAAACTTACAAAGAGTTTCAGCACCAAAAATGCTGTCTGATTTTTAAACCCAAATTTTATTTTTCTTATAACACTCACCTTTGGTGACTTGGAAACCCTGTGGAGGCTCTACTCCATTACTGACATGCAGTGACAGTTCTCAAAAAAGCATCAGGACCAAGCTATCAATAATGTACAAGAAAGTTCCCTGTAGATGGCAGAGTTGATATCATTTTTGATGACAATGTGCTGTCTGGTTTTTATCTGTGTGGATGATTATTTAATTAAGAACATATTATTTCTGTCAGGGCAAAGTTGTTTTCCTGGCCACCCACCAAATCTTAACAAGAACACTCTGTCATCCACTGTTCAAAGCCAATGCAATAATCTGTCAGCCTTGAGGGAAAAGTAGTTACTCTCACTCAGGCAGAATTAAGTTTTTATTTTCTATAACCATGGTCCATTCAACAATGCTCGAAGCAATTGAGACCAATGAAAAAATATATAATCCTCTAAACATGTTTTATAAAAAAAAGGTTTAATAAATGTTTTTGAATGAATAGATAAGATAAATGAGGAGACACATAAAAACTTTATATTTATTTTGGCAACTATTACTCATTAAAATTAAGCAAGGCAGTTTTAGGATCATGTTTTAAGGTGATATGAACAATTCTGATTTAAATACTATTAAAATGAATGGTATACACTAATAACTGTTAAATATATAAATGTCAATTAATATTTATGTATATTTATTGAGATTTAAGTTTACATCCACACTCAATAAATCTTAGAAACTAAATCAGAACATGTTTTAACTGCTTCGTCAACAGTTTCCCTTTACTAAACTTAGATTCTATACATTTATTTTTCGTAGAAGAAATTTCAATCAAATCTCTCATTTTCTAGATAAGAAAATGAAGGCCAGAGACATGAACATACTTGCCCCATGCGCCACAACCAGGAAGTTGTAACGCTGGAACCAGATCCAGAATTCTAGAGTGGAAACCTCATCTATAGATACAAGTCCAATTCAGGCCGTAAGGCACCACTCACAGTTTGATTTGGCTTCCAGGTACATTGTATTATTCAGCATGGGCTGCCATGACAAAAACATCATAACCTGGGTGGCCTAAACAACTGAAATTTGTTTCTCGTATGTCTGGAGCTTAGAAAGTTCAAGATCAAGGTGTTGGTTAATTTGGTTCCTGTTGAGAACTCTCTTCCTAACTTACAGATGCCTGTCTTCTCATTATATTCTCTCATGGACTTGCCTTGATGTGAGGAGAGAGAGAGAGAGAGAGAGAGAGAGAGAGAGAGAGAGAGAGAGAGAGATCTTTCTTTCTCTTTTAATAAGGCCATCAATCCTATTGGATAGGGACTCTGTTTGGATTTCATTTGGCCTCAGTTCTCTCCTAAAAGCTCTGTTCCAAAATACAATCATATGGCAGGTTAAAGCTTCAACATATGAATGTGAGGGGACACAATTCAGTCCATAGTATACATCGAACTCATACATCATGATTTAAGGAAACAGGTTACAATGGCCAGACTGCTATGTTGCCTCTGATCTTATTAGTAAGCATGATAAGCTGAGAATAGTATTTCCTTTTCTATCCATCCTCACATTTCAACAATTCACTCATTCAACAAAAATTTACTACCTACTATGGACCAAGCACTCTGCCAGACACTTGAGATACAAAATATATAAGCATACTTCTTATCTTCAGAGTACATTGGTTCAGCCTCACTAGTTATCAAGAAATGCATCAATAATCACAATTACTTAACCATCAAATTAACACAAATTTGTCAAACAAATTGTATTCTAAACACAGTGAACCAGACATTCTTCATAAACTCCTGATCACATAAAAATGAGCATTACCTGTCAACACATATTTATCAATTACTATGTGAAAGACTCTTTTAAACTATATATATATACATATATATATATATATACATACACATATATATATATATATACATACACATATATATATACACATATATATACACACACATATATATATAATTTCTTTAATCTTCATTTCAATATGAAATAGTATTTTCACCCTCAGTTGAAGAAAACAAAACAGAGATGAGAGAGAACCTGTCTAAAGAGGCACAGTGGTCATTGTGCTGCCTCTCACAACTGTACGGCCTGCCCCCAGTTTCTGAGATACACACACACACACACACACACGTGCACACTCTATCCTATATCCTAACTTAAAAAACAACTTTGTGGCTAGTTACCTTTACACTACACATACTATTTTTACCAACATGACTCAGTGTGACTTTGATCATCATTTAAGAAACAAATATTATTGTTTCATTAAGTATTTTGTTCTCTTTAGTAGAAGATGAGAATAACACAAACACACTATCAAAACACTTTCTGTAGCCATGGTAGATGTGCTAGTCTATTCCTAGGCTCAGATGGCAGGGCTCATCTGAAAGGATATATGACTCTGACACAGAGAAATATTACTATCACATTACTTATGAGTAAATGGATATTTCAAAAAGTGAAAGTAGACAGATTTTACAGCTGTGTAGGACAGTGTGCTAATCTTCACCAGTCCCAGACAATGTCCATGCAGGTCAGTTGATTTTCTCTGTGTCAGAGTCATATATCCTTTCAGATGAGCCCTGCCATCTGAAACTAGGAATAATTATATATCCTCCATCCTTAGCTAATATTTTAAAATAAATATTAGTCTAAAAGAGAGTACACAAAAACAAATATGTGTATATGTGTACACTTGTATATGTGTAAATATAAATGATATTATTTAACATCACAAAAGATATGATCCTGCCATTTTTCCATATACCTTCCATTTAAAATATTGATATTCTTGGAAAGGCATGTTTCAACCAAGGAATGATTTAATACACATCTGGAAATATTCATTTTATATACGGGTGAGAGGGAGAAAACACATTAACTAGAAAAGAAAATGCATTGTCTCCTGCAAAAATATTGATTTGACCATATGGATGAGATATCACTATTGTAGTTTACTAGCAGGAATCTCTAGTTTTTCCTCCTAGGGTCAATTTTCTACTATAATTTCAAACATTTGAAAGTCATATTCTTTCACCAAGTTGCAAAATTATTTTTCTTGCATCAAAATTGATTTTTCTGAGTGTTTTCCATTTTAGCACAAGTTATTTATTGCTACATGCCTTTATGAGACAGCAGGAAATATGCTTACCTCTTCAATATCCTTTTAATAAAAAATAGACTGGAATCCACCAGGAATGTTTAGTCGCATCAGGAGGGAGAGAATTTGACTAATCTGTTATATTCTTATGAAAGTGTTGAGAAGGGGAATTTTCTAAAGTTCTGATCTTTATCAAATCTCTCTTCCCAGGGAGAATGCCAATATTTGACTGCAGCGACAAGGAAAACATCTTCTATTTATACTTTCTCTGCATGATTTGGGCAGAAAAGCATACAAAATAAAAGGGAAACTCATCTTCTGTAAAATCTAGAAACTCAGTTGTGACCAATGTGTAGTGTCCTGTGCAGAGGGACTCTACTTTGTTAATTATTGAAGAAAATAAAATCAGCATCCTTACTATCACCAACAATCTTCCATTTTATGCTAGTTATAGGATTCTTTTAAAGCAACAATGAAAGAACTGAGAAATCTGTGCTCTCTTTAATTGTGAGGAATTTTTTTATTTTTTATTTTTTTTAAGATGGACCTTACAGATGCCATTTTCTATCCACCAATTTAATTCCATTATGATACAGATGATAAAATAAGATCCAGGGAGGGTGTGTTCAGACAGAGAAACAGAACTAGTAAGATATGTATATTAAGGGATGTTGTGAATTGAATTGTGTTCCCAAAAAAGGTGATGAAGTCCTAACCCCCCAGCACCTGTGAATGAGACTGTATCAGAGGACTTCGTAGATGTGATTAATTAAAGATCTAGAAATAAAACCATCCTGGGTTATCTCAGTACACTCTAAATCCAATGACAAATGTCCACATAAGAGACACACAGAGGAAAGGAACATGGGAAAAAGAGAAGGCCATGTGTAAATGCAGGCAGACATTAGAGTTATGCAGCACCAACCCAAGAAATACTTGGAGTCATCAGAAGCTAGATTCTTCTTTAGCCCTTGGAGGGAGCATATCCCTACTTTATTTCAGACTTCTGGCCCCCAAAATCGTCAGAGAATACATTTCTATTCTTTAAAGCCAGCAAATTTGCAACAATTTTTTACAGCAGCCCTAAAAAAGGAATACTCTGTAGGCCATCAGAAAGAGAAGGCTAGAACCCTTGGGCATGAACTAAGGCTACAGACCACAGGTAGAATTTTTCCTTCCTCCTTGCTTTTACAGCTTTTTAACTGATGGAATTAGGCCCAGAGAGATAAACTCCTTTACTCTAAGTCAAATGATTATAAACATTAATCACACCTATAAAATACTTTCCAGCAACACCTAGATTAATGTTTGAATTACTGAGGACTGTAACATAGCCAAGTTGACATAAAACTGACCATCACAGAGGATAACTGGCTTGCTTAAAGTCACAAAACTGTAACAGTATTCTGACTTTCAACCTGGTCAAATATTAAAATAACTCTTAGATCAGCCAGCTGACATAAACAGAAGATGGATATCACCTAACATTTATTTGTATGTACGAAGACAAAGAAAATAATAACATATATTGTCTTCGCCAAGTCAACCTTAGAAACATGGCACTAAGAGAATTTCATCTGTAGACGAACTGGGATGAGAAAAGTTTGTCAAGGTCCACATTTGAGTAATAATAGATGGTGACTGTCCAGCTAACTGAAAATACTTCTGTGTTGTTGAAGGGGTTATTCATGTAGTGAAGGAAAAACAAATTGTCCCAGACAACACAGGAGCTTCTGTTGGCCTATGAAGGGATAGGGGAAAAAGAAGGTTGGGACACAGAAACCAGACAAAGACAGAGATTGAAATGGCAAATTTCTTCAAGTAGATATTGTGTTTATACCAAGTACCGATGCTACCTAACTTCAGTGGTTTGACTTAACAATTTTTTGACTTTACAAGTGTATGAAAGTGATATGCATTCAGTAGAAACTGTACTTTGAATTTGGATCTTTTCCTGGGATAGCAATATGCAGTCTGATGCTGTCTCATATTGTGGGCAGTAGCAGGGAACTGTAGTTCCCAGTCAGCCACAGGATCACAAGGGTAAACAACCAACACTCTACAGTGTAGCAGTAAATGAATTTTAACTTATAATATTTTCAATTTATGATGGATTTTTCAGGACTTAACTCCATTATAAGTTGAGGAGCATCCATAAATCCTTGTCCATATATTCAGTAGTAAATTATTTGGTTCTTGTTAACCTAAGAGTCATTTGGATCTATTGGAGGTTTGTATCAAGCTGAGTCTTGTTTCAAGGTGAGCCCAGGGCAGGAACACAGTCTACCTACAGCAGCACTGCCACATTGGGTTTTGACCAGGGTGACTTGACTAACCTTCCCCTCAACTTGATTAAACTTTAGACTAGTTTTTTCTAACTATAGCCCTTTGATCTCCCTTTTCTCAGGGCATTTACTTTAGAAAACTTGCAGTTGTAAATTCTTTCTTTGCCTCTTTTCAGATGGTAATTTTTCTCCCAATCTCTTTTCAGTTTTAAAACCCAGGAACGTCTTTCTCTAAGACTTAGGAGCCATCCCTTTGTTATGTGGGAGGGTAATTAACTTTGATAAGCACCAATTAACAAATATAGAGAGCCTAATTACATTAACTAACCCATCCCCCCTCCCATATTCTCCAGTACTTTTCACTTTATCACCACATGCTTAGATACTTTCCCACCTTTTGTTTCAGTGGAGTCAAGGTTGATATCTCTCCTACTGAAATAGTCTTGAAAAAAGTCTTCATTCCTTGTTCAACTCTGTCTGTCCAGAGCATTTCTTTCTTTGACAGTATACATAAATCAGAGCTTCCCAACCATGTGCAGAGGCATGGAGAATGCTGTATATGAGATACATTAAAATATCAGAGATACATTAAAATATTTTTACCCTGAGCACTCAAGGCAGTTAGATGGAGCCAATGCACGGAAAGCCCCAGGTCAATAACCTCTGGGTGCAAGGAGCCTTTCATTTAGATATATTCATTTACATTTACATCACTCTCTATGTGAGGTCTTTCGAGAAATGCGCCAAATTCCTTATTTGATATATATTTATAGAATGTTTATTACGCACAAACATCACATTCAAATTTCAAGGCATTTCGAAGAAGCAGGGGAGGAGAAACAAAATTAAAGTGCCCATGAGGAACTTGACTATAACATCAACTAGTAAAAATGCTAAATAGGAAACTTCAAAGAACATAAGAACAAGTCACACAACATTACAAAGATCCAAAAAAAAAAAAAATTTAAAAAACCTGTATAAATTGAATTAAAGGATATAAAAGAGATGTCGAATTTTAAAAATGCATTATTATACGGAGGGAGTGAGGGCAAGATTTAGTAAAGGAGAAAAGTTGAGTGAGTTGTGAGCATTGTTGTTATGGAAAGCTTCATAAAGACTATGAGTTCTCCAAAATTTGATCTATGTTGTCAGGTGAAAAATAAAATAAAGTGGACAACTTTCATTTGGACCTGAGGGGCAAGCAGAACAGGTTACTCAAGGTTTCTGTGGTGATTCTCAAGAGATGCTGTAGAGTCTTTAAAGAACTTGGCTTCTGTATTGGTAAAGATTTGGTCCTACCTGCAGAAGTGCTTGTCTGGTGTCACTGCTGAGGTGAGGAGAAATCTGGTGTTACCTCAGTGGCATGGGGGAGAAGGAGGAGGTGGACAGTGGAAGACAGTGGATGGTGGCGTTGTGTGTTGTTCCTTGGTTCTTCCCTGCCAACGCAGAAAAGAATTACTTGTTGGCAAGATTTAGAAAAAGTAAGATTTATTGAAAGTACATTTTAGAAGGAGGAGAGCTGTGCTAAGGAAGGCTGCAGCCCTGTGGAATTTAGGAGGTGAAAAGATAAGATAGTATACCCAAAAGAAGGGGTGGGTTTCCAGCCAGGAAAGCTGTAACAACACAGAAATGGGAAGGTCTGTTTATATTTGGGCCATGATAGGAGGTCCTAGATGATCTGCATGTGCGGTCACCTTGACTGACAGTTGGCTGCCATGTAATACTTTGCCTAGTGCGCATGTGCTTACCTAGAGTTTAGTCTGTTATAATTAGATTCATGAACTTCCAGGCATAGTCATGAAATTATGATGGTATAATGAGGCTGAAGTTAGGGGCAGGACTTTCTGCGCACGTGTTCATAGCTGGTTTAGCCAGCAGCTTTTATGACCTTTGTGCTCTAGGATTTGGGGGTAATTCATAACCCTAAAAGGAAGGTATTTCTGAGAGGTCTTTAAAGAAAATCTTCAAGGGAAGTTTCTGTGGTTACAGAGCTGGGCTTTCCCTCCTGTCGCTCATGCCTGACTACCTAACACTGGCAAGTGATGCTTCCTGACTTGCCCAGCCCTTGAAGCTTTCCCTGAAATAATTTCTTCTTGCTCTGCTTTGTGGTTACAGGCTGAGCTCCTCTAAATATTTCCTGTGTCTCAACTTGAAATTGAGGTTAACCTGTTATTTCCAAACTACTGACCACTGTTATCCATCTTCGGGCCTGAATTCCAAAGACCCCATAACAGTTTCTAGGTGATTAAAAAAATATGTGATACTTCCCCCTTGCCTCCTGGCCACCCATGACAATTCCAGTCAATTCCAGTTCCTTTTGGGACTGAATACCTCTTCTGGACCCTTCATTTTTCCATCAAGTTGATTCTTTGAACCTGGAGCCCTCACAATAGACTACAGATGACAAGACCTGAGAGACGATCTGACATACGGGTCTTTCTGGCAACTCCTGCCTCCCTCTTATTTATTCATTCAGCAATTGAGCCCTTGCTGTGAGCTAGGAACAGTTTTCAGCCTGGGGTACAGTTATGAAAGCATTTGCTTTCTTAGAGTTGAATATCATTGGGGAGACCAAAAATACACATGGAAATGTTACAAGAAGAAGCATGGGCTTCTATGAAGAGAAGGTGGCCAAACCTGACCTGAAGGATCAGAAAGGCTTCTCAGAAGTGACTTGCCAGCAGTTGAGACTTGAAGGATAAGCAGGAATTAGCCAGGTGACTGTCTTCTCAACGCCTCCCCCTCCCAACCCTGGTGTCCAGTCTCTGCATTTCCCAGGCTCCAAAGGACACCCCTGTTTTGGTGCCTTATCCTAGCTTTCTTTTCCCAGGAAATACTGCATCTCCACTAGTCACTCCAAACCTACCCCTGACATTGAAAAAGTAGGTCCATGCTTCACATTCTCTTGGGACCTCTGTAAATAGTGCTTATGTTCACATGATCTGAGATCAACATTCTGACTCCATCACTAACAAATTTTGTGAGCAACAGAAGTCATATTTTCTTTTGAGAGATCCATTTTCCTCATCTGTAAATGGGATAATGCATGACTGACTGCTTCACAGAGAAGTTGAATAAAATAGTATTGTTATAGTTGTTAAATTTTAATGGAGAATTGAAGAGAAATATTATCAATTTCTGTTAGGTAATTTGCTCTCAAAATACCTATCCCCTCACGTGTTTGCACTTAATCATAATCTCCGCCACCACCACCATCATCATCATCAATGCTAACATATTTTGATTGCTAACATGGTGAATGCACATAGAGACACTGTAGAAATACTTATTCAAATCATTCAATCTTCTCAACAATTCTATGATATTAGTATTATTATATTCCATGTTTACCATGAAGAAATAAGATAGGAAGAGATTAAACACTTTGTCAAAAATCAAGATAGTTATGCCTGTTAGCATGTCACATCTGACCTCCCTTTACCTCCAAAGTATCTGCTTCTAGACCCTTCCTCTTATTGTGCCCCGACTATTGTTTTATGTGGTCTGCATTAAAATCCAGACACAGCTTGGCCAGCCTTTATTTTTATAGCATCCCGGCAGAGCTCTCTTTTACACGTTGCAATTGCAGAAGATTTCTAGCCACTTGTTAAACAGGCAGACACACAGAGTTACAGCTGTGACAGTGCTCCACTTGATAGTCACCACTGGAAATCTGATTTCATTGAGTTAGGTAGCGAAGAAGCAGGTAAAATGAAAGCCTCCTGCCAAAAGCGTTAGCTGTCCTTTTAAACAACAATATCAACTTCTATTTGCGGGGAACAGTATGCATATCCATCAGGACACCTGACTCGTCACCTCTATTCCAGTCCCTGGATTAGTCAAAGAAGTAAACAAAGAAAATATGATGCTATCAGAGAACCCTGTGTCTTTTTGTTACACTGGGATGTTTTGACTACTGATAGTCACCATTGACACTCAAGATAACAATGAAACACTTGCTCCTTTTCTCACTTGAAATTCATAGGAGACTTTCTTTGGAATATACAGAAAATTGAGTGTCCTGGATAGGACATGTTTAAGGCACTCTCATGTAGGCCATTTTTAAAATAAAGCTGAATCTGTTACCTTTGAGGAGGGGCATACCTAAGGATGTTCTATTCTATATGTAGTGAGGTAATAGAAAAAGTAAGACTATGAAAGAATGAGCCAAAAAACAAAAATATATTTATTTAAATAATGTAGTCGACTCAGGAAGCTATATACTTATTGAGAAAAAGTTAAATCACTTATTTGCTGAATGACCCTGGCACCTCTCCCACCCTCACCCATTACATTGTCCAGCAATGAGTTAACTTACGAGGAAGGAGCTGGATGCACTGAAGGGCCACAGAGTCTCCATACTAATGCTAGCAGAGAAACTCCTTCAGTTATTAACAGCTGGGCTTTAATCTTCATTTTCCCAGAAAGGTTATTTCTTATAAACAGAAAGTTTATGTTGCCACAGGCTTAGCCAGATATTTTCCATTCCTTGCATACTCTCAATAAATATATCAAGTAGCACCAGAGTAAGGTACCTCTCTGAGAGAACATCCCATGGTGCATCCAGTTATACCTAAGCATCTATCTTTACCTGACAGTATGAGCCTAGAAGCACTGGGTATCTAAGGTTAGAAATAATATATATAATTTTTTTTGTACAGGAAATGGGGATGCATGTAGCAGCGAGTCGAATTTAGCAGTGGATTGAATGAATGGGTACATTCATTCTTGCTTGAAATCTTCTCTAATAAACCTTGACTTGACCCTAATTTGACATGCCTTATTTATTTGACTTGCCTCAGGCAATTTATTAATTTCTCAGATAAAATTGGAATGATGATGTCTTTTGTGTAAGTTCATATAAAAATTAAATAAGGAAATTCATGTAAAGAACTTAGCACCATGACTGGGCCTAAGCATGTACTCAACTAATATTAGGAGTTATGTATGCAGTGTTTGGCAAAAGATTTAGTGCATACTAGGCACTTAAAAAAATAAACAAAGTAAAAAAAAAAAACATTATTCTCTCACTTTCACAACTATTGTCCTTCAACCTTTAACTTCTTTCATTAGGAAACCTAACTCTAATTGCATTTTGGCTATTTGCAAAAATTACATCATGTTTCATAGAACAAAATTCATCAGTTAAAAGTATATACCGAAATGGCACTGACTGAAAACAATTCCAAAACAGCAGCTCTCAAAATATACTGAGCGATGAAAGCATAATTTATTGAAAAAACGTAAAGACAACAGGCATTGTGTTGTATGAGTTCATCTTGTTTGGATTTAAAAGATGAGATCAGATAATAGGCAATCATAGCTGGTATTTTACCTCAATTTAATTCTGCAAACATTTGTTAAGCAACTGCTATCATTAGAATACATTGCTAGGCTTGTAGGGGGTGCAAAACTTAAGAAGGGTAACCCTACACACACACACACACACACACACATTCATGAGGTTATTATAATCCATTAGTTAAAAGTGAGAGACGAGGTAGAATAGGAAAATACACAATGTTTTGAGGAAGCGAATTCAGAGAATATTTAGTTTCAGGCCTGGCTAGACCCAGATCCGGAGGCATAAGTGATGTCTGATTTGTTTCTCTCTATATACTATTTCTGTTTTAGCTGTTTTTTTTTTCTGGTTAACTTCATTATCATTGTGACTCCCTTTTGCTGTGCTATTAATACTGTTAGCTAGGTCCTAGATTCACATTCTCATAGTTGAGCAACTATAAAGGAAAGAGAGCCTTTCTTTCCCAAAAGTTTCTGTGAAAGGTCCAGGAATCCAAACTGTTATTCTTATTTATATTGTGGAACCATCCATCAAGCTATCAATCTTGCCCAAGGGAAGGAACGTTCTGGCTGATCAGGCCAGGGTCATGTGCTCATCCCTAGCACTTAAAGACTAGAGTCAGCCTTATATAAAACATTTAGATTAAAAATAGTATAATTATAATAGCATTTTCTAAAAAATAGAATATGTATGCTGAACAATTAAAACCTATAGGATGAATTAGTTAAGATTATGTTAGAAAGTGGCGATAAGAATAACATAAAAGCACTTTAAACAACATGAGCTTCTCTCTCTCTCTCTCTCTCTCTCTCTCTCTCTCTCTCTCTCTCTCTCCCCCTTACAGTCAAATCTGAGAGGTAGTCAGCTCCCAACTGATAAGATACAATCATGGTATAAAAAATCTAGGCTCGTGTCTCTTATTGCTCCAACATGGGTTTTATTCCCAAGAATATAACATGATCCAAGATAGTTGATAGAGCTACAAACTTTGCACAACATTCTAACAAGTAGTACAAAGTATGAACTTGTAGAAAAAGCTCCCCTATTTTAAGGATGTGTTTTGGAAGTTGCACATATAACTTCCAAATGCATCGTATTGGCCATAACTGAGTCACATGGTCACATCTAGCTATAAAAGAGCTTGAGATATGCAGTCTTTATTCTACCCAGCTAAAACTTGGGGGTTATATTATTATGGAAAGAAAAGGAAGAATGGGACGTGAGATCAGAAAGACATCTTCACCAAACACATGGAAATAAAAAATTTAATACTTAATAAGTGCTATACAGATACAATAAGAAAATAATGGTTTGGATTTTGTCTTTCTGGAAAGCTATGAAACTCTAAAATGAGCTAGCTTATTAATAACGATTCCAAATTAGGGAAATGCTGATGCTTCTATACACTACGATAATGCTAAATAATGAGAAAAATAAAATTGTGCCAGCTAGATGCTTCAGGTGCATCATAAACATATCTTCGAAGATCCATTAGAGGCAATCTTCTGAGAATGTAATGACATAACTTCTTAGCCTTGGGAATTTCATCATTTTAGATCTCCCAATCATGTCATAAATAGTAATGAGCAGTTAACATGACAATTTAAGAATGGAATTAAGGAAATGATGTCCACATTCTATCATTAAGAAATTAAAGTCAGGATGCCAAGATGAGTTAGCCCAGGCGATAGTGAAAAATAATACTCAAACCAAAGAAATGGTCTTTAATGATTCCATAGTCTGGCATAGGGGCAACAACTTGTTCTTTAAAAAGCCAGAAGATAAATATTTTAGTCTTCAGGGGGCATATACAGTCTCTGTTGCATGTACTCAGTTCTGCTGTTGTAACATTAAAGCAAACACAGACAACACGTAAACAAATGAGTGTGGCTGTGCACCAATAAATGTTTATTTACAGATGCTGAAATTTTAATTTAATATAAATTTCATGCCACCAAATAGTCTTCTTTTTATATTTTCCAACCATTTAAAAATGTAAAAACTTATTATTAGCCATAGAAAAATATTACCTTTCTTTATTAATCACCAACACACTTTCAATGAACAGTGTGCATCGATTTAGAATTATTTTCTTTTTTCCTACTGATTGTTTTGCTTATATTTATTGAAATGTATTTCACATCTTTTAATCTGTATTTAAAATGAGCTTGTGTTTTGCATATCTTATTTCTTTCTTCTAGTAATTTGGCCGAGTGAATGTTTTTACTCTTTATATGCTGCCTTATCACCCAAAGAAAGATGGGGGGTTGGGGAAGGGGAGAAGATAGGGAGCAGGGCATTGAAGGGCTTTGGAAAAAGAGCATCAACAGCAAACGTCATATTTACTATTTCTCTGAATAAACAGGTTTCCATCAAAGAATGGAAAGAAGTCAAAGGACAGAACAGTTGCCTTTTTCTACCTACAATGTACCACTTCCCTTGGGTCAGTAACAGTGCCATGCCATACTGGAGCCTAAGGCAATTGGAAAAATCAGTAACACTCATCAAATCTTTATATACAGTTTTGATATTTTGTGCATCATGATTTTCTGCATTAATCTTGACTTTTTAATAATGCATTAAAGCATTGTTAATATTAATTACGACTTTTTTTCCCTTTAATATTTGTGCCAGAGGCAAGTGCCTTTCTCATCTTACCCTCCTCTTGACCCTATAGTCCATCCTTAGATTATCTCCTGGGAGGCACCCTTTCTGCATCCCACACAACTCAACAGCAAAAGCAATGAAGGTCCATGCTGTGCAGGGCACTGTTCCTGAAGGCCACTCAACCTTCTCACACCTGCACTTCTTTTTTTCTCCTTTCATGGTGTGGGTGCCTTTCTGGAACATCATCTGTGGCCTCCTCAGACAACACTGCCATGAAGTCCTTTTTTTTTTTTTTTTAATTAAATTTATTGGAGTGGCATTGGTTAATAAAATTATATAGTTTTCAAGTGTACAATTCAATAAAATGTCATTTGTATATTACATTGTGTTTTTACCACCCAAAGTTAAATTTCCTTCTGTCACCATATATTTGACTCCCTTTTGTCAATGACTATGAATCCAGGTGCAGGGAGAGGGACCACAGGACCCAAGGAGAGGGACCACAGGGAGGAGACATGGAAAAACCCACACATCCAGCTGCAACCCAACATCAATGCAAAGAACGTGTCGGAACCCGCTTCCTGCCAGAGAAGCCTTACGGTGCCAGGTAGACCCAGGAGGCAGATCTGGTGGTCCGGTCTGGAGATCACTGGGACGTCTCCCTGCCCCGCAGTGTCTGCACCGCGCCCACTGCACGTCGGGCCTGCGGGTTTGAAACGCGGGTCCCCGCTCAGCCGTTGAGCCACTTTCCCAAAGGAGAAACGACGCTCACAAAGGCCGCAACACTGGTGGGAGACTTTCCAGCCCCCCAATGTTACCCTAAACGCCCATCTCCCTACGGCGGCTCTGACTCAAAACGACGCAGAAAATGCCTCTCCTTCTTCTGCCGCGAACCATGGGCCGGGACCGGCGGAACGTCCGCAGCTGCCCGGGAGGGAGCCGCGGCGCCTCCAGCCTCTGCGCGCCCAGCGCCCGCGGCGGGCCAGGCCAGCCGGAGACCAGCGCGCGGCCAGAGCCAGCCGCCAGAGGAGGAACGGAGCAAAGGCTCACCGCTTCTGCGGCGGACTCAATCAGCCGGCGTTGGGCTACCCCGGTTTCCCTCAAGAGAGCGAGCTCGGGGAGCTGGGCGGCAGGGGAGGCCAAGCGCAGGAAGAGGGCGACCCCCGCGTTGCCGTGCGCGCGGGGAACTGCAGCCCCGGCCGCGCGCCCGCCCCGAAAGCTGCTTTGCAGGGTTTAGGCAAGGCCTGCGGCTGGGCCTTGCAAATCCGAGAGAGGAACAAAAGGATTAGGTACACCAGTAGCCTCAGGTCCTCCATGCGCACATTTCTTCTCTATAGACTTACACTCTGCATCAGAACTGGCTCTAGGTCTTCTGCTTATTCTTATGATAGATTCCTTCCTGCAGTCACCTGTACCCTAAGCTCTGGGTAACAATAGACCTTAAAGAATGTGGCACATCTGGACTTCATCGATCCAAGGCCTGTGGGATTACTTTTCTAAAGCGTGAGAAAATAAAACAAACGAACAAAAAACTTACCCTTGAATAAACCCAAAGGTTTCAACTTACTGTGATTGTGCTGGTGACCAAAAACTGTCTTTCGAAACTCTCATTCATTTGTTCATTCATTCACTCATTCATTCATTTTGACAAGGTGAGTCAAAGATAGATTATTTGTACTGTATTGGCTGCGAGTAATAATTGCTTCTCTCACCCCCACTACTCTTTAGGGACCTTCTTCAAAACTAACTAGTGTCACCTACTAAAAAGTACCGCGTCTTTGAAAATGTTTAATTGTATCATGCGCAATTCGTCTAAGGATGAAGGTATGTCATAAAGACTGCATGTTTTTATGAGCAGTTGGCCACAATTTTGATTCAAACTTTTCTGGAAAGCAACTGAACTTAGAGGAAAACAGGATCAGTTAAGAAAATTCATCTCTCTATAAAATAAAGCCAAATCAGAAAAAAATAAAATAAAACAAAACAAACAAAACTTAGATATAGATGAGACACTAAAGCATGTATTAAGTACCCTGCTTTAGTAGTCCCCCTAACCTCCTCTACGATGTATACAAAGAAAAGAGATGAAGCAGGAATCCTTTTATTTTTGTCTGTAGAAAATCTGCACTAAGAAATAGTTATCATTTCTATTCCATTGTATATCAGTAATGCTTTTTACTTTGTCTGAAAACAAACAGAACAGCAGTTGCTATCCTGTCTTTACTGGTGAAATATTTCTATTTATAGTTTTTAAGTATTGAGAGAAATAAAAATTAGATCATACATAAGGAAGGGGATAATTTTCTCTTTTCTTTTAACATTGAGAAAGAAGATGTGATTGACAAGACGGTATTCCATTTGTTTATTTGTTCTCACTCTGCAGGCCGTGTACTACCATCTATGGTAGTTATATCTAGGTTGAAATAATCAAATGTTTTATTCATTTTGAACCCTTTTACTCTGAAAGAGATGACCAGAATAATTGCTTTCCTCTCATAGCCTTCATTGTTATATATGCCAAAACAACAATCTCCTTATATTATTCATTTTATTTTCAATTCCCTACTTTCTCCTTAAAACAGAAAATATCTCAGTAATTTGTATCTCCTTACATGATTTATGAATGGAAAAGGAGAAAGAGGACATGAAAAGATCCTTAATTTAAATTAAAAGAATATTTCTAAAACGTTCTGTAGGGCTTCTATAACTGTAATAAATACAAAGGATAAAATGTAACAGAAAAAAAAGTTTCCTTGTTATTACTGTTACTTTTCCAGAAATTCATCTAAATACTTTTATCTTTTATACAAAAGAGAGAACACTTCTTCATATCTTAAATTTATATTAATTAATTCTTAGGAAGAGTAATGAGGTCTGTTATTCATATTCCATCATAGGAGGGAGAGAGAGAGTAGGAGGGGGATAGAGGGAGAGAGAGATTGAGGAAGAAAGGAAAAGGTGAAAATATAAGACTTATGTAGTTTAAGATAAAATATTTGGTAAACACAAAATGAAAATGTTAATGCTGGAATAATGTATAAAAAACTTTCTTATTCTTTTAACAATTAATGACTAGACAATTGGACCAACTTTGTAATAAGCTAGAGACTCAAGGAAGCTCTAAATGTAATTTTGCATTATAATTCTTTTTAATCAACTCAGGAATATAATAGCTTAATTGCAATTAATTATATTAAAAATATACTCAATATTTGTTTTTGCATTTGCATATATTTTTGATATTCTTAATATGACAAGCCACATACTTTGGTAATGTTTTTCAAAGTAAACTTTTTATGTGACTTTAATTCCCCAATATATGAGCAAAACTGATATATTTGGATTTGAGTCTTTCTAGAGCTTATTCATTAAGAATTTGAAAATTAGTTCACTCTTTGCCATTGTAGAAATTATCTCAAAATCTTTTATTATATTTTCAGTTATTCAGTAAGTATTCAAGAAAGAGAATTATTTCAAGTTGCTATTAATCTAATTTCTATAGACTTAAATGCAGTGCAAGAAAAGGTACTAGAAATAGTGGCAGAAGCAAGAACAGAAGATCCCTATGTGGTTAGGCATGAATCAATGTCTGGATATCAGTTGCTTTTCCATGTCTTCTTAAATTCAATAGTACTAATCTGAAGACAAGAAATGTAAGATGCAGAATACCATATTACTTTCATATATTCGTGTATTCTTTCATTTAATTAACATTTATTAAATACTAACCAATATTCTTTAAAATGAGAGTACTTGTCTCATGAGGAATTCACAAATAGATAATTCAATATGAGAGAGAGTTGATTTATGAATTTTAAAGTCTGAGTGAGCCTTCTATGATAGCTTGCTAATCCTGATAAAATATGAACTTGATAGCTAAATATCAATTCACAAATATGTACTATATAGCTAACATTGTGTTTAATATGAATAATTAAAAATCATCTATTTGAATATTCCAATGCTCTTGGTATAGAGAAAATATTCATAGAATAACAAAAATTATACACTGAATAAATTTGGGATCTAACCTTTTTTTTAATCCTCAAGAGTTCAAGCCAAAACTTAGGGGCTTTTTCATTAACACTCTGAAATATCAATATGGCAAGAGATTGGAAATGAAAAATTCAGTAGAAGAATCAGCTCATGTATTTTAAAGGTTAAATGTGTCTTTCAAGATTAGATTGTTACTCCTGATAGAATATGAATTCAAGAAAATTTCTTGCTTTAAAACCCAGAAAGACCAGGAACTTGATCCTTAACACTGATTCGACTACAGTCAAATTCATAATGAAAAAAATTGATATCACTGGATCAAACATCCGAAGGTTAAGAGATAGTATGTATTGCCAAAAGTTTTTCAAAACTGTCTGCCAGTCAATTCAAAAGGGTTCTTTCTGAAATATGTAACTCTGGTGACTTTTCTATTTTGGTTTAGTTCATAATAAAAAAATTAGAAAAATAAAATACTTTTTAATAGTTTTAAAAGCTATTGTATAATATTAACTACATTTTGGGGGAACAATAATATGTTGTTCCTTTTGATAAGCATGTATAGATTCTCTCTCTCTCTCTCTCTCTCTCTCTCTCTCTCTCTCTCTCTCTGAGAGCTTTTAAAGTGGATCATTGGTTGAAATGTGGGACTTGTGTGGATTTTTATTAAAATGAGAATTAGGGAAATTAAATTAAAACTATAATACAGTACCACTAGACCTTGACCATTAAAGGGCTATAATGAAAAAGGAAAATACCAAGTGTTGAAAAGTCTCATACATTGCTCATGAGAGTCTAAATTGGTTCAACCACTTTTGAAAAATTGCTTCACTGTACTGTTGTGATACAGCAATTTAATTTCTAGGTATATACACCAAAATGCACATGTATTCATCAAAAGATACCCTGGAATATTTAAATCAATACTATTCATAATGAGCCCAACTAAACAGGAAAAAATACAAATGTAGATCAAGAGTAGAACAGGTAGCATGGGATGTTTGTGACATATATATCTAACACAATGAGAATGAACGAGCAACTCATACAACACTGTGGTTGAATCTCAATTAAATTTTAAGCAAAATATGACAGGTATAACAGTAAAGTTCTAAAACAACAGGAATTTATAGCATAAAATTTGTGGTTAGAATAGTATTTATCTTTGGTGGGGTAGTAGATGAAAAGGGATTTCAGAGGGCAATCGGCTTGCTAGTAATATTTGTATTCCTGATCTGGGTGCAGGTTAAAATGTATTTGTTGGGTCATATGATAATTCTATTCTTAATTTTTTGAAGAACCTCCATACTGTTTTCCATAGTGGCTGTATCAATTTACGTTCACACCAGCAGTGTGTGAGGGCTCCTTTTCCCCCACAACCTCTCCAACACTTATTTTCTTGTTGATGACTGCTATTCCAACAGGTGTAAAGTGGTATCTCTTTGTGGTTTTGATTTGCATTTCCTTAATGGTGAAGTTGAGAAAATTTAACTTTGGGTAGTAAACACATAATATAATATACATATGATATATTATTGAATTATATACTTGAAACCCTTATAATTTTATTAACTGTCACCCCAATAAATTTAATAAAAATGTATTTGTTAAATTTATGGGAATTTTGCAAGCAGTACTTATATGATTTGTAGCATTTTTTTTGTATTTATTCTTTAGGAAAATTTTGGAAGAAAAGATGAGAATTTAACACTGGAGAGGAAATAGATTTGCTCCTGTTATAGTTTTTAGGTATCATTTCAAATAACAAGAATTTTTAAATCATTTCAAGTAAGAAAAAAATTAAAGACATTAAACAATGAAAGGGAAACTGCCTAACCTTGTTCATTAATTACAGTAATTGTAAATTTGTGAAACAGCCTTTTCCAGTAATAACCAATGCATTTTATAAATCAATCTATGAAAATTACCTTGATAATTTTCTGAATCTGTACAAATATATGGAATACTCTGCATAACCCTATTCCAAAGCATAAGTCTGTAAAGGATTAAAGGTCATCGTAAATTAGAGGTCATGTAAATTAGAGGCAGTACATAATCTAGTATTAACCTACGATTTTATTCTCTGACATAAAATCAGTAACACAAGAACAAACCCAAATATGCAACTCAAAAATACTCAAGAACATACCCCAAACCATAACCAAATAACTTACTTTGTGCTTACAAAATGTGTATTGGTTGAAATATACAGTATTTTAGCATCTTATTACTTCTTTGGGGTTGTTTTTACAGACAAACTATCTTTATATGTAAATTGATGGGCGTTTATAGAAATAAATGCTGACCGAGAATATCTTCCTCTTATATTCAGTTATTTTGCCATACACATTTTTAGGGAAAATATTAATTTAATATAAAGTTATTTATCAAATCGCTAAATTTTTGATACCCTAATGCTTTTTTCTTAAAATAAAACCACTTGTCAAAAATATTGCAGTTCTGAATGTACTACTGCAGTTCTAAAAGACATGCATTTATAGACTGTCACTGGAAAACATTATAAAATTTTGAAAGAAAACAAGATATAATTAAAATTACCAAATATAAAGCAACTATAAAGGTGGACTTAATTGTGTAAAATCTTTTACAGGTACTTGATTAATACTAAATTTCATTACCATAAAATATGTAAGTGGGAATTTCACACAGGGATTTACACTGATGTCATGTCTCCCAGATCAAGCTCTGCATCCATCCCTCCATAGGTCTTGTCAGCTTGTCAGGACTGTGCACTGGAGCATAGTATATGTTCCTGCTGTCCCTAGAAGTTTCAGCTTTTTCCAACGTCCATTTTAAGTGAAGAGTATTCTCTCCTTTATCCTTGCCTTACAGAACATTTTGCCTTCTCTCCTCCCATAACACCTAGAATCAACTTTTTAAAAAGTTTAAGGTTTTGTCAAAGACAAAATAAACCGTTAACTTCAGTCTACTTTTATTTTCTAGAAATAAAATATAGAAACTTCCTTAGTCAAGGGTCTGGTTAAATATTTGAAATGGTATAAAGGGAAACATACATGGAAAACACAAATTATTTTTTAAAAAGTAAATTATCTTTCAAAATGATTATATAGATTGGGTTTCCAGTACCACTAATGAGCAAGTTTTCAAAGACAGAATAATGGAAAAACATAAAATTGGTTAGGGTAAATAGAAAGAGTTAAAAAGAAATTTCAAATCTCTTTACATATTTGGAAAACTGAGATCAAGGCCTTAGACTTCTCTTTCCATTTCTCAGGCAAGTATTCTTGCACCTCCATGTGCTTCTGCATGTTTGTGTGCATGTGTATATGTGTATAAAAGTGTGGTGTGCACACACATATATGAAAAAATGCATAAACTCCACTTTGATCAGTCAAATTGTTGTAATTCATCCCACTCACATTTTTATAACATAGACAAATTTAGATAGTTCTGAAAACATTTTTATCATTAAATAAATAGGTATGTTCTATAGTAGAGATCTGGCAAAATAGAAACCCACAAAAGTTTTGCTTTAGAAAGTATTTTTATGCTTTACTTTTATTCTGAATCAATATCCAGTCTGCTTTAGTTTAAATTACCCCAAAGTTTTCATTAGGCATTTTTTGTTTTATTTCTTTTCATGGAGAGTTAAGTTACCAAAACAGAGCAATTTGTTCCAGGTTTAATTTAATAAATTATTTTGTGTGGCATCCTTGAATTTAAAAAGAACTACAGAGGGATATGAAAATTTTTATGTGCCTTTCCCTTGGCCCCAGATAATTTGCATTCAAGAAAATTGAAAAGATGATATGATTGACAAGGTTAAGGTTTAAATTGGTTTTGCTTTTCCTACTTAGTCCCATAAAAGCTTTCGCTCTAAGAAGTTCCAGGGCTCCTTGGAGAAATAGTAAGATACTAGGACTTAAGTAAGGAATACATAATAAGAGTTGAGGAAAGATTATTAGGGTCATATTATTAGTAAACATGAGAAAATGTAAATTAAAATTAGAGTATTTGAACATCAAAAAATAATAAATCCAACTACCTAAAACATATCACATGAATACTATGAGTTTATAATGATACTCTGGCAATGCTCTTTTTTTTTTTTTTTACGACTGGAAGTTATTTCAAAATTTGACTAATAAAGGGAAAGAATCACATATTAATTTTACATTTCCCATACAAACTGTATTTCAAGACAACCAAACAGTGGGTGAGGGCTCTTTATTCTTTATAAAAGTATTAAAGTTACTATATGCAGAAGGTATAATAAAATTAGAAAATTGCTATTTTGCAATACCTTACAAAATAATGAATCTAAGTACTGACCATCAATTAATGCTAAAACCATTTGTTGTAACTATATGTTGTAAGGTTGATGTGGAAGTCTATGATAAAGGGATCAGTCAGAAACTTCATGAACCCACTGTTGATGTTGGAAGCACTGAAAGTGGGTTGACTAGACATTGGGCCCTTCATGCTTTGATGCAATAAATATACTGCCTAAAACTGAGCCTGACCGTATTCATGTTTTTAGTTCAAATTACAAGATTAAAAGTACTATAAAAATATAAGAACGGGATAAATGACATTATCCATAGGCCAGATACAGAGTGTGGGATTTTCTAAATGATTCCGCTTCTCAAATCATTGAATCACTGCCATAACCAAAAAAAAAAAAAAAAAAAAAAGGTGTGAGGGACTATTAAAGAATAAAAGAGATTCAATGCATTCCCTAAATCTGTATAAAACAAGGGACTTAATGCACATAAATAGTGCATTTCTAGATTTTACTTCTGAAATAATATGAATTCTGAGAAAATACAGCTTGAGTAAAGAATTCTGTCTATTTAATTCCTGCTGCAATCCAACCACTCAAATGATTTTTGCTATTTGTGGAGAATAGGTATGCACCTGAGATTTAGAATGAGACTTATAGACTCAGATCATTTTTGTCTTGGGCACATTTAAGAACCCAGATTTGGGAAATGAAGTTGTCTCTTGGGGAGCTGGACTTAGCTCTACAGTTGCCCCAGAAAGCCTCAGGATAGAATAGGCTTAACAACAACCCTCTCTTCCAGCAAATCCCCTGAAGAATAAAAAGGATAGAGTGCTCTGGTCAGATTGTTGTGCCCAAGAATATCGCTGGAACTTGTGATTGTCCCACATATTTGCACTTGATAAATTAGAGGCTTCCCTCAGCAAGAGGAAAATTTCCAACATGCTACTTCAATCGCTGATAGTTCACTACAGTATTTTCATCACTTGTCTGTCCCCTTATTACTAGAGAGAACTTGGCAGCTTAAATTGCTCAGATGCTGGATACTATGGTTGCTGATACAGCAGGCAAAGAAGGATCACAAATTCCGTAAGAGGCACAACTGAATGAAGATGGGGTCAAAGAATTATTGCTCACAACAAATATTTGAAATAAAGGTACTCCTAGACAGTTATTGTACAGATAAAGCAAGATTTCACCAAATTTGGGAAGAAATAACTTGGTCTCAAAAGTATAGATACCAGATTTGGTATTCGTAAAGGTAAATCAAGATAAGCCTCCACAGATCAAAATGTACCTAAGTAATCACTCTCCATAAATATTCTACCTGGAAAAACAGGACTTAATCTGTAGGGCCTGACCTAGAACTGTAGATATATAAAGTTAGGTTAAGACAAGTCAAGGATAAAGGGAAGAGAAATAGTGATTGGTGTACTAATACTATGAAAAATAAATTGGTTATTTTTTCCAGCTTAAAGTTCTTATTTTTCACCTCTGTGTACATAAGAACTAATATGTGTGAATTTAATAGAATATTACCATTAGTATGATTATTTAATCAGTCACATTATGAATAAGTGAGAGCAACTTCTAGATAATTCAAAAGAAGAGGGCTTGTAGATAGCAGAGAAATATTGTTTATCAGAAGCAATTATTAAAACAGAAAAATTTTATCATTATTTTGGCTATAGTTAATATCATCATAAAATAGATTTGGGCATTTGCACCTGATAACTAAATAATATCAATCAGTACAAACAGAGTCGAAAGACACAGTCATTCTTTTCATTAAGCTTAGGTTTTGAAAGTGGCAATACAAAGAATGGGAATCAGAATTGTCTAAGTAATCTGGGCTTAAACCCTTCTTCAATATATTCTATTTCTTTCATGAATTGAAATGAACAAAAGGATATTTAAAATATACATAATGAAAAAAATATACACATAAATATATATAGATATAATATTTACATATAATATTATATATAAATATATATACAAAATATAGGCCTTTGAAAAAAGATAGCAGTATTCACACACAATATCTCTCTGGTTATGAGCAAGGGGATATGAAATAAGCATTGAACAAATATAAAAATAGTTGAACAAACATATCCCTGGTAATTTTAGTTAATTTAGTCTTGAAATAAGTATAAATACTTACATTGATTAGGAGTACAAATTTTAATATCTTTATCAAAGATAAAGACTTAAGGCAGGTCTAAAATTTTTTTAATAGAGTAATTATTTATTAAATATTAATGTAATTTAATATCTATTAATTAATAAAATTTGTAATAACCTTGTCATTGAGCAGACAATAGAAGTTATAAATAATGAACAATTTGATAGAAATTATCAAGAATCATATTTATAAAGATAGCACACTATTAATTTTAAAAAAGTAATTCTGAAGCTGAGAAGTTAAATGGAGAAAGTTCAGTGCTTGAAATTGTGCCTCTACTTCTCAAATTCACTGTTCAATAACTGAGCTATAAAACTATGTCAGTGTTGCTATTAGAATGCAGTAGGAATTCTACTTGAGGGTTTGCTGGTTAAAGGAGAAGCTTTATGCTTTTTCTATTCAGAAGTTGGACGGTGGCCTAAATTTAGAGTTACTGTAATCATTTACATAATCCTGAGGTCTCTGTGTAAAAATATTCTCCAACTTTTGAAACAAGCAGAGGTAAAGTGGCCAGAAAATGTGGCCCACTGAAGTTGTTATATAAAGATAACAATAAGAAAGCTATTAGACATGGTGAGGTCTCAGTACCTGCTCATCACAAAATGCTATGAGGTTATTCCACAAAGTACTTAATTATAAATAGTTTAATGGCATTAAGATCATTTACTTCAAATATCCAGTCCCACCTGAATGCAAAATCTGATTAACGACAATATTAATTTGTAAAGGTTTTAGCAATAAATGTAGATATATATGATCAATAAAAATATGTGGCATGTTGTAGAAGATAATGACCATTTTTTATGAGAGAGTAGACCACCACTGTGTATAAAATTAATGCATCCAAAAAAAAAGTTTAAATAAGACGTCTGAACGTTACCTGGACAGTTTAGAGACAATCACAGTGTGAAGATCTGAAGTGGTCTAGGTCCAAAGATTGTATTCCTATGTGATATTACAGTTATAAGAAGAACAATCTTAATAACATGAAAAGAAATTATCATTGTCCAAGACACAGTGAAAATTCAGGAACTCAAGGTAACAGAGAGCCATGTTCAACAAATAGGACCAAATATTAAATAGCAAGGTATAAACAAAAATCTAGGGGAAAAAAATAAGTGAGAATCTATAGGAAATCAAGTCACATATTTCACTCCAAGTTAGCTTAAAGTATCTAAAATTTAAGTCTTAACATGTGTGTTAACCATGGTTAAAAACTAATGATAGTCATTCTAAGAATATTTCTCTGGAGTGGTGGTTGTGTATATGATGCAATTTATGTAGCAAGCTTTGATATGATAGATTTACGAGACCCCCTGCATCAAAGACTTTAAGCAGTCCTGAGATCTTATGTTATTTTTTTAAAAAGGGGGGGGTTACATATATCCCCCCTTTTTTAAGAAATATTAAATATTTGAGAAATATTAAAAGCCAACAGAAATAAACATTTTTTGTAAAGATGTCTAGTTACCTAGGGCACTTAGCATCTTGGAATCTGCATAAAGTTAGAAAGTATATTTAATGAAGAAAAGATATATAGAGATTTGACAGTAATTTCCTTTTTTCTAGGTGATTTCCACAAAAGTCTATAGGCTTATGAGTTATGCAATAAAACCTATTACCTATGAAAGAGCATAGAAAGAGCATAACTTAGATTATAGTGAACAATTGCTTTAACGATCCCTTTGAAAATCTCATAGGTTTCATATTAAAGCAACAACAACAACAATTTTATATGTTGTAGAAGTCAAAGACAAATGCAGTTAAGTGCCCTGGATGTCTCTCCACCTACCTACCCAACCACCCACCAAGTGGCAGCTTAGTAATTCATATGATTTTCATTGGAGCTATGCTATTTAAAACATATGGATGAAGGACTCCATTATAATTGCAGAGGAAGGTGAAAAACATAACACTATTATGGACACATTGAAGTAGCATAATCTTATTTTTCCAACTTGGTAATTGAGAGACTCTGATAGAAGATGTTCTTTTTATCTACTTTCTCTCTCCCTTAGTTCTTTCTGTGAAACATAAAATTTGTTTAAAAGCAAGATTGTAAATACAGGGAAACCTTTTCACCACACTTCAGAATTGTTACATCAAACTTCATCAGGAGCACAACAATTCTAAAATGGAACTCTTAAAGGCCATATAGTATGTGTTTTATGCATTTAATATAGTTCAATCATATGAAGAAAATGAAGTTAGCTGTCTGATTAAACATAAAATTAAGTAAGCATTTAGATTTCTTACTAATACAATTAAAATTTTTATTTATCATGATAGTAAAATTATAAATATAAGTAAAATGTGTTCAAGCCCTTGCACCTTCTCTCAACAAAAAAGTAAGATCATTTTAAAACAAAATAAAAGTTAAAATTAGCCACAAAATGATAAAAATGCAATAAAAACACAGAAACAAAAAAAAAACAGTTGAAAAAAAGTGCAAATTAGCTTTAACTAGATGTTAGCCTGTTAATAGCCCCAATGATACAAAACATGAAATTAGTTATTTAAAATAAAGTGCATTTATTACAAATATATAATAAAGAATAAGATTACAGGTGCATGTAGTCTAGTGTGGTAATAATAGGCTCACCTCTTGGAAGTAATACCAAACCAGTAATATATTTTTATGTGTGTATATATATGTTTATATATATACATATGTATGATTATATGTGTATACATAATCATATTTGAGGTAAGATCATTTGCCTCTTAAGAAAAAATTTAGTGATAAACATTTTTAAAATTTTAAAATAAAATTTTAATGGTTAATGCACAACTTTATTTTTATAACAAAACTACATACTGTTCTAAAAACATACACTGCCTCCAGAATTACTACTGAATCTTCTGGTTTCACTCTTCTTGTCCCAATATTACCTTATCCCACAATCATTATCCCTGATCTTTCCTACCAAACACATCGAATACTTCACAATAAAAAGAGACAGACTGCTGATAGTGCAACAGAATAGGTGGATTTTAAAAACATTTGTTAAATAAAAGGAGCCCAACACAGAACAGTTTATATTTTATGATTTCAAAACTAGTTTATAGTCATAAAAACAACAACAACAGTGGTTGCCTCTAGAGAGGAGGAGACACATTGTGAACTAGCACCTGGGAACTTTCCAGAGTTAGAGAAATGTTCTTTATTTTATATGGCAGGGGGGTTACCCCAGTTTGTACACTTGCCAAAATTGCATACACTGTATGCTTGAAAATCTATGTATTTTATACTATGTAAAACATACGTCAATATGTAAAAATAAAAATAAATATTGAAGAAGAAAGGGGCATAAGACAACAACCATACCAAAAATTGTTAACCTGGTGTCCTAAGATTTCAAACGAGATCCATGGATGGGCTTCATTTGATCTATAGAACCCTGTAAGTTCACTGCAAAATGTTATATCTTGAGGTAAATGCATTTTCCTAAAAGATGAACAGTGTTATCATTAGATTATAAAAAAAGACTATGCACCTCCAATATATTTAAAACCCCTTGGTTAACCTCCTGAATTTATAAACGAAGAGGACTTTGCACAAGGATACATAATTCATTAGTTTGTGTTCTAACAGTCATATTTTTCATATTCAGTGTCATTTCCCACAGTATCAAGCTTATTACTTTTATGATAAAACTTTGAAAAATGATTTCAATAGTGTTCCAACTTTATGAATTAAAAATATTGTTATATTACAGATGAGTTTTTAACATAAACAATAGTGGTCTCAATTAAAATCTACATTGTGAAAAATGAAGTAGAATGGTTGAAAGCAGTGTTGCTAAAAGAAGAAGCTTAAAAATTAGATTTTAATTACAATGTTTTAATTTGAATTGAGTAGAAAAATTTAATGTATATATACATATATATACACATATATATGGAAAACTGTTATACATAGAGATGACAATTATGATTTGTCTATAAGAGAACAGTCAGGATTCAAACACTCTGTCCTCCAAAGTCATGGTACAAATGGAAACATTCACAAAATATAATCAGTGTTTGGAAGTAAGCATGCTGGATTCAGAACTACTAACATCTCAATCAAAGCAGGCACTTACTCTCACGACATATTTTCACTAATTGATAAATTCAAACACTTAATGCAAACATTTCATGCACAGAGCAGAAAAGCAAGCTCAATGTAAGAGGATGCTTTTACAATTAATCTATGATAAAATCTCTAAGACTAATAGTGATTTCTAGCTCTAGTGGATGATTTTTCAATAGAATCACAATTTATGTTGAAAAAAATTACCAGAGCATTGCTTAACAACTGGTTTACCATGGGATAAATTTGCTTATATATTTTTTTCTAAAGAATATTTATTTTATTTATTGATCTTAATGTTTTTCCTTTATGCTTGTTATTTTTTTTTTCAAAATATTTTAATCTGGTAAAAAGAATTCTAGGGAAGTTTGTGCAGCAATATTATCTCATATGTACTCTATGATTTAAATCAGTAGCAATACTAGAGAAATAAGAAGATAAAACACAAAGACATTAAAGACCTTCTAAATAACAATAGATATTCTCACAAGTCAGAAACAGAAAAGAAATATGAAGTAGTGAATAAGGATTAGATGTGTAGTTATAGGCAGAAATTTAGCCTCTATGGGTTAACACAGAATAAAAGTGCTTCACTTACAATAAGGGATGAGAACAAGGATCAATAATAGAATGTAGAAGCTGCTCATGAAAGGAGGCTTAAAACAGAACTGCTGTCAAGAATTATCCAAGACATCGGTATATACCAAACAGTGGACTTGTCCTAGACTGGGGTAGGTGAAAACAATTTAAAAAATCCAGAGATAGAGAAAACTAAACCCAGGAGAGGAAGAAAACAAAAGCCAATGACTAAAAAGGGAGTCTATAAACCCAAATTCTAAATCAAAATATGACATCTAATTCTATGACATTCACAAAATAAACAGTGAACATTAATTAACTCTAATGAAATTAGTTTTATAAACAGACTTAGAACAATTTATAATATCCTTTAACTTAAAGGAATCATAAGGTCCTCAAAATTATAAATTATTTATTCATTAATAAAAACCCAAATAATTATAAAACAGAAATGAAATGAGGGCAGAAACATAAAGATTATAGTTAAATTCTTGGATATGAAAAATATTGACACAGGAATTTAAAAAACTACACATATCTACACTAAAATCATGATAATTGTGAGAAACTTGGAAAGTTGTACTGAGTAATACATGTTGAATATAGTTCAGTTAGTTCTGTTTGTAAGTTTTGCTTTTGCACATTTTATTTTGGTTTTCATTTCCCTTCATGTTAAGAATACTAATCCTTTTAAAATTATTTTATTTTGTAAATATTTATTCAAGCAATAATTTGTCTTTTAATTTATGATATGTTTTGCCAAATACTCAGTGTTTCTTTAGTTTTTTGGGTTTATTTTTCTTATTTAGGATCATATGTACCATAATATTATACAAATATTCATCTAATTTTTATTGCAATGTTTTAGAATACTAGAATTTAAGTTTAAATTTTTACTGTATATATTATATTACATTAAAGTTTCAAGTCTTTAATATATGTATATGTTGTAGGTTATGAAATAATTACCTAACTTTGACAATACCATAGTTTTAAAAATTCATTTTTCTGCTTAATTGAAACAGCATCTTTCTAATATATTTAGTTTCCCTATCCAAATACATCTATTTAGGAGTTTCCTTTAGCTCTAATGCTGTATATTTTTTAAGTTTTGTAAGTGCTATATCATTTTTATCACAATAACTGAAGTAAATTATAAATATCTCATCATTAATTTAAAACGCAAGCAACTATAATTAAGTGAAATATATTGATGTAAAGAGGACATTTAATATGATTTTTTAAAACAAAATTAGTAGAATTTTATGATCATTTTAATATAGCAAGAGAAAAAAGTATACAAGGAGTAATTCTGAATTGTAAATTCTTTGCTAAAAACATTATAGTAGTATGTTAACCAAATTAACCACCATGTGAATATATGGTAGAGAAAAAGACAATAGTGTATTAGTTTAAGACACAATGAATTTGAAATGTCTGAGAAATAAAGGTCAACTTAAATAAGAATATGGTAGTCATGTTGCTATTCAAATATAAGGACATAAATGATGGTAGTTATCCATATGAGGTTGTGGGAGAAGATAAAGACACTAAATGTCCAAAGTAAAAATAGAAGACGAATATTAAACCTTTGACGCACCTACATTTAAGAGATGATCAGAGAAAAAGAAGCTAGAAAACTAGACTGAGAAAGAATGTTAAAATTTGGAAATGAGAACCAGTTCAGTGGTGGTTTGAGAAAAAAACCTGAAGAAGGCGGTGATAAGCACCCAAACATCACCTTACTGTGCACAGGATGGGAAAGGGTAATAATAATGATGAAGGTGTATTTGAGCACATGGTTCAAAAAGTTTGTGAATGTACCTATATCATTGATATAAAAACACTTCTTCAAACAGAGTAGCCTCATTTGGTAAAAATGTTTCTCCTTAAAACATCCCTTCACTATCAAGGAGTCTTAATTACATTGGTTCTATATCTGTTTTTACAGGATGATAAACACTGCAGTAAAGTAGTAAAAGTTCTGAAGGGATGAAACATCATTTTCTGAAGCCCTTTTTGTCCTGAAGGAACCACTTTGGTAGGCCTCACTGGTACTGCATACATAAAGAAAGTATCAAGTTGCTGCTCCTGCAGAAAGAACGTTGTTTTCAGGAGCCAGAGGATCATCTGGATCTGGTTCCTGATGCAAGAAATTCCCTGATTATTCCTGATAGTAAGCAGTTAGTCCCTGTCACCTGGTGGCACTTCTGGAGCCAGCCAGCTATGGCAGCTGGTAAAGGGCTTTCAATCTGAGTTTTAGTGAACACATTTGGTAGCAGGTATTGGGCCTTGAGAATAATATCAAATGGAGAGCATTATTGAGGACCAAAAGAAACAATCAACTGCCATCACCAGGAATAGAATTATACCCCTAAAACAGGGAGAAATTTCATCGGGAGCATCAGAAACTTGAGGGAAATTAGTCCCGAGTTAACAATGAATTACAGAAGAATAGATACAGGTGACTGAGAGAGGCAGTGGGCAAACAGGATAAATTTGTGAATACATCTGAAACCACAGCCATGAAAATCTTAATTTTCTGTAATTCTATTGAATGCAGTTTCTGTCCCAATAATTTGGATATGTAGAAGAAATGCAACTGGAATGGTGAAGCTTAGAACATAGAGGTGGTACTTAATAATTTTCAAAAATTTTAACTTTAATTATCATCTTCATATGTGAGAAAGGCTTCATTATGTATGTGATTTATCAAACACAAAAAATATTACTGGATATCATTCATTAGTTACATCAGTCATAATTTTTAGGAAATATATTTCCTTATGATGTGTCCAATTTAAAAGAAAGAGCTACTCCTCAAATTTCCATAATAGTTAGACAGTCAAATTATCACCCAGTGGCTCAAAATACTTTTAATCTTTAAAGTTATCAAATTTTGCTTTTAGTGAAATAAAATAGTTCTTTTATTTTAAAATCTGAAAAGAATCTTCTGAGCGACATATACAATTATTCTGACCTTTACAAAAGAAGGTTTTCATTTTGTGCTCTGATAGATCTTGATGTAACAATCATCAATATGCAGCAGTCAGGAAGTGATCACTCAAATTGGCCTTTACCATGAGATTACATAGAACAAGAAAGGCCGAAATTTTAGTTTTATGTAGAAAGAGACTTTAATCTTTACCACGTTTATGATTATAAAGACATGTAAAGGAAGTACTGGCAGGTAAATGGCATACAGAGATTGTAAAATAAAAAGTTGTGAAGGAAAGGGATGACAGGTAAAAAGGAGATAAATTTATTTTCACTGCTTATAGGAAATGTGAAATCTTAATTTCTCAAGTTTACTATAGCAGTTTTACATTATATTCATATACTTTTTTCCCTTCTAGATCAGTGTTACTTAATAGAACTTTCACAATAAAGAGAATGTTCTATATCTGCACTATCCAATATAGTAGCCACTAGCCTTATGGAATTACTGAGCACTTGAAATATTGCTACTGAGTATGACTGAGAAACTAATTTTTAATTTTATTTAATTTTAATAAATTCAAATATAAATAGCCAGGGGTGGCCAGGGCTACTGTATTAGACAGTACAGTTTAGAATTGTTGTTTGTTAAGAAAATACAATGAGATTTGTTCTTTAAATTATGTAATTCTTGAAGAGTTACTGTCGTAGATGTTGACCGTCCTTGTACGGTACAGTTGAAATATCCAGTATACTCGCTTCAATAAATTAGAGACTTCTAATCGAGTGATTTAATCAAGCTAGGTAAATAATGTGACATAGCTATCAGAACATGATAATGTTTATTTGTAACATGACTGGGTTGAAAAAAACTTGGAATTGCTTTCATATATTTAAGAGCAGCAAGCAGCACCTAAGAGTGAATGAATAATTCATTAATTAATTCAAGACACAATATGAAGTGCCAACAAGTTATACATTCCTCAGACTGTAGCTAGAACAAAGATAAATAAAATACTTCTTCCACTTAGTGAGGGGGCAGTCAGGCAAAAAATACAAACAATATCAGTGCTGTGATACAGCTTGTCTTATACACTATTAGGATGAGGTTGTCTTTCCTTATCGGGACATTATTAAGGAAGAGTGATTAGAGTTAACATAATGGTGAAAATAACGATTGAGATTAGAATATAAAGGTCTTTTTGCACCTGGTATTAAATATCAAGTATCAATTAACTTTAATAAGAAAGTACATGATGTAATAACATTTCCATTGTGTCATGAGTTTTTTGGGGTCAGTCATGTATGTCATACTTGCTTAGGGAATAAGGAGACTAGTTATAATGCTATTACACAAGTCCAGAAATAGACTATTAGGATCTGAAAAAAATAATAATAATGGAAAATATAAGGCAGAGAAAATACAAGTTTCAAGAAAAACGTTAGGTAGAATCTAGAGAATTTGGTTAAAGAAAGTGTTTTATGGAGGTTTCATAGGTTAGACAATTCAATGATGGCCTGGAGCTTTCTATCTCAAGTGAACGGTTATGTTATAAAGGTAAGGAATAAGGCCATAAAAATATGATAAGGTATAGGGAAGGTGTGTTCAATTATGCACATATTATATTAAATATACAGATGTCCAGAGGAGTTAAATATACACATTCTAGAATGTGTGCCTATTTTTTTAATTGTATAAAATTTGGTAACATTTAAATTAGTAAGTGGATATCCTCTCCCAACATCTCACTTCTCTGAAATATTAATCAGGAAAGGACATGCTATGCATCAGCGTCACAGAAAAATAAAGTTTTACTTTTTATTTGCATAAAGCTTCATAATGACAAGGTGACCCTTCTGTATCCAATAGTTATGCTGTCAGAACACAGAATCTCTGGAGTTATTTCTGGATAGATGTATTAGATACATAGGACCAAACTTTTCTTATATCATTTCTGCCCTATCCCATTGGTCAGAATTGAGTTATAGTGCTGTAATATAACTAAAAGAGAGTCTGAGAAATGGAGCCACCCTATGTGTCCAGGAAGAGAAATTGATATAATGAACACATATATTGCCTCTGCCACATCAGAACAATTATTATTAAAATTTGGCATATATCATTCCAGATAGCTTTAGTTTTTGATTAAATATAAAACTTAAATAAAGATGATCATTAGATGCATGTTATTTTTATTTTTTTGAACTGCTTAATACTACATTGAAAAATCTTTCTAGAAGTAACTGAATGGATTACCTCACTATTTTAAATGACAGCAGTTATCCTTTTTAATAAAGTTAATTTAACTAATATTAAATTGAATTAAGGAATGTTTTTAATGTGAAATTAAGTAGATAGGTTTATTATTTATTAGAATGGGATGAACTAGACAAATAATAGGTTTACATAGATGGTAGGAGCCAAAACTCTATTTTGTACATATTAATTTTAAGATGCCTATCACAGTATACATATTTAATGGGCACTTAAGCATACTGGTATGGAACTTAAACTAGTATTTCATTGTCTAATTGACTAGTTAATTTAACTCTAGTTAATTTTGCTATAGTTCACTACAAAATTAAAATGTCATTTTCATCATATACTGAATTCCCACATATATGTTGTGTTTCTATTATTTTGTTCCATTGTTCAGGGGTTTTTTGTGTGTGTGCTAGCCCCACATATTTAATCATTATAGCTTTATGTCATATTTTGATATTTTGGATTTTTTTCATTTCATATACTGCATTCTAACACATTAAATCTTCTAAATGACCTACATGATCAATTCCTTAGGTACGCCCCCTCCCAATAATTCACACACATACACATATACACAAGCTTAGTATTTGTGTATGTGATATATATGATTGATTTGCTTTGAAGTTAACACTTTCTCACTTACTCAGTGTGTATACATTACTAACCATTATTTCCCACCACTATTTTTTTTTGTAGAAAGGAAAGTTCTTACACAGACCCTCTTCTGCTGTTTACTCCACCTTCAACCCTCACCAGTGTTATTTGGAGCAGAATGAAATGTGGGAAAATACAACACATCAATATAAAATCCACTCTTTTTTTTAAATTAAAATTATAATTCACTGCGATGGAATCAGACCGATAGTTATGGACATTTGAACTACAAGGTTCAGTGGATTCAGGACTGCTCATCATTCTTGCCCCATGTAAACTAATAGATACAGGAAACTTGACAATGAAGAAATGCAGAAAATTGGAACAAATTTGCAGGCCATGTGTGAGGCCATGCTGCCCTAGGAGAAATGAAAAGGTTCACTGCTTTTAACTTGCCACATTCAGTTCTTATGTAGAACACATGTATCCTGTCTTTTGATGTCTGTGGGGTTGAATAAAACAAAAATAAAAATCTAATCTAATACATAAACAAGCAGGAATAAAATACTGGAACAATACAATAAATATTTCTGAAATCTTCCCCTTTCACTTTCTGTCTGAGAGAGGGTTGCCCTATACTGTTAACTAAACTAGTACTGTTGTTAATGAAGTAATGAATAAGATGGTATAATTTGCACTTTACCTGCTGAATTAACACATACTCTCTCCTTTCTTCCACAAAGAACTCCTCATTTTGGTCAGCTATACATGCTCCATGGGCCTATATCACTGCACAAGCCATAGATGTAGCCTGAGACTGAGGATGTTCTATTTATTTTCCCTTTTTTATTTTCCTAAGGAGTTTGTGTAAGATTGGTATTATTTCTTTTTTAAATGTTTGAGAGAGAAACATTGGGGTCTAAAATGGTCTTTGTTGTAATATTTTAAATTAAATTCAATGTCCTTGAAAGCTATTCAGATTTTCTGTTTCTTCTTGTTTTTCATGGGATGTGTCTATTTCCTCTAGGTTGTCAGACTTATTAGTAAAGGTTGTTAATAACATTCCCTCATGATCCCTTTATTCTGTAAGATCTCTAGTTGTACCCCTTCTTTTATTTTTGATGTAGATAACTGTTTTTTTCTCTTTTCTTGATTAGTCTCAATAGGTATTTCTCAACTTAATCTTTTTAAAGAAGCAATTTTAGCATGAATAATTTTCATTACTGGTTTTCTGTGTTCTTCCCCCCTGCCCCGTCCTCACCTTTATCACTCCTTTTCTTCATTTATTTATTTTTTACAGTAACTAGAGATTGAATTTGCTGTTTTTTTCCTAGCTTGTTTCTTTGAAGGCTTTGAGCATTAATTTTATAACTTTTATTTTATTCTAATGTAAACATTTAAATTTCCCTTGATTTTGCCTTACTTGCACACAAAATCTTTTGATATGTTGATCTTTCATTATTAGTCACTAAAAATTATTTCTAATTTTTTTTATAATTTTTTTGACCCATGAGTTTAATGAGTGTATATTTTTATAACATTTTGAAATTTTCTAAATCATGTTATTGATTTCTCATTTAATACTGCTGTATACAGCAGAAATGCTAATCTATAAAATTTCAGTCTTTTGACTTTTAATGACACTTATATTGTCGTCCAACTTAAGGTCTATGTTGGGAAATGGGTAATGAACACCTGAAAGCAGAGTGTATTTTGCAGTTGTTGAACATTGCATTTTGTCGATGTTGATTGATTTTGTTGTTTAAATTGTCTATTTCCTGACCTATTTTTTTGTAAGTGTTCTTTATTCTTCAGATTGGATAATTTCTATGTATCTACTTTCAAGTTCACAGTCCCTTTCTCTTACCATCTCCAGTTTGCTATTCAAATGACCAGCCAGCTTTTTATGGCAGATATTGTCCTTTTAAATTGTTAAAATTCTGTTTAATACTTTTTTTATGGTTTCCATTTCACTTATTAAGAATAATTTGTTATAAGATTAAACATGAAGGTTATATTAACTATACTAAAGTCCTCCCTACTAACCTTAATATCTTGGTCATGTTGCAATCTATTTGTCTTGTCTTATTTTTATCTTGTCCCTTTTTTTGTATATGTAGTCATTTAGTACTGTATGCTGGACATCATAAATGATACACTATACAACTAAAAATATAAAAAAATTAAGAATATAGGTAAAAATAAATTTCTCACCATGATATAGTATTTTTGGTTTCAACATGACATAGCTACATCAAATTATGTGAATTATGTTCATACATTATCAATATAATGGGCACTATGTGTTGGATGACTTTTCAAATCTTTATATTTTTAAAGATTGGAACTGCCAATCATCTTTATTATATTTGTATTAATTATTAATTATATAATTATATATAATCTTCGATTAATATTCAAAATTTTATCAATTATACACTTATAGTTGTTTTGTTTTTCCCCAGTGATCTCCTTACCCAGATATCCCAATGGATTTTCTCATAATTTCATAGGAAGGCAGAAAGCCAGAGATGTTATCCATTACAGATCAGCCTCTACGAGGTGGAGAAAGGTGGAAAATGGATCTTTAAGGGCAAAAAGTATTCAGTTTGCTAATTAATTATTTTAATTTAAAAAACTTTGAGTTCTATAGGAAAAAAATTTTTCACTAGGTCAAATTGTTTTCTTTTGAGAATGAGAATTACCCTTGCAGTAGAGCTTCTGAATGCTAGAGCTCGTACTGTCATCTCATCAGTAAATTTGTGATTCTTATCTATATGATAATTCATAGTTACTCATTACTTTATCCCTTAATAGTAGAACATTAACAATTTTCTTTAGTGAGAATGGATCTTAGACCATTAATTCAGGGATGTAAGAAAATTAACACTTCAAATAACATACTATGTTGAGCTTAAGTTCTGAATTTAAATTCTATTATACGAGCTTTGCAAATTAACTGTGGCATCTGAATAATCACTTCTGATAACAGATAAAGCTCATGGATAAATTTAATAATATTTATATTTGGCATTACAAGTTTAACTATTGTAATGACTGAGTTCATGATGTTTTCAACTTCCTCATTATAACTCTCTGCCTTCTAACATCCCAATACTAACACAAACCTCACATATCAATGGTTGAGTTTAGGATAAGTAAAAGCTAAATTAAATAAACTCATATAAATTATTGATATTTTTCAAAAGACAAAAAAAATTCAAGAGCTAGTATTTAAATGAATGGGATTAATATAAATTCTTTCAAGAGTTGAATAAATATTAGTTTTATGGTTCATAGAAGCATTGTCATACCTCATGATCTGCATAGAATTCATTGGCTAATGATGAGGTCAGAAGAAACAGCTATACTGGGGAATATATATTTATATATATTTATAATATATATTTATATATTATATATGTATATACAGTTAATTACAAAACTGCAACACATAGATACATGACTATTAGGTGATTGAATTTCTTGCTAACATATAATGATCTGAAGTTTCCACAGAGAAACCTGAAATATAGTTTCTCTTGAAAAATCAGCCTTCATTTTTGCATGGCAACTCCCTACAGGTCTGATTGAAAGACTTCCTAACATTACATTGCCCTCTTGACCACAAGAGCCCTTGGAGTTTGCAAGCAACTATTGAAAAAGACAAACCAATTTAAATGATTAAAAAATGATTTGAAAGGTTTAGAAAGAACCTTATAGAATAACTGCACAATTTCTGTTTAACTATTATAAGTATACTTAGAAGAAATCAGGTTCTGTAAAAAGGATTCATACAAATTAAACTTAAGAGAATTATTATATACATGAGATATTATGTATATGAAGTAGAGTTTGCGCAAATTTCAAACATTATTCTACTGCTTAACTCTTCTTAGAAAATGATCTCTGAATCTAGTGTTTGTGTGGGAAGAAGAAGAAAGGATGTTTATTGTCAGCATGAGCCAGATAATTTGGCTTCATACAAACATATAAAATATACATACAATAAAATAATATACAATCAATAAAATAATAATATACATAAAATGAAAGGGGATGAATGAATGATATAGGCAAGAGTGTAGATAAATCTCAAAAATTATGCTGAGTGAAAGAAATCAGAAAAAAAAATGTCCATATTGTATGATTGCATTTATGCAAGATTCCAGAAAATGCAAACTTATCTACAGTGAAAGAAAGCAGATATTCTTGCTCGGTCATAAGGTAAGTGGTGAGGGGATAAGACGGGTTTAGAGGGAGGGATTACCAAGGAATATAAGAAAACTTTTTTGGATGATGGTATTTTAATTATATTATAATGATGTTTTCATGGGTATATACATATGTCAAAACATATTAAATTGTATTCTTCAATATGTGATTTTTGTATGTTAATTATACCTCAATAAGAGTTAAGTCAGTTAATCAAAGTCACATAATTAGTGAGATGAACTAAAGTGTGATACCCAAAGCACATTCCATCTTGAATTATATTTAATAGTTGAACAATTATAATCACCTACACTTGTCATTCTTGACCTGTGTCATTCTTCATGTCCTTCGATATACATTTACCCAAGTTTTGCTTAAACATAGTAGTCATTCAACAATTTTTGAATTAATTAAATTATTAACTAAAATGCTATCAATATTTTAAACATTCCCCTTTAAGTTATTACTCCCTTATAGTAAATATTTTTGCCTCAACATTCTTATCTCACAAAGCAAAGTAAATTTTGAAATCAGCTAATCTTATTGTTTCAGTCTTTTGTTTTTGGACTTTTAAAAATTTCCTATCTGGTCATTTCATGCTCCTGTAATTAAGGTATAGAACGTGCTCCCCAGCCCTTGTTTTAGTGGACAAACATAGATTTACTTGACAGGCTGCTGGCTTCTTCTGACAGGAAATCCACACATTGAAAAATGCCTCCTTTTCTCTGTAGACAAATATCACACATGATTGGATGTTTCCTTTAGAGATAAAAGAAGAAAAGTGGTCCAGAAAATTTGACACCAAATAAATATAGGCATACTTGATATATATTACCCTAGAAGTAATTACCTTATTGAAAAGTTTGCTATTTTGATGTCTGCTCATCACTTTGTAATTTCACAAGTTGTTATCTGACAAACACACATTTATGACTCTACCAAAACTGAGCAATCAACTCACAGCTTAAACATTTTTTTCTCATATTATGTGCCAGAAATTCAGCAAAATAGCATTAATTTTCCCACATGGCAACGACCTCTATGAACTCAAAATAGCACCTTCTGTTTTAATGACAACTGAGCTGTCTAAAGCACAAACATTTGATATAAAATTTTAAACTCACAATAGGAAACCAAAGACATGAGCTACATAAATTTCTGAGAGAATAATTGGTTTTAAAAACCAGATAATAGGTGTACACATTAGAATGATTATAATTTATCTCAAATATATTCATTAACATATCATTTGCAATCCTTCACCTGAAAAAAAGAAGATAGCTAAACCTTGTAAAAATATCTTGCAAAATCCAGCTCCAGGATTGCTAGAGATAGAGAAGGTTTCTCAAAGACACAATTTAGTATTAAAATTATGTGTTAGAGATGAGAAAAGAAAAGTGAAAACACTTCATTTATGATCATAATACCCTCTAAGGGAGAACATGTGGTAGGAAGAAAATGGATAGTGGGCAATAAACTGAGTCTAAATTCTATGTGACCACTTTCATTGAGCTTGTAGGCAAGTAACTTAACAATTGTGCAGTTTGGTTTCTTCAGCAGGAAAAAGGATTAAAAATACTGATCTTACCTCCTTAAGCATATTGTTAAAAACATTGAAAGAATATGTGAAACTGCTTTGAGGTGTGAAATAAGTATATGGCATCATTATTTCTCCTCTAACCATCAGTGAATGTATACAAGCTCATTGTTGCATGAGACAGCAATACTTTTAACAATCTAAATTAAAAGAATAATTCTATAAAAATTATTTGCCTTATTACCTTTTGAGTAGTTTAACAAACCAGTATTTTTTGGTCAGCCATCTGTGATATAATTTTGTCTACATCATTTTTTCTAATACTTTGAATTCATAGAAAAATTTGCAATGACACTTACAGCATCCTTCTTCTTCATAATTGTCAATGAACTCACTGTCTGATGTTGTAAAATATAAATAAATTATTTGAAAAAATATGCAAAATCCAAACTGACTATATTTGTTGGACTAAGTTATTTTTCTCCTTTTATTTGAAAAATATGTGACCCAAATGAATTATTTGGGTCAAAATGAATTCAAATGTAATCAGGACAAGATGTTAAACAACCACTACTTTCAATGCTGAATAGGTTACAGAAGTGAAAAACTGAGAAAACCTTGAGGTAACACATGGCAATTTAGATCCTAGTGTAGGAGGCAAACGAAAGAATAAAAGGAGAGCCAGTTGCCACAGAACTTTCTAGGTGTGTTCTTTCCTCAATTCTACTCTCTCCTGAGTGACTTCCCCAACACTACCTTGGACCACAAAAGTAAAGTGCCCATACATCATGAGCTGAAAGAAGACACACTAGGACAACACCTAAGACTAGCTAGGATTGGAAATGAGTACAGGTTTCAAGAATTCTGTCTTTATTCCTGCCCCTAACCTCCAAGCAGTGGTTTATGTAATTATAACAAATTGCTGTGTTCCATATTTCCAAAGAGCAGATTGTAAAATCTGCAGCTCTCAACCCTTGCATGCTTTCCCTCTGCCGCCTTCCACCCTCTGTAAACATGTTGAAAAGCATAAACTAATGCTGAGAATATCTCCTTTTTCTCAGATACACATTGCTGAAATGCTGTCTCTGAAACACATTGTTGTTTCCTCACTCCCTATATCTATTCAAGTGAGAGGGACTTCAGAACCACATAAAGAATTTGGTGAGTGTAAGTCTGGAGTTTAAGAAAAATGGGAGTGTTAATCAGATTCACATTTAAAAAATTCTAAAAGCTGGAGGTTGATGGGTGGGGGTGGCAAGCGCTTATGAAGGCAGAGTAAAGACATAAGGCTGCACTGATAGGACTTATATTTCCAGTTTGATGTGTCAGTTGCAAATTTCCCTTTCAAATATAAATATTCCAATGAAGGCTTCTGGGCTTGAGTGATCTTGGTAAAAATATGCACAATTCAAAATAAAATGAAAACAGATTCAAGAGAACCAGCTGGAATGACAGGAGTCAGCAAAAAACAGTTAGAATATTGGAGAGTTAAGTTTAAACAGTCAGACAAAAAAATTTTTTGACAGCCCGGGAAAATTGCAAGTCTCTGAAGAATCCAGAAAAGCATCCGGCTAATGAAGCTGTTAAAACATGCAATGAGAGAATAACAACACAGTTACAACTGCACCAATCACGTGAAATTACTGTACTTCACCTCTTCTACTCTTGTCTACCTTGGAAATGCTGGAAGCAACACACTGAGTGGAAAAAGAGGAGTAGAAAATCAAGTAAGGGAGTACGAAAGAAAGTAAATTTTCTATTTTTGTACCCTTAGATTTCTTATATTGAGGTCAACCTGCATTGGATCCAGAGTTGATTTGATAGTAGAGTAAGACTGAGTTTTTATTTCTTAAAAATTGATCTCTAATATGCATAATGATACATATACATAAAGTACATATATCACAATGTACAGTCTTATAAATTTTCACAAACTGAAAATACTCACATATTCGAGACCCAGAAAATAACAACACAGCAGCCTCATGGCTCCCTTCTTCCAAAATTGAATTCATTTTTTTTTTCAGATATTTTAGCTTTCTCTATATTCTAAACTCCACAAGACTTTGCCAGTATTTTTTTTCCAGTCAATATTAAATTACTAATTCACACATTTAACTTTTCTGCTGTTTTCTTTTCTTTTACATTTCCATGTTTCTATCTGGAAATATTATCTTTCTGCTTATAGACTCTAATATGTCCCTTTTGAAGCTTGACGGTGATAAATCTCTTCAAATTTCATTTTTAAGAAACCATTTTTATTTCATCTATACCTTTGAAGGCTATTTTCATTGGATATGTAATTCTAGATGGTCAGTTATTTTCCTTAGCATTTTAAAGAGGTCATTAAACTTTGTTCAGTCTTCACTGCTATTATTGTGATGTCAGCCATAATTTTTATTGCTGTGTTTCATTGACGGTAATGTGTCTTCCTTCTCTGTGTATTTCAAAAATCTTCTACTTTTATTTTCAGCTGTTTGGCTAATATATGCTTAGTCTGATTTTCTTTATATTTGTTCTGCTTAGGGTTTGCTGATCGTGAATTTCTGATTGCTGATATCTTCCATTAGTTTTCAAAAATTCTGTCATATATCTCCAAATATTGTTTCTACTCTGTTCTTTCTTCCCTGTACTTCTAGAAATCAAATTATCATAGCACTAGGATTAGTATTTCTGTTGGTCTCTCAAAATATTGTCAGGAATTATAACAACATATTTAAATTTACATCTTTTAGTATTGCCTTACCAATAAAGGTTATAAACTATGATTATTATTATCACCAAATTTGTCTGGAAAATAACAGTAAAAATTACCATTATAAAAATGTTATCATAAACCTAAAGTCATCAGTATTCCTAATGATAAGTTAAGGAGCAGCTACTATCACAATTGTATAACATGCTTCAAGATGTCATAGTCCAGGAACCAAGTAAAAAAATAAAGAGATATAAATATTAGAAAAACAGAAATTTAAATTATCACTACTTGTAAATTATATATCAAACATGAAAAATTACAAGATAATGGAAAAACCATTAGAAACCAAATTACCATCAAATAGGAAATCTATATTAATGTGGAATATATTAATATCAAGTGTCCCAAATTCTCAAGAGTATAAATGGCTTAACATCCTTAATATGCAAAGAGCTTTTACAACACATTATGAAATTAACTAGAAGGTGAACAATTTACAAAATAATGAAGGCAAATGTACAAAAGACTAATGATAAAAAGAATGCATATATATAAACACAAAACTAAGAACAAATGATTAACAGGAAATTTGATAAATTGATGTCAGACAAATCACTAAATGAAAGACAAATTCCTTGATTTATTAATGAAACAAGAACATTCACCAAAATTCACAAAAGAAATAAATGTGCAAAAAGTTTACATACATTCAAACAATGAAATTTTATTTTTGCCCATACAATTAGCAATGAATTTGGTTTTATTTTTAATGAGATAACCCATGTAGATGAAAGTACAGAGGAAGATTCACCCTCTTCCAACTTCCAGTGAGAGTTTAAATCTTTGTAATAGTTTCAGAGGAATATTTCACAAGATGTACATAAAGGCTTTAAGTGTGCATGATTTTAATCAAGCAATAACATTCAACTCTAAAAGTTTATGCAAAGAAAATAATAATGAATGTTTAGAAATATTTCTTAAGATGTTTATCAGTGTGTTTATCATGAAATCATTGTATCCAGGAAAACCTGGAGCCAACTAAATATCCAAGTACTGCATGCCAACGTATCTAGTACATTTTGAAGTTAGATAACGCCTTGTCACTGAGTTTAGGCCAATGAAATGTAAGTAGCAGTTACGTGGTAAAACATTAGTGCGCTTTCCCAGTATATTAATTTGTAGGGCTACTGTAACATAATACCACAAATATGATGGCTTAAACAACAAATTCTTACCTATATGCACAGAAATGTAGAATAGCTAACTAGACAAATAAACAGGATTTTGTAAGTATAAATAATAAATTGAAGCATGAATACTAATTACTTGGTTGACTTTGAGGAGAAGTAGGAGAAAAAGATGTAGGAAAAGTCAAACAAACAAAATGCATTGAATAAAGTATTGAATTTTAATCTCATTTAATATTTAAACAAAAAATGTATTTATGTCATGTATGTAAAGATAATCAGTGTACATTTGTCAGTTAAAGAAATAGACAGGGATTAAATAGGAATTGTCCCCATTATGAAAAAATCTACACAATTACAAATGTGTTAATATTACATCATAATACATAACGAAATGTTCTACATATTGCCATTACAATGCTTGGAATCAAAAATTCAAGGGAATAGTTTTAGATAAAAAATATTTTAAGAAGCACTCTAAGATGGGAGTGGAGACATGAAGCATCTAAACTTGCTTATCAATTGATGCTGAGGTAAAATATGAAATATCTTATTGTCCCTGTAACCAATGTGGGATGTAGGAAATAAGAAACCAATGAAAAAATTTATGGGAGATAGCAAAGCACATGGGAATGCTATAAGCTTTATCATGACTTCTTCTTGTAAATCCCAAATAAAAAAAGTTATTAAGTGGCACTCCCCCAAAAGGCACTTTAAACATCTAAAAATAAACTCTTATTTTGTACTGAGGGCTTTAAATGTTACCCTGGTGTTATATAATTTCCTCATACCCCATACAGGTGATGCAGGTAATTAATATCTTCTTAACATGCAGCTTTCCTAAAATTAAAAAAACAAAAAAACAAAACAAAACAAAAAAACCTTTAATTCACCAGAAGCCTGTTGTGTGTGTGTGTTTTATTTCATTTGATTTTTTTTCATATACTTGCTAATGCTCTTATTCTTTCACCCCTCCCCCTTTACTTTTGGATGCATCATCACAACTTATTATGCTCAGTGGCATCCAAGCTTTACTGTCCTGAGGCATTTTTTTATTAAGTTTATTGGAGTAACATTGATTAATACAATTATATAATTTTCAGGTGTACATTATAATTTGACATCTGTATATTCTATTCTGTGTTTACCACACAAAGCCCAGTTTCCCTCAACCACCATATATGCGATCCCCTTTACCCCCTTCACCCTCCTCCTACCCCCTATGTTTAACACCCTTTAACCGTCTACCTACCCACTACTCCCCCACCCCATACCCTCTGGTAACCAGTAGTCTATAATCCATGTCCATGAGTCTCTGTTTGTTTGTCTTGCTCATTTGTTGCTTTTAATTTTATATCCCACATATAAGTGATATCATGTGATTTTCAACTTTTTCTGTCTGGCTTAATTTCGCTTAGCATGATTATCTCAAGATCCATCCATGTTGTTACAAATGGCAGTATTTCATCTCTTCTTATGGCTGAGTAATATTTCATTGAATATATGTACCACAGCTTCTTTAGCCAAACATCTATCGTAGGACACTTTGGTTGCTTCCATCTCCTGGCCATGGTGAATAATGCTACTATGAACATTGGTGTGCAAATATCTTTTTGGATATGGGTTTTCAAGTCTTTGGGGTAAATACCCAGAAGAGGGGTTGCTGGATCATATAGTAGATCAATCTTAGTTTTCTGAGGAAACTCCATACTGTTTTCCATAGTGGCTATACCAATTTGCAGTCCCACCAGCAGTGTATGAGGGTTCCTTTTTCTCCACATCCTCTCCAACATGTGTTATTACTTGTCCTTTTGATTATAGCTATTCTAACAAGTATGACATTAGGTATCTCATTGTGGTTTTGATTTGCATTTCCCTAATAGCTAGTGACGTTGAGCATTTGTATGTCCTCCAGGGAGAAGTATCTGTTCAGGTCCTCTGCCCAATCTTGATTAGATCATTTTGTTGTTGTTATTGAGTTGTATAAGTTCTTTGCATATTTTGGATATTAGGCCTTATTGGAGGTGTTGCTTGCAAATATATTTTCCCATTCAGATGGTTGTCTCTCTACCTTGTTGATGATTTCTTTTGCTGAGCAGAAGCTTTTTAGTTTGATGTAGTCTCATTCCTTTATTTTAGCTTTTACTTCCCTTGCTTTTGAGGTCAAGTTCATAAAATCCTCTGCTTCTATTTTCTCAATAGTGAATTTACTACTAATTGTGTATTTTTTTTTTTTTTTGTCATTTTGTTTTAGGTGACCTGACCACTTCCAGTATTTCCTGTAGTGCAGGTCTCATAGTGGAGAATTTTCTCAATTTTGCATGTCTGGAAAGGTCTTAATTTCTCCTTCATATCTAAAGGAGAGCTTAGCTGGATACATTTTTCTAGGCTAGTAGTTCCTTTTATTTAATAGTTTAAATATTTGATTCCATTCACTTCTGGTTCTAAGGTTTACTCTGAGAAGTCTAAGGGTAATCTAATGAGTTTTCCTTTATAAGTTACAGTTTTCTTCTCCCTGGTTGCTGAGAATTCTGTCTTTGTCATTGATTTTTGATAATTTTAATACAATGTATCTTGGTGAAGGCCTTTTGGGGTTGAGATATGTGAGTGTTCTGTTGACTTCTTGAATTCCAAGCTGCAGCTCATTTCTTAGATTTGAAAAATTCTCATCAACTATTTGACTGAAAATGCTTTCTAGTTCCTGTTCCTTTTCCTCACCTTCAATAATGCCCATTATTCTTACGTTTCCTCTCCTGATAGTATCAGCTAGTTCTTGAATTTCTCTTTCATTATTTTTCATTCTTCAGTTTCTCTCTTCTTCCTTCTGATTCAATTCCAGATTATTGTCTTCAACATCACTGATCCTTTCTTCCATTTGGTCGACTCTATTTCCCAAACTTACTATTTCATTTTTCACTCTTGTAGTGTGTTTTTTTATCTCTAAAAGATCTATTCTGTTCATCTCAAGGTTTCAATTTCCTTGCTCTGATCATCTAGGTATTTTTTCAATTCCTGAAATTGTTGATATGACTCATTTCAGAATTCAATGAGTTTTTTCAGAAGTACCATCCTGAATTCTCTGTCATTTAAGTTGCATATTTCTATGACTGTAAGCTTATTTTCTGGAGATTTTTCTCTTTCTTTCTTAGATGCCTTGTCACCTTGGTTGTTCATGGTGTTTCCAGTAGGTGGGGTCTAAGCCTCTTGGATCCCTGCTGTATAAAGCCTTAAAAATGCCTTTTTATTTTCTTGTAGATATTTAATCATGCTCGCTACCTTCAATTTCAGTCCCTATCAGTGTTAGCAACAGTTTTGGTAGCTTTTGTTCAGATTCCCCTGGGGCTCCACAGTGATCAGTCTCAGAGGGTAAGGGGGTACGGCTCTCTAGGTTGGGGGATGGGGGCTGTGGCTCAGCCTCAGTTTTGTAACCTCAGCCAGTAAAAATCAACTGTTGTTTTTCTGCTGTCCTGCTTCTCTGCCTTCTGCCCTAATGACTGGGCCCTGCAGCCAGCTGGCCACAGGGAGATCACAGCTTTTCCAGGTAGAGATTTTCAGGGAACTCGCCACTCCTTCTCCCCTCCCCCTCCTCCTACAGGTATCTCCGGTAGCCATGAGAGGCAGCTTCTTTATTTCTCCCAGTCCACCTCCTGACACCTGGTATTCTGATCTGTGTTAGCTCTTATGCACAGATTCCATGTTCAGAAGTGCTGGTATGCAGTTTGGGTGTTTTTTGTTGAGTTTTAGATGTTTAGCTTATTGCTGTTTCAAGGGAGAGATCTGGGGATATCTCTCACTCCACCATGTTTCCAAAGATCCTCATCTTGTTTGATTTTTAAATGCACTAATAATGTGTTGCTGGATCCATAAAGAGGTAACATTTCATGGAGAGGACTTTGACTTTGAGTCTATCCTTATTCAAATCTTCCTGAAAGTTTTCTCATGTTTAAACTTTAGGGACACAAGAATAATGTCTTGGGGAAAATGTAATATTATGTATTATATAGCATTAACATTCTAATATGAACTTATATTGAAGTCAGTAATTCTACTAATGGTAGCCAATGTGCTAACCTGAGACACAGAATTATCTATAAAATAACTTGCAATGGGGCTGTAAACTTAATTTTACATTTTAGCCCAATTTTTGATCTCATGAGATATCTAGCTAAATATCACTGGCCCTGAGCTTTTAATAAAATCTGAAGCTAGGCCAAAATCTCTTGGTAGTCTATTCTAGGAAACATTCTTATATAGTTATGTTGGCTAGAATTAAATGAAGAACAACCCCAATATCTAGGGCTTTGTGAACTTTTATGAACATAGTTCAAAGAAAAGAAGATTTAAGTTTTATAAAAAACAACTAAACTTGTTGCCTACATATTAAATTTTCTCATAACCTTCCAATTATCCTGTAATCACTCCCTTTTTAAGGACTACAAAAAGAAATGCTACAGCTCTCTCTCCCTCTCTTGCGCTCTCTCTCTCTCTCTCTCTCTCTTTACCAAAGAAGAAGCTTTATAAATAATAATAAAATAAATAATCTTCAAGGAAAAGGATTAGCATTGCTCAAGGTGTAGAGACTCTCCAGCTTGCTAAAATAAAATATAGTAAACACTTAAAAGAGGATGGAAAATGTCAAAACCATTTTTAGAATCTGTAGTGTTTATGTTTTTAGAAAGCTTAAAATGTGAAGACTTAAGAATTTCTTAGAAGTTATAATTGGTTGAGTTATTGCAGTTGTATAGTCAGTAACAAAAGTAGCAAAGAAATTATGACAAATGGATATGTTTAAGCCTCATTTTGCATTTATTTGTCACAAACATGGACAAACTAATAACATAGAATATCAAATTTGCTGTCTTTAAAAATAAAAAAAATATGTCTAGTTGAAATTTTATTTTAAAAAATTAAAAGTGACTTTGATATTCAAAGTTGCTATTTCTTAATTGATTTGAATGTTCACGGTTCAGAGCAAGTATGGCTATATTTATTTGCTTAAACTGCCATTAGGTGTCTGTCTGATCTATGACCCAAATATTATAATGACTTAGGTATAATATAACAAAAAAATTGAACTTTGTGTATTTTAAATTCAAGTAATCTTTAAAATGATCATAAATTTATACTAATATAACATTTAAAAATCATCTAATTTTAATTGAAATTTTATTGAGATTGTAGATACACATACAGATATAAGAAACAATACCAAAAGAACCTGTACACTCTTCTCAGTTTTCCCCAATAGCAACAATTTATAAAATAACAGCACAACCAGCATATTGAGATTGACACAATCCACTGATTTTATTTGGATTTCTCCAGTTTTACTTGTACTTATTTATATATGTATGTGTCTTTAATTCAATACAATTTTATTATATGTATAGGTTCATGTATCCATTACTTCCATCAAGATACAAAATCAAGATACAGAACAATTCTGTCACCACCATGTATTCATGTATCCCTCAGGTTGACTTTACATTACACTGTCTCTATCCCTCAACTCCACTACCACTTCACCCTACCCTTAGTCTTAATCTGTTCTTTATTTCTAATTTTGTCTAGATATTTTAATTTGGAGGATTTTTTTTAATATTTATACTTTATATATACTTAGATATCTCTGTTCACTAAATCAAAATAGAACACAAATGTAACTCGATGTAAATGATCATTATAACAAAAATTGCTTCCTGTGTGGAATCTCATTTATGGCTCTGGGCAGAACCAGATGAGATTTTAAAGTAACATGCTTTCAAAAATCTTTTCAGGTAGCTTATTGTCTTTGGCACTCACTCAGAAGGAGCAGATAGTCTGACAAATAAAATGTCCTCCCTACTAAAACACTGTCTCCTACGAGCTATATGATAGTTCTCTGATTATTCTAGGATAAATACTGTTAGCCACGATGTCTGTCTCAATATAATCTCAAAGTGAGACAACAAATCAGGCTCTGTGGCACCCAGAGATCTTGAAAAGGTAATATTTTTCCAAAAATAATTTATGAGTTAAAGTTTAAAATTGAGGTAACCACCTAGCTCTCTATCACAAGTATGTTAAATACATTAATTATGCAAGACCTACCAATTTAAAAAACAAAACAATAATAGCAACACATTACAGGAAGTGATGGAAATAGGAAATAAATATATTATTTGATTAAATTGAAACAACTACCCAATGAATTACCTATGAGCTTATTGAAAATTTAGAAAATTTTGTTTTGATTAAAATACTAAGACGATAATAATTAGACCACTAACACTCTAAAGCTTTAAATCATTGAAATTTAAATTTGTTAGAAAATTATCAATGTTCTGGGTTTTACTGCAATATTTTTTTTTTTCCTAGTGCAGGGGTGGGAGAGGTAGGAGGAATCAAAGTACTATAAACAACCAAACAAATAGACAAGCCATCTTTGTTCAAGGTTAACAGTAATAATGAGTTCTATTAAACAATTTAGGGAAAAAAATAGAAGTGCAGATCATATTCTTACATATACTCATATTTGGTGGGAAGAGGGGTAGAAAATTAAAGGAAAGGAGGCTAAAGATCTAGGGCTCATGAAACTACACTGCTTCACTTCTCATGTATCAGACTTCACTTTTTCATGTTTATTGTCTAGATTGATTCTGACTTTCTAAGACATTAGGTTCCCTCTCTGAGGAGGAGCTGCAAAACCTAGACCCAATAATATGCTGATAGCCATTATCAAAGTTAGTTTAAAAACTTTTAGCTATTTTGGGGTAATACAAGTTTTCAGAAAGACCATATTACTTGTGTGGGGTTAGAGTTCACAGGGAAATTTTAGGTCATATGTCTTTCGATTTTGCTTCCCATTCTTGGCCACTGGTGATCAGATTTGTTTTCTATTTTACTAGCCTTCACTAAGCTAAAAATAACTATATAAATCACAAGGATAACGGACTTATTAATAAAGTCACTAGGTATAATCTTCATTTTTGAATCTGAATCATGATGAAATATACCATTAATTTGCAAATCTTTGCTTATTATGGGCTAATAGTCTTTTTCCTTAATGAGCATCTGTATCTATACCTAAATCTATCTATACCCAAATACATACATATATATATATATCAAAATCTATATGTATTTTATATCTATATTCATTGCTAGGCACAATAATCTACATATACTTATGAATGTTTTTCAATTGTGAAGCAACAATTAGAATTGTAAGGCAAAAGCTAGAGAAGTATGCATATCACCTTTATGTCTCGGTCAGCCTATTCAAAAAATTACATTTGTTACTATTATGGGTTGAATCATGTCTCTCCAAAAACAGACGTTGACTTTGGAACCTCCAGGACCTCAGAATGTGACCTTATTTGGAAATAGGATAGTTGCAGATGTAATTAGTTAAGATGAGGTCACATTAGAGTAGGGCAGGCCCCTAAACCTACATGACTGGTGTCTTTATGAGAGGATGGCCATGTGAAGAGAAAGAAAGAGAACTCTACTTGAAGGTGGAGACAAAGATTGGAATGATACATTGACAAGCCAAGGAATGCTAAGAGTAGCTGGCTGTCACCAAAAACTAGAAGAGAGGCTTGGAACAGATTCTCTCTCAGAGTCCTCAGAAGGAAGTGACTTTGGCAACACCTTGATTTCAGACTTCTAACCACCCCAACTGTGAGAGAATAAACATTTGTTATAAGCCACCCAGCTTGTGATACTTTGTGATGGCAGTCCTAGGAAACTAATTGAGTCAATCTCAAGATTTACCTTTCTTCAGCATTTCCTCTTTTACCTCAAGTTAGGAAAAAAAAGCAAAGCAAAACAAAAATTGCTTCCGAATATGTAGAATATTATAGACTAAAACAGGCAAGGTTTTGGTTTGTTTGTTGTTGTTTTCTGTTTAAGAGTGATAATATATTTGAGGATAACAGAGACTGGGATTCACCAGAATTTTTACATCATTTCTGAGTACTATTGCCTGACCTGAAAAAAATCTAAAAATATATAATGAATATTTTGATACTTCATTTGAACATGAACTTGGTTTTTATTTGTTGGTGTAACTAACCAATGGTCATTTTTACTTTGCATACAGGTGACTTTTTTTGTGTATAAGAACTCTTTCTTTTTTTCTAAACCATTTTAAAGTAAGTTGCAGACATCATGACACTTTCCTCCAGGTGATTTTACAGTATTCCCTAAGAATCAGGGCATTGTCCATAATCACAATGCCACTTTCACATTTAATATAATTTAAAAGATTCCCTGATATTACTTAATATAGAGTCCATTTTCAGATTTCTCTAATTGTCCCTTATGTGTCCATTATTTAGTTATTTATTTTTTGTTACTGTTGTTTGTTTTTAATTCCGGTACTCAAATACTGCACTGCATTTGGCCATTATGTGTTTTAGTTTTCTTTCTTGTTTAAATCTAATACAGTTCTCTTCTTTTTGTTTTTCTTTTTATACAATTGGCTTTTTTGTTTGTTTTGAAGGTTGCCCTACAGAATGTTCCACATTTTAAATTTACCTGCATGTTTTCTTATTCAGGTTATTATTAATTTTTTTTGCAAAAATATTAAATAGGTAATCTGTAGACTTCACATTTTACCATATCCGAAAACTTACGATATCAAATCACCTGTTAGTGATGCTAATTTTGATTACTTTGCTAAGATAGTAACCATCAGATCTCTCCATTTTAAAAGAGTAATTTTTATTATAATTAATCTGTAATGCAATACCCTTGAGATCATGTAAATATATCATTAATTTATGTTCTTCAATGTAGTTTTTTTCATTAATTTTACAGGGTACTGTCAAAGTTATCTTTTTAATTCTGAGATATTTGTGATATATCTTTGTTAATTTTATTGTCTCCACTTTCTTTTCACTTTTTTGGAACTTCTTATTCATCAGATGTTGAGTATCTCTATTCTTATTCTTCTCTTATTTTTTTAATAATTTAAAAAATTTTTCAATTACAATTGACATACAATAATATACTAGTTTTAGATGTACAACACAATGATTAGACATTTATATAACTTATAAAGTTATACAAATTCAATACTCATCTGATACTATACATAGTTATTACAATATTATCGACTATATTCCTTACGCTATATTTTATAACTCCATGACTATTTTTAACTACCAAATTGTACTTAATCATTTTCCCTTCTTATTTTTATCTCTTTATTTTTCTTCTCCTTTTGGAAGAATTCTACATTTATCTTCTTAATATTATGATTATTATTATTATTAATCACAATCATTATTATTATTAGTTTACATTTTTAACTTCCAAATTTTCTTGTTTTCTAATTGTTACCTTCTAGCATCATTTTCTAATGCTAAAAATGCAACTTCTTCTATTATCTCTCAGAGGGTTATAATAATAGGTCTATCTTGAATTTATGTTTGTTCCCTTTATTATCATTGTTTCATCAGATTCCTACAAGATAGTGCACTGTTCAATCATTTAAAACTGAGGCATTAAAATGTTGACTTGAAATTGTGTTATATGGTCTAAGCTTGTAGAATGAATTGGTAGTTAATGAATATTTAATTGTAAGACACCCACATGTCAGCATCTAGAGATCTTTTCTCTGAAGCTATTCACTTTCTTCAGGGATGGATATTCTGTTCTTCAGAGCTGAAGCACATGATTGACTGGCTTTTGACATGTTAAAAACAGATAATAAATGGAGGTTAACTGTTCAATATATCTTATTTAACCCCCTTGATTTAAGCCCAGCATTTCATAACCTGATGTCGCTGGTCCTAAGGCTCTCCACTGGCAGTCTAGATGAAGATTGGTTCTCATGGGTTCACATATTTGTATGGGTTCCAACAATGAAAGTTAACTGATATCTAATAGGATGCAGGGCTCAAAGAAGCAAGATTTGTGATTCAATAGTCTTCTGAACTATTTTCTTCTTGTCTGTGAATTGTTTTGTATATCTAAAATCCTGCAATCTGAAGAATGTGATTATGTATATGATGGGAAAATATTTTGAACAATTGTAAATAAGGAAAAGAAAATGAATGTGAAGTAGATCTAGGAATTAAGCAGGATCAAGCACAAGTGCATCATACAATATTCTAGCTAACTAGGGAATGAATGATGTTATCGAAAATAACACTTGATATTAGATTGCATGACATTATATTTAAAACTATATCACTCAAATTTATACTAGCTTTTTAAATAGGTTATCATCAGATTCTAAGTAGATTTACAAAATAAATGTTTATTTCTTTCATTAACCATTCAGGACTCAGACTCTTTTATAGGTGGATTCCACCCAAAAGGCCTCTTCAGATAGGGAAGGAGCAGGGAAGGTATATCAGCTGCATAACCATTTTAGCCAGGAAGTGACACAAATCACTTCTGTTCACACAGAACTTATTCATGAGTTCTTAAATAGTCTTACTAGATAAAAGTATTATAAAACTGTCCTTTATGTGATACTTCATGGAAAAGACATAATCATAGTAAATTAATTTTCTTATTTTACCCATTTGGACTTGGTTACTTGCTCTTCTACTATGGTAGTAATATTGTTATATCATACATCTCTGATTTGGTTTTCATTAATGGACTTCTGGTAGTGAGTTGTAAGTCATTTGATAAGAACAAATAATAAAATAAATAAACAATAAAATATTTACTCTAATAAATAATAACTCAATAGCTCAATTTTTATTATTTGTACCATTTGTAAAATATTTGTGTTTTTCCTCTATTTTTTCTTTCATAGCCTCCGTTTTCTGAAATTCAATTCTTTTTGTCTTAGTACCCCTACAATGCTTGTCTCTTTCTAATTTAATTTCTTCTTTTGCATAATGCAGTGATAAGATGTCTCATCTTGGTTCTCATCTCAGCTTTTCTCATACTACTTTTGTGGCCCAGATCCAATCACACAGCCTCTCCTGGCCTCAGCTTTTTGGTCAGTAAGCTAAAATGTAGGTGTCTAAGCTCCTTAATGATTCTCCCAGAGCTAAAGTTCTACAATTCCAAAAACATTGAACATAAAGAGTACTCAAGGATTGCATATTTAGTCCCCAAGCCCACTGTAAATTATTAGGTCTTTGTTAGGGAGTTTGAGCAAATTTAATCTTCAATCATCTATCTTAGTCTCTGAAATAAAAGCAATTAGAGTTAGACATTTGTAATCACTGAGCTTTCAAGATTCATTTGCAGCAAACTAAAACCCATTACTTTTTCTAATCAGCACACTACTCTAATGTTACCTGCAAATCTAAAGAGGAATAATAAATAACTTGAAAACTGCTAGATCAAAATTAACAAATAAATCATTAAGGGAAGTCTTATGAACCCAGGAACTAGAGAATAAGAGAATTTTTAGGGACTAGAAATTTTAAATAATTTAAAATAATGTAAGTGTGCATAAGAGAATCAAATCTGACAATATTTTTGCATTTTGGTTTACTGGACCAAACTGCGTAATAATACATGGCATTTATAAAGTGGTGCAGTTTTTAACGGATTTTTTTATACCTTTTCACAACCAAAAAAGGTAAATAATCATAACAGCCCGTATTTTTGAAACGTTGTTTTCTTATTTATTTCATTTCATCCTTATAAATCTTTTTTTAAAAGATGCTAGATTTATACCTCATTTTATGATCAGAAAAATTATCCTTAGAAATATTAAGTCCCTTGTTTAGGACAGTTCAACTAGTACGAAGTAGTGCCAAGGAGCTCACCAGGCACTGCTAGGTAATTAACAACACTGAACTGCCTGCATCTTGACAGAGGGAATAAGATGTTGACATTATTTTCAAACAGTAAGTACAGTACAATGTTATGACAATACTTAAGTCATGGGAAATGGTTCCCCAAGAGGTCTCAAGAGCACCTGGATGTTTCCCATATGGTAGGAATCCAGGCAGGATTTGTACTTCTGATGTCAAGCACCATGTAATTTCTGATGCACTACATTATGTCTTTATTGTAGAGACATTCAGTGCAAGCTTTCTAAATAACTACCACTTCACTGACCCATATGATAACCCAATACTCATGATTATTTCTGGAAAACATACCGACCAATTCTCTTAACAAGCTGAAGACTTGCAACTGAAAGCTTCTCTTTACAGTTATCACAATACTACTGTTGCACTAACAAAACACTTCTAGCCCAGCTTCTGTCATAAACTGGGGCTTCTACTGTACTCATAATGAATAAATGCACACAGATTCAGACTCAGTAAAACATAACCTATTTCAATTACAAAATCCGTCTTTCCTTCCTAACACTACTTTTAATAGAATTGGCTGTATGGAGTTAAGAATAAAAGAGACCCTTTGGGAGAGAATCTGTAATGACTTTTGGAGTAGCAATGTAGTGTTCTTGGCTGCCTAACTACTCACACTTTCATTTTCAGGCATGGCTATTTACACCTTGTCCATTTTCAGAAGCTATATTTCAAATCAAAATATACATTCTGTGAGACTAGGATCTTGCTATTTTTTTATTTATTAAAATTAATAGGTGGCATTGGTTAATAAAATCAAATAGGTTTCAAGTGTACAATTCAATAATGCATCATACACACACACACACACACACACACACTCATACACATATGTGTGTGTGTGTGTATTGCATTGTGTGTTCACCACCCCAAAGTTAAATTTGCTTCCACCACTAAATATTTCCCCTTCACCACTATCTACCTCCCCATCCCCGCTTCCCTCTGGTAACCATGAATTCACTGTCCGTGTCCATGAGTCTCTGTTTGTTCGTCATGTTTGTTTGCTCTTGCTATTTTTAGTTGACTGCTTTATCTCCAGCACTTCAAACATGGTCTACCATATAAAAGGTGTGCAATGAATATTTGTTAATAAATTAATATATTAATAAACAAATTCCAGAAAGTCTTCACTACCTTTATGCATTTTTTATGGTTATAAAAGTAGATATAAATTCCAAGATAAGATGCGGATTTCTTGCAATTAAAAAAAATATAGGGTGCTCTGTTATAATTCCTCACAGGTAAAACTGAAGCTCTGATGTCACATCCACAAAACAAACAATAAATGACAGCTTACTATAAACAATCATATATTACACAGCTTCTCACTGCATTGACTTTTTAGCTTTGAAAGTGTGTGTGTGTGTGTGTGTGTGTGTGTGTGTGTGTGTGTGTGTGTGTGTGTTTATACATATATTAAGCTATAGATGTCAGAGAAAGGTTCTCTCTGTTCAATTTGGTAGATGCCTACAGTTTCAAATGAACATTTTGGGTAACTAGTTTTTTTTTTTTTTTACTAAGAAAAAAATAAAGAAAAAATAATGAGTCCTACTGATTACTAGTTTGTTTTCTAAGATCTCAAAAGAATCTATTTTCCCTTCATAATATGTTAACAGCTGCTATTTCCTGATCAGTTTTTTACTAACTTAGAGAAAAGAGACTTTATATTGGCCAAGAATATTGAAAGACAATCATAGAATCAAAAATATTACTTTCTAACTTTCTTTTGTCATATAGTTTTCATGCATACCACACTGTTCTGCATTATGTAGATGAAATGGGGGAAAAGTGAGAAATTATGATTAGGAGTTGTTTTGTTTTGTTTTGTTTGTTTTGTTTTCATTTTGTTTTTTATTGGGCCAAAACTGGAAGGGGCACATATTATTTCTATGCACACTTAACTGGTTATAAATCAGTCACATGGTAACACCTAACATCAAAGAATGCTGAGAAATGCAGTCTTTTCCATATTCTGAGAAGAAAGAGAAAATGAGGTTTGATAAGCAATCTCTGTCACAGAATGAAATATAAAAGTTATAAAAAATAAAGTATTTTCCCACACGATTCTGAGTTTTATATTTTCTTCATAATATACTCCTGCTGTTATTCTTTTTTTCTTCTATAATTCCTTCTTTCCTTCATTCCTGTATCCTCTCATTAGCATGGAATTCCACAAATATTCAGTAAGCAACTAATTAGTGGCAGTCCAACAAGTTCTATGCAGGAAGAGTTTAGGAGTGGCAGTCCAGCTAGAAGGGGAGCTAGGGAACTTTTCTTGAAGTAACGAATAGTATAATTCCACCATTTTATTAGATTTGATCATTATTTGGAGTAGAATGGTGAATGAGGAGTCTGAAAAGACTTGAAGAGGGAGTTGGTTAAAATTTTCTAAGACTATTCACCCTCATATCTATTCAGGTTGTCAGTAAGGTTGACACACTGTCATTCATATGTTCACATGCTCATTCTAGGGCTTTAATAATTTTCTCAAACTCTATGGTTTTAGGAAGCCATTTTATTCTTTTGAATTTTTAGCCTAATTATTTTCTACTACATTTTAAATGTGGTAAATGCTTAACAATCACAATATTAAATATTAAATAAAATATTGCCAATATTGTTTTTATTTACTTATTACATGCATCAAAATAAATATGGGAAAGTGTTTGTCTTATAGCAGAGAGTAACCACTAAGATAAGGTTTTGCTTTTCATTGTAATTGGATTTATCACAACTATCACAATGTAATTAGTTAATAATTTCAATTATCAGAACCTGTATTTTATTTTTAATGTGCTCATATCAAACTGGCTAGTTATTAATTAGAACAACCTTGAGAAAAATGAATAATAAAAAGAAAACTTTGTAACTATAATAATATCTTATAAAATAATTGTACAGAAGTCACACATTTTTAATGTTAAGCATATTAGCTCTAGCCGATAGGCTTTCATGGCTATGAAAGTCTAAGATTATAGAAATAAGTGGTCATGTTTTAAAAAAGAGGAATAATCATGTTCTTAAATAACAAATCAAATGAGACCATCCTTTTTGGTAGCATGTAGTTAGACATTTGTCTCTCAATGAATGATAGATATTATTTCACGACATGATGTGGAATTAAATATGTGTATATATATATATATATATACATATATATATACATATATATGTATAAAATACTTGTTGCATCAAAAAAGCTGAAATACAGTTGCAAATATAAACTATATAATTGTAAAATAAAGCTGTTTAACATATGTTATTTCAAGAATAAATAATTTAAATTGATAGATCCAAGGATACAGATATTTTTCTGAGCTAGTCAGGAAAATATTTATGCAATGCAAAGGATTATCTGGGTCTCCAAGGATAAAGTGTTTGTTTTGGTAGAAAGAAGGGAGGACTATTTCTTAACAAAGAGAAAGAGTGTGAGTAAAGGTGAAATACATGAATGTTCAAGGTGAGTTTAGAAGAAATATTAATCTAAAACGTTTGGGTACAAATGACCAACATCCAAACTAAACTAACTTAAACACAGAAGAAATTTATTAGCTCTCATAACTATGACTCAAAAGGTATTGATGAATCCAGGGGCAAAAACAATATGGTTAAGAGTCTGTCTCTCTTTCCATTTGAGGGATCCGATTCCTTCCATTCATTGGCTTCATTTTCATATATGTTTTCCCTAAGTAGCAGAGAAGAATCCATTTATATATATGAATACAACATTCATGTATTAAACATCTTGAAAATTTGATTAATTCTGTCATCTGACTATCATTGAATTAACTATTGTAAGCCAAGTAACATAATATTGTGGTTTAGACTGGGTTACAGTCTCATTGCTCAAGTGGTGATGGAGAAAGATCCCACCTGAGTTTTATGAGATAGGTTGTCTATGGGAAGATGGTTTTAATTACCTAAGAAGAAGCAATCTCAGAAAGGTGCAAAACAGCCTATATTCATTACAAGGACACCTAGGGCACTAAAGTGCCACAGTTAATAGGACGTTTCAGGGAATATCTGGCAATAAATGAGGAAAGTTAATTTGGTGTTAGATTGTGGAAGATTTTAAGAATAAACATATTTTCTTTTATCTTCTAAATAATCAAGGCAATTTCTTTGAATGAGCAGAGATACTCTGAAGGCCATATATTAGGAAGATTAACCTAGCAGTAGAAGCAAAATAGATTGTAATGAGAAGCAAGTAACAGTAACAGCAAAAAGCTGAATTTTGGGACCACTACCAAAGTCTAAGGCTGATGTGACAAATCCTTGACCATGCTTGATGACTATGAAAATAATGAGGGGTTATATATATATATATATATATATATATATATATATATATATAGAGAGAGAGAGAGAGAGAGAGAGAGAGAGAGAGAGAGAGAGAGAGTTTACTAAAGAAACATTGACATGACTTGTTAAATGATAGCAAAAAGGAATTGGGAGGTAGAAAACATTTTAAAGAAACTTCTAGAAGATGCTTGATGAGAACTAAAGTAAACTGGCAGTTAAGTGGTAAAAATGTTTGAAAAATTTCTCTTTCTACTTTTGTAAGACTAAATATTTTATTTCAAAACTAAACAGTTCTATGCTTACATAAAAGCATTGTATTTTCATTTGTGGTTCATGAATTGCCCTAGGTTATTTCTCCTACATCCAGTTTTTCCTCACAAAAGGGATTTCATCTATTTTTTATATCAAGTTTTTTGACTTGGAATCTTTGAGCTAGATTTTTATGGAAGTAGACTGAAAATCCTGGTAATTTAAATGGTATCAGAAAGAAATTAAGATTGAATGGCAAATATACAAACTCTTGTCTCATGTTATGTGCCTTGTCATTTTGAGAAAAAAGAGAGTAGAATTGAGATCTCTTTGACAATAATAATAAAATAAAATAAAATAATATAATAATAAAACTAATCCCTCCCATCTCTTATGGTTATTTAGAGGTTCAAATGGATATAATATTATCATATATTTTGAAGGCTTAAATATGAAGTATTGTTATTTCTTCTATTTTATTCTGAAGCTTTACTTCATCATAATATATGCTTATGTACCAGTGAGTTAATGGCTGAAATAGAAAGACTGGTTCAAGATTTCAATCTTTAGTACCTTATCCCCATAATAAGCAGACTATAGACTCTCTTTTCTACCCATCATAAATTGTTTAAGACATTGCATATTCTTAACTATCTTTTCAAATAACAGGAATCAACAGATGCAGGAATTTTGACAGGAATTCATTTGAGATAAAAAGAATGTCAAGAGCTACTAATCAGTTACATATAAAATATAATCGCTGAATTTATAACTGTCCATATTTTAGACAGTAATATCTGTAAGGCATTTGTCAACACTGAATAGATTATAGTTACATTCACTACTTTCTTTTACTGAGTAGTAATTTAGATAGTAATAGACAGACTGGTCTGTGGCCTCTACTTGTCTGGTAGTATAGTATGCATGAGTGCTTTCTTGAGTGGAAATCACAGATTACTGGGAAGGGCAATATGAGACCAGCTTTGGATTTCAATAATAGCACTCAATTTGACATTTAGAATAACTGAAAGTGTTGTTGGTTTATCTATATTCTTTTGCATAATTTTAAATGCTAAAGAAGTAAACAGAGAATAAAAATCCAGCCATTAAAGTTCTCTACTTGAGTGAAGACTACTGTTTATATTCTCATTATTTCAGGATTTAAATACATGTTTAAATTGAATCAATATGTAAATAAATACAAAAAGTAACAATATTTTTTAGAATATAAAGTCAATAGATGTAAAGATATAAATATATTTGTGATGCATTCTCAATGAGTCACACTAGTAGAGAAAATTATGTCTTCAATATTAAAACTTAAAAATTCTTGAAAATTTGCACTTTGTAGCAGGACCTCTCTCTCATGACTCTTTCATTCTCTTTTATTGCTAACATTTCCAGGTATCCTCAGCCCCCGTGTCATACTTTATTATTCTTCTGGTGTGTGCATATTGTCCCCAACCACCATGGTCTTGATATTCATAGACTGAAACTTGTCTGAATTATTCTAACCCTTTCCTCCTTCAGTGGATGATTAGACTGAGAGATCTACAATACGATAAGATCAATTTTGTTTGATGTCTTTGTCCGCTTGGAAAATCTATCCCAATAAGTAGGTTTTGAAAAACAAACCCATTACTCAGGATTACAATTATATGTACTTTTTAAGGCCAAAGATTTGCTACCAGGACATTCTCTCACTAAAAAGCACAAAACTAAAGCTAGAGAATCAACTAACCACACAATTAAGAGTTTCATAGGTTTCTGGGTAGCAGTTACTTGGTAAAGGCCCCTGTTATCCACCTTCCTGCTCTCCAGAACAGATAAGAAGTTTGGGCAGAAGACAGCCTATCATTACTTCCCATGTGTCAAAACTTATATTATCATGTTAATTATATTTTCAAACCTATGAAAATGCATTCTTACTATAGATGCAAAACTATGGGCTGAAAGCCAAACTAACTATTGAAGGAAGGTTACATCAAGGTTATACCATATGCTATGGAGATGAGAACTTACAAAGCCTAAATTAGACTGACTGATATCACAGGACAATCTGCATTAGTATTAGATACCAATTATTATAAACTAGAGGGAATAATAGCAATGATAAGGACAAAAATATTAGTAGCCAAGAACTGATTTCCAGTCTCCACTGTTATTAACTAGATACAATTAAATTTATTTATCACTCCAGCAATTGTTATACTTATATTAGGATTATATTATATTATATTATATTATATATACATAGACATAGATGATAGATAGATGATAGATAGATAGATAGATAGATAGATGATAGAAAGAGGTGAATATAGAGATGTAGGTTTATACAGAATGAGAGAAAAAGAGAGAGCACTAATACTGTCTGTATATGTGTGTGTAATATGAAGTTGAAATAATAACCCTTACAGTCTAAAAAAAATTGGAGGGGGAAGCAAAAGCAAATATTCTCATCAAAAGTGACTGGTGATATATCCAGAATCTCTCAAGTCTCTGAGCATTCTAAGGTAGAAAATAAAAACCTTGTAATAACATTACCTCTTTGATGCACAGGAACTTATAATATGATTAGCAGTGGGGCCAAATCCTCTACCCACTCTTTCTTTTCTCAAATTGGAGCTTGTTCTATAAGATAAGGTTGAAGGGTATGAAAGTAGGGGAAGGACAGAAGGGAAATGGCAGACAATGGTAAGCAACTATAACACTGAAAACAAAGAGGTTGAGGATGGATCTTCATATCCTCTTGTTCTGGCTCACTCTCTCCAGATTACTCCACTGGGCATCAACTAATTAGAAAGCTCTTGAAGTCTCAGCCACTCTCCTGGAAATCCTATCCTGTCACCAGATCCAGAATCTTATCTTGCAACTGCATTCCTAAACTCAGAGCCAGTTAGCTATAAATGGAGGTCATCCATCATTTCATTAACCGAAAATGATGAAACCTTTCATTGTACACTACTGGAATTTTGATTCCACTTATCACATAATGTCAGGGTTGTATTTTATTTGTCTGAAGAAGTGTAAGTGCTGGAATCATTCAATAGTTTGGTATGTGGTACTTACATAGATATATACATATGTAAACATTGTATAATACACTATAATCTACTAATATATCAAAAGAAGTTTAAAGATGTTTTTTAAACTTTTTTGACTGAAGAAATTTGGTGATAAAATAGTGAAGAATTCTGTAGAAGAAAGAAAATAGGAAATAGGACTAGGGCTGTTTAATGTCCATTTTATTAGAAGACTCTGATCTTCATAGACCCCTTTCTCTCTCCCAACCTTGTTTCTAAATCTTGAAACAAATGAACTCTAAGTTACTTTGAGTCCTGTTTCTCACACTATTCACTACAAAACCAGTCTAGACTGAGTAATTATTAAATAAATTTTATTAATGGGCAATATAATCCCAATTGCATTCCAACCAAAAATAAAAAAAGGTCTGAATTATTGTTATTAATGTTTTCCAAGCTCATGATTGCATTAAATTAATGAATAAAATACAGACTGTAGTCTATACATATGCATAAAGCAAACCAGTTTCTGTGCTTTCAAAGTCTAAGATTACATACTGGAGAATTCCTTAAAATTATCTTACAGTTTATCAGAAATTAGAGATAACAACGAATATCCTAGAATGCTTTAATTTCTATATCAGTCTTTTCTTTGATTCTTAATAATGAGAGTATATTATTGATTAACAGAAGGTGATTATTGTGTCTTTTTTGATATCTAGGGCAATGAGTGAGGCAGAGAAGAGAAAGACTTCAGTAAGATTTATATATTCTATTCCATTAATTAACTTAGTTGTGTATTTATTAAGAAAATGTTTAAGGAGCACTAAGTTAGCTTCAGACACTGAGAATCTGGAGAGTTGAGAAGAATAATATGCAGAAGTTGCCCTCAAGTAGCTCATAGTCTAAATGAAGACATCGAAACAACAAAAACAATTTCAATACTGTATTAAGTAAATAGGCAAAGGAAGATATGAAAACAATGATGAGACTTAGACATATAGTTATATTGATGCATTTTAGTTTTAGAAATAAATTATTTTTTTATTTTCAGAGCTTTTTGTTAAAATATAATAATCATAATAAATGAATTATACACATTGTAGTATAACTACTTAGTTGATAAAATAAGATAATCATGCAGATTATAAGTCACGTTGAGAAGAAATATGCCTAAATCACATTATCATCATCAAAGTCATTTAATTCGAATTATTATAAAAAGTGTCAACACTTGATAGTTCTAAATTTCATTGCCAACTTCATTAGCTGACATTTCACTTTTTATGAGAATAGCTTGAACTTTGCATCCTACAATGAATAATTCTGTGTACCCTCAAGAGAACTCCTTTCACAAGAGGTAAATAGTAGGTCAGAGGCTAGCAAATTATGAAGATTGTGTTGTTAGGAATTTGCTAGGATAATATGTTAGAATATTATATTATTACATTAAAGGGATTACAAGACTATCACCCACAGTTAAAAGTGTGTAGGGAAATGTCATAGTTACTGCACAAAATGGTATGCCTAATAGCCAGGAAAAAAATAATGCTAGGTTTTCATACTTGCAGAGAGCTGTCAGCTTACTGTGTGTGATGCATATTTATCACATGAGGAAACTCTTAAACCTGCCTTCATGGGGTCCAATCCTGGGATGGAGTCAAAGCTGAAGGGTCATAAAAATATAATGATCATCTACAAATTAAATTACGATCTTTAATGTAGAATTAAGATAAATGATTTTGCAATTAAGGAAAGGGGCAATGACTACCAAAGGAAATGAATAAAAGTCATATTTCTACAGGGTATATTTGGTGTTGATTATTGGGTTATACCTAGTAATACAATAGAAATAGCATGGAAACAGTACCTGGCTTCACCAATTTGGCAGTCTGGCATTACTAGTCATTCTGTACTTCTTGACTGGTCACTCTGTACTTCTTGACTCTTCTTTTAGATCTTGTATCTTGTAATACATTCATTCTCTATTCATATTCTACATTTTGGTGTCTTTTTCTCTCTTTTTGTTTGTATTGGCACATTTTGTTTAATTAAACATTTATTTAAAGGGAATTGTAGGTTCACATGCCACTTTAAGAAAAAGAAAAGACATCTCGTGTATCACTTACCCATTTTCTCCCAAGAATAATAATATCTTGCAATACTGCAGTTTAATATCACAACCAGGTTATTGATATTGATACAATCAAGATATGAAACATTTTTATCACCACAGGCTTCTCTCACGTTTTTCCTTTATAGGTTTTTATAGGCCCACTTCTCTCCCACCCTAAAACCCTCTCAAGCAATCACTAATTTCTTCTCCATTCCTATAATTTGGTTATTTCAAGAATGTTACATTCTTTATGATTGGCTTTTTCATTATGAATAATTTTCAGAAAATTCATCTAGTTTGTGGGTAGCATCAGTGATTCATTTTGATTGTTTGTTTATGCTTAATTGCTCAGCTGTAGTCCGTTGCTATTTGTTAACTGTTGAAGGATATTTGGATTGATTCCACATTTTAACTATTGTGAAGAAAGCTGCTATAAACATTCATGTACAGGTTTTTGTTGGGACATAAACCTTTTTTTTTTTGTCAGGGATAAATGCTCAGAAATATAATTGCTAGGTATATGGTAGTTGCATGTTTAGTTTTCTCAAGAAACTGGCAAGTGATTTCCCAGAGTGGCTACCTTTCCACCAGCAATTTATGAAAGGTCTAGTTTCTCTGCATTCTTGCCAACATAAGGTGTTTTCAGTTTTATATTTTAGCCACATAATTGATTTGTATTAAAATACTTAGATGTAAATCTAACAAAACATAAACAACAGTTGGATGCTGAAAACTACAGAACACTAATAGAAAAAAAATCAGAGGTCTAAAAAGATATATGATGCTCATGAATCAGAAGACCCAACATTGTAAAGATGCCATTTTCCCCTAAATGGATATACAGATTATCCTATCAAAAACTTGGCAATTTTTTTGTAGGTATAGATGACATTGACATCTGAAGGATCTAGAATTGATAGAACAATTTTGAAAAATAAAATGGGAAATTAGTCCACCAAATTTCAAGACTTACTATATAGCCATATCAATCAAAACTGTGTGTTTTGACAGAAAATAAATCCAGAGATCAATGGAACAGAGAACCCAGAAATAGACCAATATAAATATGCCCAACTAATTTTTGGCAAATGTGCAGTGCCTTAATGGAAGAAAGATAGTATTTTCAACAAATTGTGCTGGAGGTATTGGACATCCATAGGCAAACAAATCTTCACAATTTAACTCAAAATTAATCAGATTTAATGTAGAAGGTAAAAACTATAAAACTTTCAGAAAGTAAAAGCATAGGAGAAAATCTTTAGACTTGACACAAAAGGTACAATCCATAAAAGAAAAACTGAAAATTGGACTTAATCAAAATTAAAATATTTACTCTCCAAAAGACACCATTAAGAAGATAAAGAGACAAGCTACTGAGTATAAAAAAATATTTTTAACCATAAAGCTGGAAAAGGTCTAGGACCTACAATATATAAAAAAAACCCTCAAAACTAAATAATATAAGAGTAAGTAATTAAAATTGAACATGTGGAAAAGACAAAAACAGTTGACCAAAGAAAGTATATAAATGTCAAAAAAGTGCATAAAAAGATGTTTGACATCATTAGCCATTTAGGGAAATACAAATTTAAACTACTTTATTTTAATAATTTTGGAAATATAACATACACAAAAAAAGTGTACAAATCATAAGAATGCAACTTTATACATCTCACAAGCCAGGGGACCACAACAAAAATCAAGAAAACTAACATTACTCGCACCTAAGAATTCACCTTTTTGTCTCTCAGTTATAGCCTCCAAGGCAGCCATGAAATTGACTTCTACCAGCCCCAGTGTTGCCTCTTATTGACCATAACAAAAAGGAAAACATGCAGTATATCTTCTTTTTAATTTCTTTTGCTTAATATTACATATCTAAGAATCGCATTGAATTAGTAGTTCATTCTAATTTCTGTAAAGTGTTACTTTTCTGAATATACCATTATTATAAATTTTAGGTCTGTTTCTAATTTGAGACTATTAGGAATAGTGCTATTAGGAATATTTTTGTGTATGTCTTTTAGTATAAAATGTATATAATATAAAATATATATAATATGTATTGTACATACACACATTGAAAGACTGAAGAATTTTAAAGTTTTTAAAAAGATTTTTACATATTTTTATAAGTATTATGAAAATAAATCATTATCTAACAAATCTCTGTATCTATCTTTCTATCTATCATCTATGTATCTATCTATCTATCTATCTATTGTTTATCTTGTTTTTTGAGTATACTATGAGAGGCCATATCATAAAATGCAGAATAATTTCTTGAAGCTTATTAAATTATGTAATAACACATATTTAAGAAGTGTATATGAATTCTTAAAATTTACCTTTATATATATTTTAATATTTATCCATTCTTTCAACAACTATTTCTTATGACACTATTATCTATGTAGCATTATTCTGGGCTCTGTGGTCAGTAGGAAAAACTTTCATGTTACCTCTCTGATGCACACATTATTTTTGTCTCTAAATTGGCCTCTGCAGTTTTTCTACATGCCCAATAATACTCCAGGTAATAAAGCAGTAAAATTGTTCTCAAGGTAACTATGTTTATATTTTATCTGTTTTTTCTCTATTTTCTTGAATTTATTTCTCCTCATTTTATATCTGAATCAATCAGATTGTTTTACATTGAAATATCATGGAGTTTATTAGCTTTATATTAAATCATGGTTGACTTTGGCAGTATATGAATGCAAACCTGTAGTAATATAAAAGAATAATATAAACATGTGTTAATAAATCATATATATTTTAATTTTCTGTATCAGGTGAGTACAGAATGTATATATTTCTGCACTCTGCTAAATTTAACATGTGCTCTTATAAAACTGGAAATGAAATATGGCTATGCTGTGTTGACCATTTGTAATGGAAAATGTGTTTTTGTCTCTCTAGGCAAATTTCATTGGCAAGCACATTGACTTTTGTATTCCTGAGTGATTAAGGCTTTACTTTATAACTCTGAATTAAGAGATGTCCACTAATACATCATTTTCAAGTGTACTTTAATCTATCAACATAGTTAATACATTACACAAAATAGAATTAGAATAAAGGGAAAAACACATCACCCTTTCCTTAGAGTAGTGATTTTAGTTTATTTTTTATTTTTGTAATAAAAACCATATTTCAAATTAAATATTATGAGGAAGTCTTACAAAACAAATAAAAGTGATAGATGTCTTTGAAATAAAGTTGAGTGTCTGGAAGCACAATTGCTTTACGCTACCTACTATTTCCAGTGGCCCTGCAGTAATCTCCATAGTGTCCCTAATACTCTATGGAAGACATTGCTATTTTACGGTATTAAGTTTTTAAAGATGCTTTGGATGGCAGAGAACTCACTCGCAAACATCTTCTGTGAGGTATGTTTGTACTGTGTGATTTAACACCTCTAGACCACAGCTGATTGAATCAAAATGGATATCTGACTCAAAAGAAAGCAAATAATAACCTACATACATAAAATTATCTAACTATAGGGCTAGTAATATTATTGGGCCATTATAAGCAGAAGATGTAAATTGAAAAAGAGAAGATAAATAAAGCAGATATGAGAGAAAAAAATACTGTTTTAATGTATGAGAGATGAATAAAGTGCCTTCCATTTTCTCTAGCAGATTCCCAATTCTCAGACCCTACTGCATTTCTTGTTCTTGGATTTCAAGGCACCTTCATTCAAATAATAAGCAATACCTTTAACTAAGTTAATTTGAGAGGATTTCTATTACTTGCATCCAAAGGTCTCAGAAGAGCTAAATCAAAAGAATGTGCTCTAGATCAAGGCCATTAACTATGATGCCCAGGAGATTTGCAAAAATGGAACAGTTAAATCACTGGGGATTTCCCTCTGGATATTCTCACAGATCTACTGCTGTCACCTGTAGTGAAATATACCTGTGATTATAGTGCCAGGATCAGGTCCAGTATCAGAACTACTCAGGTAAAAGATTAAACCAAAGCTGAGAGTAGAATCGAGGATATATGAGATTCTCTAAAGCTCCAAAGCTGTGGGCATAGATAAAGTTCAGTTCACCTGAGCACAAATTCTGCTTCTTTTCCCCTGGATTAGGCTGTGGCATCATCACTGATACTGAGTATAGTTGAAGAAGCAGGAGAATATAATGGGTATAAATATCCCAATTAAATATTGGACCGTAGGTGCTATTCTGTTAAAAATTTTCTTGAATAATTCAAGCACCGAGTAAGAAGGGCACTGATCTAGCAAAATCTGTTTCCCCATCCTGTAAGAGCATGGCCTGCCCTGACATCAACAGCGATGTCTGACTCCCACTGATTCCAATAGCCTAGGAGAACTACATAATGACAGGAGAATCTATTTCTACATCCTGGGCATTCATTCATGTACCTTTAGTTAATTAGCCTAAAGGTGGCTAGTTAAAAGGATATGCTTAATGAGTAGCCTGAAACTGATTTAGAATCCATAGAATTTGTGTTGCCTAAAGTATCAAAGAAATGTTATTTTAACTGCTTCTACCCTTTCTTATACTGCTGTCCTACTTTCTACTTCGTTTAAATTAAAGCTGTAAAAGAAAGGGAAAATTAATAAGCAATACAATGAAAACATCTTTAATTTGGGAAGTATTTTTATTTTTGCCCTTTTGCTTGAAAATGTTTTATATATTTAGCACCTTCCTTTTCTATGCAGAACTTCCAAAAGACTGCTTTTGTAATTAGAAACTTGATTTGCCACTTTCTGATGTGTATGTGTGCGCGCACGCGTGAGTATATTTTCATTTTGCCCAGAAATTTTTTTGGCTTCAATTTAATTACCTGCTAGTGAAGTCTAATATGACTTACTTGAGAAGTTTTTTACAAGAAGTACATGAATTATATATGAAAACTTTAACACTATGCTTGGCAACTTGTAAGTAAATAATGAAGTTAATTTATATAACTATTACAGAAAAATCTTTCAGTTATATTCATAGTCCACTGAGAAGCTTAAAATATCACAAGGACACCAGACAGATGTTTGGTGTGTAGCAAGTAGAATAACCATTGCCAGATATAGATGGCTTTTATGAATTCTCCCTTACATTTCTTGGTTCTAGTTACATTTGATTTTGTTATTGAACTTCAAAAATCAGTTAAGAAACATTTGCAACCATATTGCTGATGGGCTGAGGGGCTAATGGGGACAAAAAGAGAGTAACAGTATTGTAAATGATGTGTAATCAACATATTCATTTGTAACAATCTCTGATGGCAATTTTCAAGGCAGATAACAAAAGAAAAAAAAGAGAGAACACTTTGAAATAAGTATTTTTATATATGTGTGTGTAATCCCATTGTTGTGTAATAAAACATTTAGCTAACCTTTGCCTCTGGATCCTAGAATATAACCTCAAAATCCTTGGAATTTCCTGAGTGATAGGAGCATTTTGTTATTTATGGTGGGTCCCTTGGACCATACCTGATTTATGTTAAGGAAATGACTCCTGTTTCTGGTCATGTCAGGACCAATCATGTGATTAAAGTATTGGAGCCTTGAGCCAGGTGATACCAGTATGACATCTGGTTTGATAGAGAGGCTGAAAATTGAGTTCTATCATGTCAGTAATGATTCAATCAGTCTTGCGTAAATAATAAAATCCCAATAAAAACTAGAGACACTGAAGCTCAGGTGAGTTTCCTAGTTCGTGATACAGATGTAGATGATAGATATGGTAGGAGGATGACATGTCTTCAGAACATGGAAGCTTCATGTTTGGCACCCTTCCAAACTTTACCCTATGTTTCATTTCATTTGGCTCTCTTGGTTTGCATCCTTTATAATAAAACTGTAATCATACATGTACCTTGCATGGGTTCTGTGAATCATTCTAGTGAATTATCCAACTTGAGGGGGTTAATGAGACTCTCTGAATTTATAACCTATTGGCCAGAAGTGGTTGTCTGGGAATCCTGGAGCTTGCAGTTGGTATCTGGAGAGGACAATCTTGTGTGGACCATTCCCTTAACCTGTGAAGTCTGTGCTAACTTTGGGTAGATAGTGTCAGAATTACATTGAATCTCTTTGAAAAATTTTTTTCTAAGTATAAAGCTCTTGAAAAACATACATAGAAAATTACAACATAATTTATTAATTTTCAAAATGATTTTTCACTAAATAAATAACAAAAAGGTTTTATTTTATAACTATAATATTATATACACACTTTATATCTAAAATTCCACCTCAAATATTACCCAAATTTGATGCAATCTGATGGAATAAGTTTCCCTGAATCTTTTTCTTAGAATAGTTGCATGACCAAAAATTAATTATCTATATGTTGAAACAATCAAAGTAAAAATTGATAGAAAAGTTTTTTTAGAACTAGTTTTTAGAAATATATAAAGTAGGGTATGCATAAACTGACAGCTCTGCTGTACTGAAAACTAAGCAATCAGCTAAATTGCTAGTGTGCCTGAGAATTTCTAATATTCTACCCAGTTGGAATTTGCCAAGAACAATAAATATATTGTGTGATATCATGCTGAATATTTGCTGTTTAATCAATATAAGATTTAGAAGTTGACTCTGAAGTTTCATTAGGGAGGAAAGATACTTATATTTTAATAATCATGATATAAGATTTTATTCAAATTTCTTCTCTTTTTAAGCTTAATAATCTGTAACATGTGATTTAAGGTAACTTAAGGTTGATTTCCTAGAAGTCTATATATGTATCCTAGGTGTTCAACAGTTAATCCCGTAGGAATTAGTGTTAAATTTAATGAAGGTGTTATTAACACATTCGCATAGCTTGATGTAACTATTATATAAGTAAAAATAGTTCATCAAATTGCACTAAAATGTTGCAAAAGAGCTATTTGTTAAATATAATAACATCCACATTCTTATAATTTTAGTGATGATTTAGCATTGTTAATTTTTCTTTGTTTTAATATAAAAGGAATTAATGTTTAATGGTAACAAGTTTAACAAAAATTTGAGTTTAGTATAATAGTGATAGTTTCAGCAGAATTATTCTGCCTATGGGCAGAATAATTTTTTAAAAATACGTTTTACTATATTTTGGTCAATGTGTATCAGTTACCAGAAGTCACCCAAGTGGATTTTAGTTTAATTCATCTTCAGCTTCGTGCTTAAAAGATGGGAACAACAGGACTTGGAGTGAAGGTTCTGACAGGAGAAAAGTGAATTTGTAAAACAAGAAGGAAATGAAATGGAGCTCGACTTAATTGGAAAGGTCATTGTCAACGAATTTTTCACATATTACTAGAAGCTTAAGCTAAACAGGGAGGGAAAAGGAAGTTGAGGAAGTTCAAAGCAAACTGAACCTTACAAAGAAAAATTAAGTAAATCTTCTGTTGAGTTCAGAAATGGCTTTGGTAGAAACTGGATGACTGTCCAAATGCGTGAGTGCAAGAAACTGAGTGTATGCATTTGTATGAATATGTGGTGACTTACTCTGCAAAGTTTATATTCCTCATGGAGATTGTAGATTTCAAAAAAAAAAAAAAATTAAATATTACAGATGTTGCTTTAGGTAAAACAGTAAGATTACAAGCATATTCTAGAAGCTCATTAATGCCCTCAACTTGAAGATCACCAGTAATTGACTAAAGTTGGGTTCACTGCAATGATGGAACATATACAATATAGAGAGCCCAGAGGTGTATCATTAAAAAGATATTAGAAAGTACTTATTTTAGAATTTGGATTTAAGTTAGGTAATTTTTAGGGAAGGTTCAAGGAAGTAAGTTTTTAATTTGAACTGGATGCTGTCCGAATGTGAAGAAAAATCCATGACTGGATCTAAATGGTTGGTGGAATGCAGCTTAACTAAAGCTGCAATAGGTAAAGGAGCCATTATATAGAAATGTTTCCTTATTTTTATGCCTTGGGAAATGTTCTTGATTTTATAATTAGAGAGTCTTTTTATTTCTTCTTGCACCAGTCACAGAGTAGTCTTGTCTGAATTGGTGTTTTGTGAAATTATTTATGTTCAATACAGCATCAAGGCCTAGATGGTTCAGATTTCCTGGGTTCAAATTAGGACTCTCTAACATATTGTGATCTATAACAAGTTTAATTTTATGCCTGAATTATATTACTTATAATATGATAATATCAATACCAACCACTTCATAGGGTTGATTTCAGTAATGATATAGCATTAAAGACACTTAATTAATTGATGTCAGCTTATATAATTGTTTCTTTGATTATGTTAACATTTTCTATTTAAAAGCACTCCAATATCCATTATTCCTGTTTACTTATACTTCAAAACAAAGAATCATAGAAAAAAAAGGATAGTATTTGGATCAAATAGCAAGAATAAAGAGCAAAACAGAAAGCCTAACATAAGCCTCCAAGATCATCCAAATGGCCCTCACACTTACAAGTTTCCCCACTTTGGAAAATGACAGTGAGTGCTGCAGCCTCTTGAGAGAGACAGCCTCGTTGGATTCCACCCACACGCAGAGATAGAGGCTTGGCTACCGGCAAGTGATGGCGTGTGTTATCTTCCTTCACCACGAAGGGAATTATAATTTGAGTTTTTGGAAAATCTTAAAACTGATATAATCATTCAAAGTTGTATTCAATTAAAGTGTATAACTATAAATAATAGTCTTGGATCTATCATATCCAAATATGACAAATCCAAATATAACAAATATAAAGCCTGAGAATAGCCCCAGAAGTATATGGGTAAATAAGCAGACAATTTATAACAGTCAAGTAAGTTGATTACCAAAGCATCAAAAATGCTTAGTGATTTGGTGAAAAATTGTATATTGTTTTGACATGAACAAGGATCATAAGTAATATTTTGCCCATTAATACACTGAAGTAATAAAATGGTTCCTAGATAGTTTTAAAAGAATTTCATAAATAAAATTCAGATAAATAAAATGAATATATCATGGTACCTGGAAAAAATAAATAAATAAATGAAAGAAGTTCTTTGGGGAGGATAATGGAAAGCATGCTAGCCAGAGCCCAAACTGGATTTCAGGTATGGACGCATTCTTTAACAAGGTGACTCATTCTGCATACTTATTCAGAGACATATTTGAAATAGTCTGTTTTCCTGATTGAATGGCCTCAGAGTTACTGAGTTTCTAAGCTTATTGGTTTCATTTCTCCTCTTTTTTTTGTGAGGGTCATTGTAGGAAATTGTCTTAAATATACTGCATACAAATCTTTCCCTTGCACAAATGTTCAACATCTTTCTAGTTTCTACTGTCATCACAGTTTATTGCTCAAACCAAAGCAGGGCGATATATATGAATAAAATATATCAGCATGTCTAGTTTCCTATGTCTGCACAATTGTCAGATCCTAGTCTGACAGCTACAAAGAAGTAACATGTGAATTTCCTACACTCCTGCCCTTCAAACCCTGATCTTCCTCCAGTGTTTGTTGCTCAGGAAATTATATTTATCTTTCCATTGCTCAATCCAGAACACAGATATCATTCTTTAAAAGGACAGCTATAAATGACTGCCAAAGTTGAAGTCACATAATGTCACTTGCCTTCTCAACGCTGTCAAACAAATGCTCATTTCACTTAGAATTAAGTCCAGATTTCTTACCTGGACATACAAAGCCCTATATTAACTGGCTCTTGGCTAGTTCGCTGACATCCTCTCTTACCATTCTCCAAGTAATTTCCTCCACTCTAACCATGCTGCTTCCTCACTATTTCTTACACATTCCTCAGAAACTCTGCATTTGCTGTTTTCTCTTTGGCCACACAGTTCGTTTCCTTATTTAAATATGACCCTTTTAGAGAGGTCTTCCTTATTCAATCTACCTAAAGCAATATAACCATAGCTCTCTCTACTTACTTTGAAAGATTTAAATTCTGGTTGGAAGTACTTAAAAGCCAGTGTATGAATTTCCATGTTCTTATTTTGTTAGAATGCTCATGATAGTGCTTACTAATTTAAATCATGCTAGTAAATGTTTAGCAATTGGCTTCTGAAACAAGTCCTAGTAGCATTTACTGGTTTTCAAGGTGTGAATAACTCCTGATTTCAAGCTACCAGCATTATGCCACTGAAGATGAAGGTGGGAAGAGGTATTAACAATTGGCTGGAGATATACTATGAGTTAGCTCTAATAAAAAAAAAAAAGAACCATAACATCAATGCAGCTTGAAATGCTGGAACAACTTATGGCTTACAGCCTTTATAGTCTGCAGTTTTCATTACAGGAATACGAAATATACTATTGTCTCATTAAACGACTGAAATAATGTTTTGCTATCACAAAATGGCCTCACCTATATTAATTTGTACAAATACATTTTGGGAGTGAGGGCATCAACCTGACTCAAATTTCTGTAGTCAGGCAAATATCATTATTACCAAATTCATGGGTCTTGTGACAAAAGAAACAGATTACTTAGGAGAACCATTTCTGTGCATGGTACTAAAACTAATGGAAATTTTTCTGAAAATCTTCAAGTTAGAAGATAATGTATAATATAATAAAAATAATTGTTAACCATTATTTGTGTTTTACTTTGTTCCAGAAACATTTTTAAGAACTATCTCTGGACATATTTCATCTTATTCACCCAATAAACACTAGAGGAATATGCTGTTATTATCTGTAATTTACAGTTATTCATCATGAGATTCAGAGTAATTAAGGATTTTTCTCACGTAGCTAGTAAGGGGTTGTAGAATTTTTTTGAATGTCTTCTTTTCTCTATAGAAAATAGAAAACAAAAAGTGTACGACTTCTCTCTTTGTTCAAGGATAGATGACATAAAATCAGATTTATGAGTCACCCTTTAAGCTGGGATTCAGTATTAACTAATGAAAATATAAAATGAGTTAATGGAACCTAAAATACATTGTTATTCAGACAATATTTTATAAAGTACTTCTCTCTATTGATAAGTTAATGAAATGATACCTAATATTCATGACTCAGGTTGTTAAACAATGAACCTACCTGCTAACTAATCGGAAGAGACAGAAAAAAAATTAATTCGATTCTTCTAGATGTGGCAAATTTCTTCAGTGACTTTTTTCTGTAATTGCAAAAAACTTCTAGTGCAAAACATAAAGACTTTATCATTAAACATCTACAGTTATATCTGAAATACGTCCTTTAAACTTTAATCTTAAGAGAACTACTTCAATCACAAAACATGTTCTTGGATAACATAGTGTTATTTTACATATTTTACTTCAGTTGTAAATTATCAGAATTGTTTTCGTCTCATCTTTTCTTCAAATTGCTTTTAAAGAAAACAAAAAGAAATATAGTTTCTCTCCAGGTGTCTGCTATGATTTATTATCTCCTTGCATAAAAGCTTGATGGTATAGATTATTTAAAGAAACATAAAGAAATGAAAGTATTTTGGATGGTTTTAAACATAAAAACTGCAAACTTTTAAATGTAACAGTAAATAGCAGGAATTTAAATATCAATTTCTGATTCTGGAAAATATAATCTAAATCATTAAGAATTAACATATGTAGTTATGTTTCTAAATATCACCTGTGGGAAAATAAATACAAATACAAAAATTAGTGAAACATTGATTTATATATTGTTTGTCCTAATCATTCAGATATTTCTATGGGACCAAGATTAATGGTATATGCTAACTGATTCACACTCTGAACTCCTAAATAGCCAGTGAAAAAACGGGCCAAGGTTAAGGTCTAAGTTATATGAGCTCATGGACTTCAATTTCACCAAGTGAAGCAAACTCACTGAAAGTATAGGAATATAGGTAGTTCTTTGGCTTCATTAATAATAAACTAAAACGAACCTGCCTTAAAACTTCTGTACTCAGTATCTGCTGGTTAGTAATATGAAAGCACCTAGCTGTTTTACTCTGATGAAAATAAGTAAAAAACTTACAAATTAAAATCTTCCTTCACTAAACTACAATTATGAATTATGTAAAATTATCTTGCATTGCAGTATACAGGATTTACTCTCAATCTTAGCTGTTCTTGCTGCAAATGTCATTGTTTCATAGAATTCCAAAATATGGAAAAGAAAGGCAGAAGTCAGACAGTAGCTTCTTCTTTTTTTTAGACTTTCTATTTCATTATTTATCTTATTTTTTTATTTTTTTATTTTTTTGGTGACATTGGTTAACAAAATCCAGTAAGTTTCAGGTGTACAATTTAATAGTAAGGCACATATATTTTCTCCAACACCAGCAGGAAGGCTTCATTCAATGATTCCAATTCCAAGTGAATCGCTTGGAAGAAATTGCTTTTTAATCATTTGTAGTAAGCTGTTTTTACATATGATTTAATGTTTCAGCTTCTGCGTACTCAAGGGCAAATTCCAGCTTCTTGAAAATTACCCCAATTATAATTTATTCATTTATAATGAAGAATTCAAGAAAAAAGTAGCATTTTTCTCTTCAGTGGCTGTTTGCTTTCAATTAAAATGCTATTTAGCGAACCAGAAAAGGATTAAAAGGGAGTTTAAAATTTAAAAAAGACAAGATGGTATCTTAATACTTTAGTACATGTCAAAAAAAACAATTATTAAACATTCAAGATTCACCTTGCATGACGAACACAAATAACTAGTTTAAATTTTATATCTTGAGACTAAAATAGATTTCTAGACAGATTGGTAAAATGACAAAAAGGTGAGTTCCATCCTACTTAATTTATCCATTCTTTAAAAAGAGTGGACTGTATTCTCTTGATCTCTATTCCATCTATATGGCACACTTGTGTAATGCCTACTGCTTAATAACATTTCAGACTTTAATAAAAAAACCCATAATGTACTGGCACCTTGCATTCAGCTTACTTAGTTCATTGAAACAGCAGTACATCTGTCACTGTAGATATCTTTCCCAATATCCATTCCAGAGGTTAGAGTAAGTCAGTCATAGTTACGTATCCCCCCTTACCAGTGATTGTTAAGAAAAGGTCAGGGAATCCACCTCTCTGCTTTCACATTCAAAATGGTAGATAAAAATCTTAACTCATAAAAATTAATACTACAACAAGCTATGTAATTCTATCATGATCTTTCTCTTACTGAAAGAAGCTTAGAAGGTGAATACAGTAGTTTTTTTTTTTTTGTTTTTGCTACTAAATGATAGAGGCAGGTATGAAATTCATTAAACTTCATGTTTTGAAGACCCTTTTTTATTATTTATTGGGATGACACTGGAAAATAAAATTAAAAGGGTTCAGGTGTACAATCCAATAATACATCATATGTATATTGCACTGTGTGTTCACTACCCAAAGTCAAGTGAATAACTTTTTGTACCACCTCGCCCACAGATCCTTAGTTTCTTCCCGTGGGAATACAGCTCTCTCATGTGGGTGGAAAGGCAATGCAAGGCAGCTGGCACCATGGGACTTGGGAGATATTAACACAGTCTAAACCTCATCAGAGACATCTACTCTTCCCAAAGGCATAAAAAAAATCTTTGGTTTAGACTGAAATAACCTCTGCCTAATCTTCACTAGAAGGAGCAACTGACTTATGTTTATTTTCAGAGGATATCCTTCACATATATAAAATATTCTACTGTTCTAGAAAAAATAAGATGTTCTGATTATTTAGGAAATGATGTGCTGCCAAATTAGTAGATACTACAGATGGGGAAGTCAGGGCTGAGTGACTGAATGCAGTTTTGCTGCCTGATAGGGCTAGATTTGAACTCCAGCTCTACCAATGACTGATTGTATGACTGTCAGCAAGTTAATTTTTTTTGACCCTTAATCTTTCATCTCTAAAAATATGTATAGATTTCAATAATTTGCATAAAATGAGAACATATATAAATATATACAGCATGTTGCCAGGCACACATTTTGTATCTTTCTCAAAATGTGTTCCTGATTCTGTACAACGCTGATTTGAATTTTGATGCTTTTAAGAGTTCTTCTGTAAACTCTACAGAAACAGAGCTACTCTTATGCGATCTGATAGACTGAGAATGGCCAGAAACTTGTAGACACTACCCTTAATGAGAGTTTGGATTTACATCTCTCCTCCTGAATGTGTGTCTGCTTTGAATTGCTTTGACTGCTAGAACATGACAAGAGTGATGCTATTCCGGTTTTTGGGCCCAGGCCTGCAGAGATTGATGACTTCCATTTCCTATTACTTGTAACACTCACTCTTGGAGACTTGACTAGCAGTTAGAGATAACACCGGGAAGGATCTAAGGTTACATGAAAGGGGAGAGGTGTCCGACCAGGCCCCAACTATCTCAAGCCCTAGACATTTGACTTATTCTGATTGCGGGTCCAGATAATTTTGTGGAGCAAATATAAATTGTCCCAATGAAATCTGTCTAACTTTCAAATTTTTAAACAAAGAAATAATGGTTGCTGTTTCAAAACACTGAGTTTTATTATCTGTCTATAACTTGATATGGGATATGGAATAAGATTTTGTTAAAGGCTTTAGACTTTAAAGAACTGTGAAAGGAGACAGTCAAGTAAAGGTCTAGAAAGGGAGGGTTAGAAGATTGGGGAGATACTATTCAGCAATAACCCATTGGTCTGAGTGGACACAAGTTGATGTTTGCAGGAAAATTTGAAAGCCTGCACTTCTAGCTGCTGATGGGGATCATGAAGGAAGAGGTTGTGAAGAGATTTATTGGAAGCTATTGCCTCTGTATAGTAATTGTTTCCGTGTCTCTGAGGATCCCTAGTCAAGGAACTGGTAGTATGGCAAGCCATCAGGAAGAGGAGGTAGATGTGGAAAGAGAGAAAGTAGAGCAAGCTGGAAGCTGCTGGACACATCTTCCTCAGTTCTCTACTGTCTGACCATAAAGGCCTTCACATAAGTATAATTGCTGCTTAATTTCCTCTTTAAAATCTTGTACAAATTCCTCTTTTGGCTAGCTCTTGCCTGGAGTAATATTGAGAAGAAGATTCTGAAAAACAGATTTATCAGCATAACAAAGCTGATAAAGTAAAATCCAGCACATGTACTATGTACAGCATAGTCTGAGGTACAGCAAAAAAATGTACTTTTTTCTTTAATTCAGATAGGTTGTCATTTGTCTCTATTAAGGATTATACTTGATTTATCATACTTTGTTAGAGATTTAAGATTTTCTCTTATTTCCATTGAGATTCTTACAAATAAGATTATATGTACAGAGAACTGAAATCAAATGAGAAAAAATGAATGTTTGGTTTATAAAGAACTGTAGAGTTCCTAATAAATATAAATGTTTGTTTTGTTTTGTTTTGTTTTTCTAGTAAAAACTGCATTGGAGAACATGGGTCAGATCTGAAGCCAAAACTAGACCTTATACTCTTTCATCCTGAATTGGGCAAAATTTGAAGTATAAGCTAACTTGACTTTTTGTTAGTAAGGAAAGGAGAGACAAGAGAGGGTGACAAGAGTGACAGCGACAGCAAAGTTGAGGGGAGAAAGTAGGACCTTCACCTTACAGTACATCTTTCCTGATGACAGAAACCAGATGAGAGTCTGATATAACAGAACAACAAAGCAAAGATGAGTCAGGAACATAGTTTTATGTCATCAAGGCACAACTTCATTCATTAATAAAAGATCTCTTAATAAATGCCAATATCTGAAAAATTTGAGTTATTCCTATTACCTGGAGGGAAAAAAATAGAAACTGAAAGTGTTGGTTCATTGCAAGTCTATCCCTCACCCAATGGGCATAGGAGTAAAATTTATCTTATAGTGCATGTTTTTAATAATAAGGCCACTGTGAATAATGCTGCTATGAATATCAGTGTGCAAATAACTTTTTGGATATGGGTTTTCAAGTCTTTGGGGTAAATAACCAGTAGAGGAATTACTGGATAATATGGTAGATCAATTCTTAGTTTTTTGAGGAACCTCCATACTGTTTTCCATACTGGCTGTACCAATTTGCAGCCTCATTAGCAGTGTATAAGGGTTCTTTATTCTCCGCATCCTCTCCAACATTTGTTATTACTTGTTCTGTTGATTATAGCTAGTTTAACAGGTGTGAAATGGTATCTCATTGTGGTTTTGATTTGCATTTCCCTAGTATGGAATATTATTTAGCCATAAGAAGAGATGAAATACTGCCATTTATGACAACCTGGATGGACCTCGAGATAATCATGCTAAGCAAAATAAGCCAGACAGAAAAAGCTGAAAATCACATGATATCACTTATATGTGAGATATAAAAGCAACAAATGTGCAGGACAAACAAACATAGACTCATGGACATGGACTATAGACTAGTGGTTACCAGAGGACTATAGACTAGTGGTTACTAGTAGGTTGGGAGTGGGGGAGGGAGGTAGGTGAGGTAAAGAGGGTCAAATATAGGGTTTAGGAGGAGGGTGAAGTGAGTAAAGGGTATCAAATATATATGGTAGCTGAAAGAAACTGGACTTTGGGTGGTAAACACACAATAGAATATACAGATGTCAAATGATAATGTACACCTGAAAATTATATAATTGTATTAACCAATGTTACCCCAATAAACTTAATTAACAATTTAAAAAAAAGAACTGATAAAATAATTATTTTTAAAAGCAAATAAATAATTAGACTTGCTGTTCATAAGGGAAAGCTTACACTCCAATATGATATGGGTGTGTTAAATCTTATCCATGAAAAATAACTGTAAAGAATACGTGATAAATAATTTATTAGAAGAAAACATTGCATGAAACAATTCCCTCTAAACACTGCTTTTGCCAAATCTCACTAATTGTAATACGTGGTTTTCATTTTTATCTAGTTCAAAATATATTTTACTTTCTCTTGTGATTTCTTCGTCTCATGTGTCATTTAGAAGTGTGTTTAAAATCCATGTATTTTGGAATTTTCTAGTTATCTTTCTGCTATCTGTTCTAGTTATCTGTTATTCATTTCTAGTTTAAATCTATTGTGGGCTAAGATCAAATATTGTGTGATTTCTATTCTTTTAAATTTGTTAAGGTATGTTTTATGACCCAAAATATGGTATATCATGGTGAATGTTGCGTGTGATCTTGAGAAGAATGTATATTCTGCTGTTGTTGGATAGTCTATAGATGTCAATTACATGCAGTCGATGGATGATATTGTTGAGTTCAACTACGTCCTTACTGATTTTCTGCCTGATGGACATGTCCATTTCTAAGAGAGGTATGTCAAAGTCTCCATTTGTGATCATGGATTCATCTATTTCTTCTTGTATTTCTATAAGTTTTTTGCCTCGTGTTGTTTGATGCTCTGCTTAGGTGCATGGACAGTAAGAATTGTCTTCTTGGAGAATTTATATAAATGCACTTCTTTATCCCTTATAACTTTCTCTAATATGAAGTCTACTCTGTCTGAAACTCCTGCTTTCTTTTGATTAATATTAGCATGGCATATTCTCCATAAATATACTTTTCATCTACATGTATCTTTATTTTTAAAGTGAGATTTTTGTTGTCTTTATTGACCAAAGATTTCTCCATGTGACATCAATTTCCCATATTTCCAGACTGCTTATGTGTCAGTGCTAAGTCGGTTCCTATGGGTACCCCATGGTGATGCATCAGGAAGTACCAGAGTCTGAGAGGAGAGGAACAGGCAAGGAACAATTATGCTGTACCTATTCAGCTTTCTCAAATATTTTTTATGTTTTGTTTCACTGTAGCTATTACAAAATGCAAAGTAATTATTTCTTAAGGAACATGTTTAAAACAAAGTTGATACAGAATCTAATGTCTTCCCGCACAAATTAAAAAGAAACATAGTGCCAGTCTATTCATGAAAACTGGTTTCTGTTCCCTTTCCATCATTAGAAGAAGTGTTTTTGTTTGTTTTCCTTTTTCTTTTTTTGGTAATTATTGCAAGGGAATTACTAAGTCCTGCTATAGCTGTTAAACTACTATTACTTTGTTAGTAGAGAGATGGGGTCATTGATGTTCTAAAATATTGACTATCTGCATTAAATACTTTTTCGTAAATATCTCCATAGTACATTTATTTTACAAAATAATTTTTGATCAAGTTAGTATAGACATATATATGGATTATGTAAATACAAATCAACAAATGGTAGCAAAGATGATTGAAGCTGTTCAGGGGAAATTATTTGAAAAGAAGTAATTTGGATTGCTCCAAAGAGGATCATAAGAGTGTTATAAATAGACACTACTTTCCATGGCAGAACAGGACATCTATACACTTGCAAGAATATAGGAAATGAGAGGCTGGAAATTGAGACATGATTTGAAAAACTGCTATGTTACCTTTTTAGTAATTTCTGGCATGTTTCAAAACCAATAAAACTGAAAAATCATTTTACTGTTGTGGAATTTAGTTCACTCATGTCTCACTAACACTATCAAGGTGGCTTCAGTGTTCTTTTTCTTTGCAGATCCTCACTGTTGGCATACTTTAGGAAATAAACTTGCATTATAAAATTATAGAGTACTACACAGCAAACAAAACCATCATCAATATGAAAAAGCAAACTACCGAATGCAAGAAGATATTTGCAAATCATACATCTAGCAAGATGTTAATATCTAAAAAATATAAAGCACTCATAGAACTCAACAACAAAAAAACAAACAATCCAATGAAAAATGGACATAAAGACTAAACAGACAATTTTCCAAAAAAGACGTACAGATGGTCAACAGGTACATAAAAAGATACTTTGACAATATTAATTATCAGAGAAACACAAATCAAAACTACAATGAGATATTACCACAAATGTGTTAAAATGGCTACTATCAAGAAATCAAGAAACATGTGTCAAGAGAGGATGTGAGAAAAGGGAACCCTCCTACACTGTTGGCAGGAATGTAAATTGGTGCAGCCACTATGAAAACATGGAGATTTCTCAAAAAACTAAGACTAGAACTACCATATGATCCAGCTATTCCACTTCTGGGTATTTATCTAACAAATATAAAAACACTCATTTGAAAAGATATATGCATCCCTATATTCACTGCAGCATCTTGACCATAGCCAAGATATGGAAACAACCAAAGTGTCTATCAATGAATGGATGAAGAAGATATAGTATTAAAAGACGATGAACTACTAAGCCATAAAAAAGAGTAAAATCTTGCCATTTGTGACAACATGGATGAATCTTGGGGGTATTATACTAAGTGAAATAAGTCAGGTAATGAATGACAAATAACTGTTATGATTTCACTCATATGTGGAATTTAAAACAAAATGAACAAATGAAAACAAAAACACACTCATACACACACAATATAGAATGGTGGTTACCAGATGTGAAGGAGGTTGACAGGGAGGAAATGGGTGAATACGGTCAATTGCATGGTGAAAGATGGTAACGAGTTTTGTTGGTGATCATTTTGTAATGCATAATTTTGAATTATAATGTTGTATACCTAAAAGTTATATAACGTTATATACTAACTTTACCATAATAAAAGAAAATTATAAGGTAATAATTCTGGCCTACACACTAAGGAAAATATCAGTTGGTTCTGAAGGCAGCCGGCGATCGCAACCACATAAGGGATATGGTTGTCTTGGCACTGGATCATTTATTTGTTGTTGGTTGTAAGCAAAGTTCTCCAGAGCTCCTATGCTCATTAAATCTGTTTGATATGCTTATTAAACTATAAAAATCCTTTGCCAGATCAAAGAATATAATTTACCTTCTTAGGTTAAACACTCAGACACAAATATTTATCCATGGTCAGTTTGCTTGATTCCATAACATAAGTTTTATATTACATGTTAACTCTTTTTAATATTTTAATCAGGGAACTCAGCCAATACTTTCCTTAGAATAAACCCTGTTATATTGAATTTTTATCATCAGCATTTATCATAAATAAGCAGGCATAACTTACTTGCAGATGATGCAAATAGAGTTATGTTTCATTTTGTACACACACACACACACACACACACACACACATAAACTATTTGTGCAGCCATTTATGAATATGCTTATGTTATCTTTATATAATGAATACACTTTTGTAATATGATTAAAAAATGCACTGTGATTTAGAAAATCTAAATTCCTCACAAAAGCTTTCAAAGTCCTCCATTATTTGGCCCAGACTTTATTTCTTAAAACTTCCCACTCATCCATGGTGCTTCAGCCCACTGGTTTTCTGTTTTTCTTCAAACATAACACTCCTCAAACATTAGGTAAGGTCAGGACCCCCTACGTCACAGATAGCTGGGCCCAATTCCAGAGTTTCTGATTGAGGTAGAGGCCAAAATTTTGCCATTTAACAGGTTTCCAGATGATGGTGATGTTGCTAGTTCAAAGATTCACTTTGAGAACACTTGCTTAAACAAGGGGAGCTGCTTTTCATCTCAAGCCTTTTTCAATTTCTATTTCCTCTTCCTAGAAAGCTCTTCCCTCAAGTACATTTCCTTGATATCATTCAAGTTTATACTCAATCGCTGCATCCCTGGAGAGGAACTTCCCGACAAACGGCCTATCTAAAGTAGCACTCCTGTGAGTCTATCCTGCTCTATTCTTCTTCTATAGAACTTTTCCGTCTTTGTCTCTGTATCTCTCTTTTCTGAACGTGCATTCATATCACGCATTATAAAAACGTATGTATTTATATAACAAATATATAGTACATTTATAAATAAATATAAAGTTATTTTGATTTATTCATTTATTTGATATAGTTTACATTTTGCACTGAAATGTAATATCCTTGATGAAGAGAATTTTTTGTTGTTTTTTTACCACCATATCTTCTGAAAGTAGAAAAAATGCCTAGCACATAATAGACTAATGACAAATATTTGTTCAGTGAATGCATTCATTGTAAAACTCCTTTCTAAAAAAAAAAAAAATGAGCAAAGCTGAAAGAGTTATGAAGGCTAAAATTCGAGGCTTATATAGCTTTTATAACCTCAAAAAGGTTATAGAAAAAGTAAGGTAAATCGGTCTTTATGGAACATTGGAATGGTATAAGGGAAAGCACACAGACATAGAAAAACAGTTCCTGGATTTCACCTCTGACCACATAACTCACCAACTGTGAGAATACAAACAAATCTCACTTTCTTCACCTATACAATGGAAATTTAATTTCCTCGTTATGATGACTAAGTGAGATAAAGTGTTTTAAAAAACTATTATTCAGTAGATGTGTAGTACATGTTTGTTGGCTCTGAAAAGACTCTCATCTCCTTTGGCACAATCTTTTAAGTAATAGCTTAACATTTCTTGACATCTTCAAAGGTCATGTGAACCTACAAACTCTATTGGGTCCAGTAAAATCAGAGAATTCACTAGCCTAGGAATGGAAGCCTTTTCTTTCTGATTACTTTGTATATCTTAACATAGATGTCAGGAGGCCCTTACTTGTTTAACAGTTTCTATTTTATGGTATAGGAAACCAAAAGGTTCTTATTCCTGAACATTCTTCCACTTTGAACCTCTTCTTCTCATTCTTTTACATATCCAGGCTTTGCTTTAGAGAATTATCCTTTTATAGGTTATATTTCATCATCACTTTTAAGTTTGTTATATTTGAGTATTGGGAAAGAATAAATACTACCTGCAAGAAAATTTCTGGGTGAGATACAGACTTTACTTTTCATCCTACTTGAACTAAATCGAGGCTTATTTTCAATTTATTAGCTCTGAATATGAATGGATAGTCTAGCATTACGCCAAGAGGCAGAGCAATTTAGCAGTGGTGATTTGGGAACATTATAGGTAGAGAAGATAGCATTTCTTCTTGCTAGAAGTTGTTTCCATTGAAAATGTCTTGTTTTTAGCTTTAAGTTGATTTTACTTTATTGGGATATGACCTATTCCTTTTAAAATCAGTCAGACTTCTGAAATAACTCTCTTGAGAGGCAGAATGACTTAACTGTTATGAGACTGCATCCCGGAACCAAAACAGACACTCACTGTATAACAATTTGTGCAATACTGAACAAGTTATTCAAATCCTCTTGCTTTCATTTCCTCTCACACAGAATGGAGATAATAATAGAATCTATCTTATATGTTTGTTTCGAGGAGTAAATGAAATGGTAGACACATTAAGTTAACATAGCATGCATTCAATAAACATTAGCTATTAAATTACTTCAAAAAATTTTCTTCTTTATTTTAATCATCTATCTAAAATATATGGCTTAAAGTTCAATCCAACCCTCTTCCAGAACTACAGTCTATAATTATTAATTTTCTTTAATCTTTTGTTACCTTAAAATTAAAAAAAAAATGAGAGGCAACAAGCATTTATTTGAGAATAAATAATTGCAAACCGGTTTCAGGCAGAAACCAAAATTCCTCTTGATTTCGGGGTGAAGATATAGAGTTTTTTATGATAAAGAAAGGGAAGTAATTATATGAATAGAAGGAATTTCTACTGGTGCTAGCAAGCTCTTTAGCTATACATGCTGGTTACTGATTCTAAAGAATGTCCATAATCATCCATCCTTGTGGTCAGGATATCTACTTTTCCGTTAGCTTTACAAACAGTTGTTTGTAAGTCAATGTTTGCTTGGTCCAGTCCAAAAGTTGTTTTGCCCAGTTTAAACATTCCAAAGGTTTGAAGAGCAAGTCATGCAAGACATTTTCTATGGAATGACTACTGTGGCTTCATTTTAAAATGGTTCGTTCCATTTATGTCAACTTTTCACATCTTCAAGTGGTTCATGAAAGCCAGTGAAACTCATTGACCTCCAAATAAAATTGACTCATTGTGTTCTCTTCCCTTTACAAATTCCTTTGACTTTATTTATAAATCCCTTTTTTTTCTCCTCCACCCTGTGCTGTGCTCTTATTAGTCTTTTAAAATAATCTCCTTTTCAAGAAAGCCTTTCCCAATTCTTGCCCTCTGACCCAGGTCCTCTCAGTATTTGAACTGTATATATTTATAATCCATCTGGTTTCTTTAACTAAATTTTTCTATCATTGAAAAAACAAACTTATTTATTTTACATTACTCCATCTTTTTAAGCATCTCTTACAGACAATAAATGCATAAAAATACAGGATGGAAACTTAGTGATTTCCCATATAAGATACTTTACCATTCCATGTGTACATGCTATCCACAATGTTTAGATTTTCTATTGATATCGCAATTGCCTTTTGAAAATGGTGTCTTTTTCATTGACATCTAATTACTTTTCTCTAGTAATGGGCCAAATAAACAGTCAAACATTGAAAAGGACACAGATATGTTATATATTTGATTTTATAGTTAGTATTAGAAACCAGAAAGAGGTTCTTGGACCTAACGATCTGGTGGTTTATGGTCCAGAGTTTTCTCAAAACTATAAGATGAACTTTTTTTCTTTTTAAAATAACTTTCAGGTTTATTTTCTCTATCAGCCATCAATTTATATTCTACTAATAAATAGATATCTTGTCAGAAATTAAAATAAATTAAACATGGCTTAGTGAACTGCCTTTATTGGGTTTCATATGTCCTTCAGGTTTCTAGAAAACATCATTTACATTTCAGAAAGCTTCTCTTATATAAATTTCCCCATGGTAAATCCTGAATGGCTTTCCAGTTGATACCTAATTCCCCTAATGTCTCATTCTCGTTGTTAACACAGTTGCATGCCTCTAATCAGACTTATTCCTAACATGATCAATGTTGCATCAAGAGTGTTTATGAGAGCACTGGAAGATAAAGTGCTGCATTCTCAAACAGAAAACTCTCTATTTTACCTTTCAGCTCAACTCTAGAAAATAAATTAATCATAATTCATAAAACATGTTCTGAGATAAGGTCACCAGCTTTACCTTGCTGAATTAATGAATATAAAAATTATACCTATATTAGAGAGTTTTATTTACCCACCTCCTCCAATAAAGGTAGATATTAAAAATAATTGAAATGATTGGGCATATTACATTAAGAGATTTTGGGAAATTCAACATTCTTCAGTAAGCCATGACAATGTAGTAGCTCTGTCTTTGTGTTCATATACATTATATTCAACAGCACATATTTTTTTGACTACTATCTGCCCAATATTATGCCGGGTACTGAGGAAATGATTTATTCTAAAAGGAGTTTGTAGTCTAGAAGGGAGGTAAATGAATGGAAGTAAGTGCTATTACGATGATTAGCTCATGTCTAAAACAAGAAGAACAAAGTCCAGTCAGGGAGTTGAGGAAATATTTCTAAGATGAGCTAAGTTTAAAAAGAAAAGTCTCCAACTACATTTATGAATACATTTTTGTTCCCTTAATAGGGTCTCTTAATTCCAAAAGTCAAAGATTATCTGGACTTTTGCTCGATAAGTATTTACCCAACATGCATTGCTGTCAGTACTCTCTTTTAACCCTGGTAGCTCTTAGGAAACCAAGAGAAGTACTCTAACTCTGAATCAAATAAAGCACCATGGGTGTCAATTTGCCTTCTAGAAGAAAACTTCCTTAATGATTTTATTCATAAGTCCTTGCCCATAATTACTTGTATCTCATCATTTTAAATTACTCTATTATTGTTAATATAAAAAAAAGCATACTAGTACAATGTTATTAGTGTATAATTTGCAAATAAATGAATTATACAGGTTGGTCTGTATTCATTTTATTATTTTAACTCAAAAAGTTGTGAGATAATACCATTTTAGAATATAAAAACTGTTACGTCTAAAACCCCTTCACATTTCATTTGTTAATAATGTTAATTTTCCAAGTATCCTTCAATTTCCAGCATTCAGAATAATAATGTAATGTTAATACCGAATTTGTGTTTTAAAAGTTCTATGGTTCAGGCACTATATTATAAGATCTATTAGGAAATCATTCTTCCTTTACAACAATTCTATGAAGAATTGGTATTATTAGACCATTTTTAGAGAGGAAGAATTTGAGTTTTGGCTTGTCTAACGTTAACCAGATTGTAAGTGACTCAGTTTTGAGATCAAGCTCTTAAAAAAAAACAGGCTTCACAGTCTGGACTTTCTTTGACAATATTAAAACTGACCATAATTTATAGAAGAGGCATGAGATACATTCACTCTTGTTCTTTTTCCATCTTACAGCTGTAACATTAAGTTACTGTACCAGTAAAAAGCATTTAAGTAGGAAAATTGAAATGAATGATTATGTAGATAAGACTAACTCCATAGCCTTCAGGAAAATGTAACTCTGTGCGCATTCCTGGTTAGTACTGAAAAAATAGATAAAGATATAAACTTAAAAACCTTCCCTCTTTAGCAGAAATCAGTCCAATTTCATTTTAATACTAGTTATCAATAGAGTCACAATTAGCATATGTAAATTTCAGACTTCGACACATTAAAAACTTATCCTTTTACAGAACGAATGCATAATGAAAGAATAAATGAAATCTAACTAATACAAAAGTTCACTGCTCCTCAATCTTTCTAGTTCCTTTACTCTCTTAGAACTTTCTCTAAGCAGTGCCATACATTTGGCTCCCTAAAGTTCTTAACCTAGTCCCTCTTGTAAGATATGTCCTTATATTTTCCCACTCATCTTTCCATATTATTATTATTATTACTACTATTATTATTATTTCCTTAGGCGAGGCAACCCTTGGTTGACCTCACAGATTGCAAGGACCTTGTCAGCTTACAACCCCTTATTTTTTTTGTTTTTTACACCTACAGCACCTGGTCTTCTTAGGTAGTCTCTCATCCAAGTACTAATCAGGCCCAACCCTGCTTAGCTTCCAAGATCAGACAGGATCAGGATTGTTCAGGGTAGCATGGCCATAGACTACACCTTTCCATTTTCGGATTTATTTATTCCTTTACTACCATACTACTTCTACAGTTTGTAACTTTTCCTCTTCCCTGGCCCATAATTAAACTCTTGTTGAGATTATGCTGTCTTCAGCCTTCCTGGACCAGACAGTCTCCTAGACAGTCTTACTTATAATAGTTCACCTTCAGCAAACACTTTATTGATGGCTTAGGGGAAGAAAAATATTTTTCCCTCTACGCTTCTAAGTTCTTGGCTGAGACCCCATTGTAATGAAAGGCATTAACAGAAGAAAAACAAAGAGAAGTTTTATAACATGTATACCTCCTGTATACATGAGAGATATCCAGAAAAACTGACTAACTTTTCGAAATAGCCAAGCCACCACCAACATCTCCAGCTAAAGAAAAAATATGTGAGGTATGATGGGGAGGCCATTTATGGGAGGTTACTAGAAAATGCACAGTAAACAAGAAAGAGTGAGGCTGTGATGCATATTTTTATCCTTGCCTTCTCCACTGATAAGATTTCTAGAGATTTAGAATCATCCTCTTCCTCTTCCTGGTACAGGGAGGGAGAAATCCTTACAAATGAAGAGTTCTAATAGAAATGTAAATGCTTCTTACAAATGGGTAATTTCTACTCAGTTTTCAGAATTTCACCCGTGTCTTCCGTTTCTTAAAGTTAACCAGGCCAAAAAGGCATATTTTGGGGGTGGTATATTTTACTCCCCTTCAATAGAAACAAAACAAATTTTAAATGGCACATTAGGTATTGCAGAGTATAAGATAGAAAATAAAGAAAATCAAAAAGGTGATAATCTTTTTGCATTTTTAAACAAATTTATTCCCCAAACTTGATTTCATTCAGAGTGACTTTTATCCACATTTTTCTTTGTACATAGATATCAGTCAACGATTAAGGGTCAAAAATCAAACTGAAAAGAGCTTACATTCTCTATAATTACATTTTTAAAGGGCTCACAAAATCTGGAACTCAATACTCTTTTCATTAAGTGCGATGTCTATTTTTTTCTTAATTTGTCTTTGAAATGATAATGAGGGAACAAAAAAGCAACTCTTACTGTTAAAATTGGATGAGAAAGCCAATATCTTGTTTATGTGTAAAGCTCTGACCACAAATTGAGACACTTTTGTTTGACACCATGAGCATGAAAATGTTATCATCATTATTTTCCTTTATCTTGTTATTCTAATAAATGTAAAAAAAAAAATGAAATGTTTGTAAATGATCATTGACAAAACTTTGTATTTTTAACCAAAGAAAATATCCTGTTACTTCTACTACTCATTCTATGCTCCAATTCATCATTTCTTAACAATAACCAGAGCCAAGACAAATGGCTTCTAGACGATGTTGAATTATTTCTGGATGACAGAGGACAGAGCCCGGCCCCACCTCCACACTTCTGTTGCCATGGTTTTTAAATTAGAAGCTTCCATGGTCAAAACAGACTCTTACTGTTCTATTCATCACCATTTATCTACAAGGGCTACTGAGCACATCTATGATCTCTCTTGCTCACGACAGCAGACGGAATGAACATAAATGATTAGAAAACACCACCTGCTCAGTGCTTAATGCAAGAGGGAAAAAAGCAGCTGTGCTATTTGGGATGGAAAACACATTAGCTTAAGCTCAGCATGCCAGTTATATAACCAACCAACAAAAATCGCAAGATACTAAGGGTGTAGGATGAAATATTGTGTGACAGATAGTACCTGTTTTCTATTCAGAAATTTCTGCCTGAAGACTGTCAGGCACAGAGTGATGGATAAGGCCGCTATGGTACTTCTTCCAGATTTCAATACTTGCTGTTTGGAACATAAAAGTAAGATTTCTTGTGAAAGCAACAAGTCATCTATAAAATGTGCATCGAGAGGCCCTAAAGGTGGCCTACAGAACACTCAGTTGTAACTAAAGCTACCCTACTGTAAAGAATGAGGGAAAAGATTGTTTTCAGCAGGCTTTCATTGACACCAAAGCTCATAATCCAGGAAATTTTCATTTTTCTCTTCAATTAGATAAGAGAGCTACAGATCATATGGACGGATACCATAATTTTTGTATAAATGCAATTCACTGGGTTCAATGAACTTTGAATGAACAGATTAGTCACTAATAAAGCAAAGTGGCCTCTTGCCTCTCTTAGCATGCTAACCAGAAGATGAAGGAGTCTTTCTTAAAAAGTCTTTCTTTAAGTTACTTTATAATCTTTTTTCCAGGCGTCACTTTCAATTAGTCAAGTGATACTTAATGAAATAAAGTAACATTTGACTAGTAGTTATAGATTTTACTTTAAAAAGTTGATCTTGAATATTATATATAATATTATACATATCCATATATGTCCTCAGTTTAAATACAAAAAGAATGTTCACAATTTTGAATTCTAGTTAGTTTTAATTGGTATAGGTTAGCAAATCTAAAATTACTATAATTTCAAAACTGAGTCACTATTATGAGAAAAAAATTGGAGCCAGGTTTCCTTTTTTGCCAGTTTTATTGATATATAATTGACATATTAATTGTTCTATTGTACAACATAATTTGATATGTGTATATATTACAAAAAAATTACCACAATAAGGTTAGTTAACACATCCATAACTTTACATTCTTACCTTTTTTTTTTTTTTTTTTGGTGAAAATATTTAGGATTTACTCTCAAAGCAACTTTCAATATACAATACAATATTGGTAAATATAGTCACCATGCTGTACATTGGCTCTCCTGAACATATCAGTCTTATAATTGTATGCTTGCATCCTTTGGACACCTTTACTCATTTTCCCCACCTCCTCCACCTTTGCCCCTGACAACCACGAATCTATTCTGCTTCTGGGTGCATTTTCTGGGTGCACATATAAATTAGATCATACAGTATTTGTCTTTCTTTGTCAAATGGCAACACATTCTTTTTATAACTGAATAATATTCTATTTGAAATATATATTACATATTCTTAATGCATTTCACCCTTTGATGGACACTTAGGTTGTTTCCCTGTCTTGGCTATTGTAAATACTACTGTAATGAATATAGCAGTACAGATATCACTTCAAGAGAGTGATTTCATTTTCTTCAGACATGTACCCAGAAGTGAGATTGCTGGATCATATAGGAGGTCTATTTTTACTCTTTTGAGGAACCTCCATTCTGTTCTCCTTAGGAGTTGTACCAGTTTACATTCCTCTTAATAGAGTACATGGATTCCCTTTTCTCCACACTTGACAACACTTGTTATCTCCTGTCCTTTTAATAATTGCCACTCTAACAGATGTGTGGTTTTGATTTCCATTTCCCCGAAGATTACTTGAACACCTTTTCATAAACCTGTTGACAATTTGTATACCTTCTTTGGAAATATGTATATTCAGGTCTTTTGTTCTTTTTTTTTCAGTTGGATTAGTTTATTGCTGTTGAGTTGTGTAAGTCCTTATTTATTTTAGATATAAACTCCTTATCAGATAGATGGTTTGCAAATAATTTTTTTCCATTCTTTAGGTTGCCTTTTCATTTTGTTGATTATTGTTGTTTTGTTGTTGCTTTGCTGTGCAGAAGCTTTTTAGATTGATGTAGTCCCACTTGTTTATTGTTATTTTATTGTTTACATATTTGGTTCTTATCTAAAAAATCAATGCCAGACCAATGTCAAAAGTCATTATGGTTTCAGGTCTTATGTTTTTCTTTAATCCATTTCTAATTAATTTTGTTAGTGATATATAATAGGTGTCTAATTTCATTTTTCTGCATGTGATTATCCAGTTCGACCAATACCATTTTAAGAGACTATCATTTCCCCATTGACTATTCTTTGCTCTCTTATCAAATATTAGAAGATCATATATAAATGCATTTATTACTGGGCTCTCAAACCTGTTCTGAGTGGAAAGCAGACTTTGCGACCCAAAAATATGCCTTTGGGGATATTGATTATTTTAGCTGGTTATTTTCAGACACTAAAGACTCTAGAAGAAACTTTGACCTTTCTCCTAACTTCTTAAAAGAATTAAGATAGAGAAGCTGCTCCAGTAAGGGAGATATCATCATAGATAACTATAATTTAATATGAACTGCTGTGTGGTAGACAGGGAGGAACCTAGCAAGGCCTGTTTGATTAAAATCTTCTCTATGTCCCATTGTTAAAGATGGTCTAGCAAACATTCCTTTACCAAAATTAGGCTTTTCCATCTTCATGTGAATTTCCTTTCTGCCCTTTGGAATCCAAAACCACTACCCACTCCCACCCCTCTATCTTCTTAGTTTAGGATAAAACATAAGCCTCAACTGCCTGATTTGTCCTTGGGGCCCATATCCTTATGAAACCCCCAAATGAAAATACATAATCAATTTGGTGATTTTCTTCTGTTAATCTCTCTCATGTCAATTTTATTATTAGACTGGCTAGGAGAAATTATAAGGATAGAAAGAAAATTATTTTTCCTCCCCTACAGTTTCATTGGTCTATGTGTCTGTTTTTATATGTGTACCAGACAGTTTTGATTACTACAGCTTTGTAATGTAGTGTGAAATCAAGAAATGTGATACCTCCAGCTTTGATCTTCAATAAGATTGCTTTTGGAGTCTCTTATGGTTCCATACTAATTTTAGGATTGTTTTTTTTCTATATCTGTGAAAAATATCATTGTAATTTTCATAAAGATTGCTTTGGATCTATAGATGGTTTTGGGTAATATGGACATTTTAACAATATTAATAATTCTGATTTCAGTTCTTGGTTCTTAATACAGTTTCCCATTAAAAGGAATATATTTTGTTATACCATAAATATGAGAAGTGGTCAGAAAATGTCTGGACATGGGAGGAGAGCATAAGAGTAAGCTATAGGGCATCTCACTACCCAAGTTTGATAAAAATTAAGCATCAAAATCCAAAATAATAGTAACGGATCATAACCTATAACCTATTAAAATAAAATTACAATCATGAATCTATACTGATATATTAATAATCAAGAATAAATAAGAATGCTCTTGCTTAGAGTAAAATGCCAACTAATAAAAGTAGAAGAAATAATAGACTTAGAAAATACTGTTTGACATCATGTTAATAATTGAGTCAAGCAAAAATCATCAATAAAGCTAACACTAAAGAATTAAAGTTTGATGAATAAAATATTTTTGCATAAATACACAGCATCTCCTTTAAAATTACTTATTACAAAGAACAGAATAGTAACTATGCAATAGAGAAAACTGGAAGTATTAACCAATTAATCATAGTACATATCATCAGTAATGAAATAAACCAACATCATATGCCTCTTGATACGATGTACTGGGAATGACATAGCATTACTTCTGTAGTATTCCTCTTAAAAAGACATTAAGTAAGTTTCATCAAGAGGAGCTATCAGACAAACCCACACTGAGACCATTCTACAAAGTAACTTTGAAAAATACCAATAAGTCAAAGAATTGTTCTAAAGAGATGAACTGGACAAATAAATGCACTGTGTGATACTGACCTGGATCCTGAATAGAAAACCAAAACGAAGAACAGTACTGGAAAAATTGTGGAATTTGAATATAGAGTATGGATTATAGAATAGTCATGACAATGTATTCTTTATGTTGATAATTGTCAATGTATTTTTCTTTTGCTAATTGTACTGTGATTTCTTATGAGAAAGTATATTTTTCTTAGAAAATACACCCTGAAATACTTATGGGTAGAAGACTGGTATGACTGCAATTTTTTCTCAATGTTTATAACATATTATGTATAATAAAGCAAATAAGAAAATTACTTAAAAGTAGTGTGTCTGGGTAAATACCATAGAGAATTCATGATGTTTTATGTAATCAAAATTATATAAACAAAAAAGAAAAAGTTAAAAATGTATTTTTCAGAAAAATAAGCAGTAATTAAGAAAACTAATTACAGAAAAAGGAAATATCCATGAAGAATAGTCATTTTCAAATGTTATTCATTTCTCCAAATATGATAAAACAACATAAATAAATTTAAGCTAAAAAAATTAGATCAAAAAGGCAAAAGAGGAATCCTTCTGTATATTTGAGTATTATAGAGCTTATAAAAAAATTATTCAGACAATAAAATGATTCTATTGCTTGCATAACCTAAAAATACTGGAAAATGACATTTGAATAAGCCTTGACAAATACTGAAAATAAATGCATATGTATTCAGAGTGAGAATATGTAAGTACTTTACAGTTCTAAAAAAGTAATTAAGTAGAAGAAATTATTTTTACAGTTTGGACTCATTTAAAGTGTTACTATTAAAGATTCAATTGAATATTGTTCCAGCATTAAGCATTCTTTAAAAACACTATTCTTTGCAGCTAAATGCAAGAACTTTCTGTGGCAAAGACATAAATGCTTCTATATGAGATAAGCTGCTAGTCAAAAACAATCGCTCCATTAACAGCATGCCCAGATCTTCTGTATATTGGCTCAATTTACAATTGTACATTGCAGGAACAGATTTTGTGCTCATAGAATTTAGATAATTTTGTGTCTATGGCAGAAATTCTCAATGAAACACTGCACGGTTTATTCTACAGGATGCAAAATATATAGTTTTGTTAGCTTGATGTTTTTTAATCTGTATGTTTGCTTTGCTTGTTTATTTAAGTGTATCGGCTGGTTAATTTGAATTGAATAAATCTAGATCAAAGGGAAAGACAACGATAAACTTGCCTACAAGCCTTTAGTGACTTTTTGTTGCCTAGGTCTCCTGTGGTCTCATTATTGGGATAGTGGTTTCATTACAGGTATAGTTTTGTATTAAGAGACACAGATTCTAGACCAACTCAGGTATGAATCCTGGCCTCTGCCTCCATGTAACATTGTCTTCTTGATCTTTCTGACATTTAATTTCCCCGTCTCAAAATGGGGTAATAAATTAATTTTAATTTCTTCAATGTAAAATGTTTCAGAGTTTCCAACGATGGAATCTTGTGTCACTGAATTAGGTAGCTCAAAAAATATTTAAGATCTCATTGGTAAAAAAATCAGTTATTTTCATTGACTGTTGAAGGGCCAGTTAGCTAGTTAGGAAGGACCATAATTGCTAATTAGCAATTATGCACATGTCAGTCTGACTGCTACTACTTTTTCTGTCGTGTCAGCGCCAGCCAGAATGCCAGTCAGCTTAATTTTTTACACATGACAGCTTCAGCAATATGATATTTTCTAGGAGAGAGACTTGTATCATGTACATCTGCTCTCTTGTCTCTTAAACGGGAGGGAGGATGCTTTTGAGTGTGTGGTGAAGATCATCCATAACATGAATTCTAGAGTAAACAACATCCATTCATATGTTGAGATTTCTCATACTGTGCTTGTACTATCCCTAATTTAGGTTAATTATCCATTCCCCAGAGGTGAAAAATATCTGGTTATCACCATCATTTTACATGATCATCTTTAAAATATATATTTTTAAAAAATGTAGTATTTTGATATATACTTCGCCTTCAAATTGTGCTACATTTTGCTCTTTTAAAAATATTCCCTCCCTTTGTTGTGTGAAGCAGAATAAAGATTTTATTGTCTTTTCCCATTAGTAAATAAACCATTTGAACTTTGTGTCATGTATTTCTACAATATATTAGGGGTCCTTCCTAATATAAATGTAGTTAAAATTTTCCATTTCTGTTTTCTACAGTTTAGTTACTTTTTTATGTTTGAGCTAACTTCCCTCAAAACATCGAGGTCTTTAACATTTGATATTTATAGGAAGCTGACTTTAAAGTCAATTGCCAAAATGATTTTAATCTAAACATATCGTCTTCTAAAAGTCTCACTGACTGAACTAGTCATGCTGATTCACTCCTAAAAAATGGCATTCCAGAAAATATTTATTTTAATGATGACAAAATATCTATTTATAGTGAAATGTGGTTTGTGACTCTTTGGCAGGCAGAATAATGGCTTCCTAAAGATGCCCGCATCCTAATTCCCAGAACCTATGAACATATTTTGCGTGGCAAAAGAAAATTAATAGTGCAATGGAACGAATGTTGCTAATCATCTGACTTTAAAAGATGGAAGTCATCTTGGATTATATAGGTGGGCACAATATAATCGCAGGGTCATTAAATGTGGAAGAAGGATGAGTTAAGGGAGAAAGACTGAACTGATGACTGCAGGCTTCGAAGATAGAAAAGAATTACTAGCCAAGAATTGTGGGTAACCTCTAGAAACTGAAAAGGGTAAGAATACATATTATTCCCTAGATTCTCCATATAAAAACATAACCAGGCTGACACCTTGATTCTAGCCCAGTGAAACCGGTTTTGGACTTCTCACCTCCAGAACAATAATATAATAAATTTGTATTGGTTTAAGCCACTAAGTTGGTTACAGCAGCAGTGGGAAACTAATACAGACCCTTTCCTGTTGAGTTGTCTGAGATTTTCACAGCCCAATTCTGTTTGTTTCATTGGCTCCATATGATTGTGAATTCATACTTTTAGATAAGCTCTTTTAGAAGTGCTTCCATAACATTTTGAAGATAGCACATGAGAAAAAAAATTTCCTCCTAATTCATTGAATACTTGTTTTGAGATATAATGGTAAACCCTCTGAGCTGGGGACATTTGATAAAGTAAGTCAGATATATGGACAACTAGGGGAAAGGATTAAAGACTAACTCAGAACAAAGTAGTCCATAGTAAATAAAAGTCTTGGAATATTCAAGAACTTAAAGAAGAGAATATGGCAATAGCAAAATGGACAATGGCTAAGAGTTCATTATAGTTAGTCCATGTAGCCTACAATGCTGAAGCCACACCATGACTGTGGCCAAAGCAGGAAAAAAAGATAGAGTAGGAGTAGAATATTATATGTCATATGTCTTGCCTGGACTTATTTATTTTGTTCTTATTTGTTTGTTTGTTTGTTTGTTTATTTATTAAGAGCACTATCTCCTCCAAGAAGTTTCCTCTGAAATTCACAGCTGAATTAAATGTGTTCAATTAACATTTCTTTATCATAAGCGCCTACTACTACATTTATGAAATTTCTTAATGTGTCCAATTTTGTCTTATCCATCTTTTAATTCTAAGAAATCAAAGAATATACAATATGTATTTGATGAGATAAAAATATATAAAATAATTATTATTTGTGGACATATATCTCTTATTCAGGACAAAATCAGGCATACACAAAAATTTATTAATGGTAATAACTTCAGGATTATTTTTTATTTTAAACTTCTTAGTACTGTTAGAGATGGGATACAGAAGAGAACAGAAATATTAGTGAGCAGTAACACTCTCTGCTATATAATCCATGTACTAACTCTTGCTTTATCTAGGTTCATCTCCCTTTATTTCTCATCTTGAAGTATATTCCTTATTTGCACCAAACTTGTACCATGCCACCTGTATACCATAAAATTCAATGTCCATTTCCTTCACTCTTTTTATTTCATGGCTTCATTAATGATCCACTCATAGACAAAGATTTATAAAGAGCACTATCTCCTCTGAAATTCACAGTTGAATTACATGTGCTCAATTAACATCTTTATCATGGCACTTACTACTACATTTATGAAATTTCTTAATATGTGTCCAATTTTGTCTTATCCATCTTTTAATTCTGAGAAATCAAAGAATATATGATATGTATTTGATGATCGGTCTGTGCTTATTAGCTATAATTTTATTTACAAAGAAAACCAGATTTTATCACAATCTTCAGAGCTAAACTTGCAGTTATTCAGTGGAAAATAAATGCAGCAGTTTAGAGTCATTCTTGCCTTCTAAAAAACAACCCATAGAATAGAGGTTAAGAGCATGGCCTCGGGTCAGGCTGCCTAATTTTGTATGCTGACTCCATTAATGACTTGCTGTGTGAATTTAAGCAAGTCACTCAATTTCTATGCCTTAACTGCTTCATCTGTAAAATTGGAATAAGGATAATACTTTTCTCTTAGATTGATTTAGAGGATTAAATGAATTTAAAGTATGGTTAATACAATGCATAGATTATAATGACAACCAATTACATGTTAGCTAAAATTATTAGAAGCGGTCGATATCAGAAAAATATAAATGATAAACACTTAACAGTATCTGTTTAAGATACTTTAAAAAGTATCAAAAGAATACTTCTAGTAAATCAAAGGAAAATAAGACGTCATTTTGAACAACCAGGCAAAAGTTTTAAAATGTGAGATGATACCTAGTACTGGTGAAAATATGAGAAAATAGCCATTTTCATACACTGTTGTTGGTAGGGCACACTGATTCAGTTTCTTTGGAATACACAATTAAGCCACAGCTATTGAAATTTAAAATTCACATTCCCTTTGACACAATAACCCCACTAGTATGAATTAACCCTAAAGACACACTGATAAAATTTTGCTTATGGTAAAAGGCATATACCCTTTCCCCACCACAAACACACCAGGTAAGCTCATTAAATTTTTGTAATAGTAAAATACAGATGGTAACTAAAATTCCCATTAATAAGGAATTATTTAAATGAGTAATAGTACATGCCTATGATGTAGTGTACTATTTATTAAATAAGTGACATAGATCTGTATGTATTAACTGAAAAAAAGATATTAATATATAAAATAATTAATATTTGTGGACATATATCTCTTATTCAGGACAAAATCATGCATACACAAAAACATATTAATGTTAATAACTGAAGGGTTATTTTTTATTTTGAACTTCTTAGCACTATTAGAGTGTCCTACCATGTCTAATAACATGAATGTTCTACACATCTAATAACTTACATATATAATTCTTTCTCAAGTTACCAATGATATCTAGATAATAACCTTACATATCATTTTTGTTTTTTACTTGTTTTTTTATTATATTACAATATTAAATATTCCTTTTAAGTGTATAAACAAAATAAATTAGTTAACAGCATAGCCGTTTGAGTTAGCTTTAAGTGGCCAAAAAAAGATGAGAGATTTTGACAGTCATGTGGAAAATTTAAATAATTTGGATCATATTGACAGATAAACAAAACTCATACACTCACATGCACATACACAGAGTATAATCATATCAAAATTAAATGTATATAACATGTATCTGGAATATAATAAATGCTCTCGCTATATTATTATTGTTATCTTTATTATTTTTAATCTACTTAATTGAACATTTGCTTATTTTTTAATAGAAGTGGTGATAAGAAAAATTCTGAGATGTCCTAAATTAAATTACAGCAGACTTGAGAGTGGAAGAGACAACTGAAGTAATCAGTTAACAGCTATGAGTCAAAATAACAAAAGACTACTCACATTCCTAAATGTTTGTTGAAAACTTTGAGTCAACTTTCAGGCTGTTGTCTAAAAAAAACTGCTGATCACCAAAGGCCACTACATTCTGCTTATGTTTGAACTTTCCAAACTATTTCCTACAACCAGTCAAGAAGTAGCAAATATTTCCTCCTTATGACCATGCCTATGCTAGAACTGCCCCCACTTTACTTTTTCCTGCCCTCCTTATCCAGAGCCAGTTGTAAATTCTTTCAAAGCAATTTACATCTTTCTTCCCCACTCTCACTGTATAAAAGAGATCCGTCAGAAAAACACGAATGGATGAGTTCGTTTTTTCCATCTAACCCTCCTGCTGGTAGTCTAGAATGTATGTCCCAGGACATACCCTGGTCCTTTTCTGGCTAGCATACAGCTCAGTAAACCCTTCCTTTCACAAAAGCTTTCAGCTTCAAAGGTTTTTGTTTAACAGTGGATGAACACATTATTAGATATATTTGGAGAAAATAACTTCTTTAAATAAAAACAAAGTAAATAAAAATAATCTTTTTTAAAAAGATTTCCAGAATAAAGTACAGTTTTAAAAGTCTTTGAATTAAATTCCCTGACAAGGTTGTTCTAGAAAAATAGCATGTGTGAATGACACTCCTCTAGTTTTGACTGACACTGAGAATGTACTTTGAGTTCTTAAAGAAATACTGTGATCTCAGGATTAGTATGACGGGATTTAGAATATTTTAAAAGGAAATGATTTTATATTCCCTATCTTCCAAAGTGAAACACAAGGCTATAAAGTCTACAGAAACATTTCATCATAAAATCTTGCTCACCTCGTAATATTCTATTTTAATTTACTATATGAAGTATCAACATAAATGAGACGAAGGCAGAACATTCCCCAAGGAAATGAACTAGAGGGAGAATCTTGTTCAGGAATTACGTTACTTAGAAACGAGTCCTACAAACAGCAGGTGTATGTGCTAATAGAATGAACTGTTTTAATTTAGCGGCATTTCCTTACAGAGTAATTACATCTGTTGTTTCTCGACTTTTTTTAAAGTATATTAACAAATCTCTATTTTTTTTTCTTTTCATCCTACAAGTTATTTTTTTAAATTTGTTTTCATTTTTAAATTTGTTTTCATTACAAAAGAACCATATAATAGGTACTAAGTTTATGGCAGATTTGTGTTCCTTACAAAGCAGTCAATCCAGGAATTCAAGTAAACATGCTCATAGTTTTATATGCATGGAGTTCTCTGAGTTTATAAAATTTATTGGGATGAATTATGCCTTAAAATCTACAGTAGAGAAAAATGCTTTGAGATGTTCTCAAATGAGTATCACCCCAAAAAAGTTCTGCCACTAGCTCTCATGGGTGCTGCAATGGAGGGGTGAAGTGGGGTTTTATGAGTTAATTCTTACAGTTTGTACTGTATGGTATGTTATATTTAAACTAAATAGTTGTCAACCAAAATTTAAAGTCCCCACATGGACATACCCAGAATAATATCTCTTTTATTCCTTATGTTAGAATCTCTACCTAGAAGTCATGTCCAGGTTTTCATGTATATTCTAAAAATCCTTTGGCTCCTGTATATCTTCATTTTAATACTTTTGATTGAGTTCTATGTTGGTGTAGTGACATCACAGAAGCATTTGCAACATATTCATGTTACACCACACGAATCTTAAGGAAAGAAGAGAAAGTGCCTGTAAGCTAAATTAGGAGATTGAAAATGGTCTCTGACATTTTCTGCCTATTCATATCAATTGCATTTAAATCTCATCAGAAATACATAACAATTAATGTCTTGGAAGAAATGCATGACAATAACATACTATTGATGTTTTTGTTGCCAAAAATAATACTTTCAAATTCCTAGCTAGATTCCTTTATATTGAGGTTGTCAAAAACAGATGTTCAAAAGGCACTGCATCAAAATACACATGCAGGTATTTAGTCCAAATGCAGTTAAAATAATCTGCCAATTATGGCAATACAAAACATGCATGTTTTCATGTTTGAATGGAAATTCTCTGCCTGGATGCTCAAGGAATGAATTTTTAAAATCACGTTTTTAAGGATAGTATATCTGCAACATGAACAAGTCATGATGATAGGTTTTACAACAAAATGTTTGTGTCTTCCTCATGTAACTACACACACATTTCCTTTAATATCAATACGAAAAATTTCACTATAGTTTAAGTTGTTTTAATTTATTGAAACAAAATCATAAAACTAAACTCTGTAAGGCATTTGACAGATTTTGTTGTTGCATGATACAGATGACATAATTAGATTTTTAAAAAACTAGATTAAACTAGCCTCATTTGCAAGTCTGAAAACTTACTAATTTTCAAGGAAGGAAGGATATAGCACTTGCTTTTGTTAATCTAAAACTGGCCTCTTTAAAGGGACCTTAAAAATATGCAAAGATAAAGCCAACATTCAACTCTATGCGAAACAGTCTTTAATGTTCACAAGGAATGGTTTATAAATCCTTTCTCTTCTAATGGTTAACCTATCAACCAATATGGTTGATCTTTTTTTTTTTTGTTATTGTTTCTGGTATCTCCCAGAACCACAATCTTAAGAGTTTAAGGTCCATTAATGGTCTTTATTTATTTACCTGTTGTGAACTTCTCGTTTAAGGTAAAAGACTGTCACAGAAGACTGCCCAGGTACATTTCTATCACCTCTTGCTATAGTATCTTTCTGCAAGGAACATGAGGGTGGAATTTAACTACCTTATAACTCTAAAACTCAGCGTTACTGTCCTAACAATATATTAGACAGATTTAAAAACTAGACCAAGATGAGGACTATGAATTTTTCACTTTGTTTAGTGCTCCACAAAGGTTGTTGAATTAATACAAAAATCTCAAATTAATCTTGAGCATCAGTAATTAAGTGAAATATTATATGTAATACAGGTTAAAATTCTGACAAACATTTCCCTTTATGTTTCAAAACTATGGATATAAATATATGCATAGTTCTAAATTTTGTAGCAATAACATTCTGGAAGAAACGACATCAGATTGCATACTCATATGATGAATTAATTGAGAATGAAAAAAATATCTAGTAAATCTTGGCATTGTAGTTAGTTTATCATGATAATTAAGACAGACTTTATGTATAAAACTACCTTGACCTCATATTTCTCCTTCCTATTTCTAGATACACTACAATATATCCCAAAACTGTACTTTGGCTTGTCAATAATAAAACATCAAGCTGCAGTGTTTCCTGGTTTACAATGGACTTTTCATAAAATTGTAACAAATAACCAAAATGGTAGCATTAATCATTTTAGGTAATACTTCCAGTAATAATTTATTCATTTAATGCTCATACAGTGTTCTAGGTTTAATTCTCATTTAATCTAACTTAATGTATTCCTGCTGTCCCATATTCTCATTTAAAAATCAGTACAATTTTGGGGTGCATAATAATATATTTTATCCATTTTTGCTTTATTTTATGATATGTTTATTGTTTTACATGTAGGAACTAAACTAGATTTCCTTACACAGTTTAGTTAACTGAATAGCAGAAGAAAAATCCAACTCATGGGAAACTATAATTAAACTATATGACAAGAAAAATATTTGTCTTTCTTTGACATTATACTTAGCGTAAAACTGCCTAGGTCCATCAATGGTGTCACAATGAACTCCTCAGTCCTACAGATGCACGAAAGTACATCATCAGCTGAAAAGAAATTCACTTTAATTGTACTATCTTTTCCTCACATTATCTGAATTTATTTGACAATGACAATAATTTATATGCAGAAGCACATTCCACATTGACTTAATAAATGTCCTCCAGAGTTAAAACTTGCTGCCATCTACATTATTTTTTGTTTCCAATATCATTTCTATAATAGACTAATAAAATAATTAAGAGTTTGAATATGATTTTCTACATAAATTGAGATGCATAATGTAATATTATTCTGCTTACAGTTGAAAAATTTTAAATTAACAAAGGATTCTCTTAGAACTGAGATTGGAAAATGTAATGTATAATTGCTAACTTTATCCAAAGAAAAGGTGAATTGAGATACAATACAGCTTTACTTTAAATTTCCTAACTGTAGACATAGATACTAGCATTTATGGATAACAATTATTTATAACAGACATAATTATTAATATATTTTCAAGAAACACAAGGAATCTTAGAGACTTCAAGAAATATAGAAACGTGTCCAGCGATATTTAAGAAGGCTAGAAAGAATACCGTAGAGAAGAGGTTGGCACTGAAGACCTAGTCAATTGATTTGGGGGATTGATAAATAAGCATATTAAGAAAAAACTGCATATGTATATGTATAGTATTATATTTTTTCCATCTACTGTTAAATTTCATTCAGTCACATAATTATGTGAAAGTTGTGTTGTACACAGGACTCTGATAGACACTGGGATTTTGTAGAGTCATTCTGCAGAAGAGTTAATAAGTGATGAACTGATTAAGGAGCCAATGATTATTAATATGATTAAGTAGATAAAAGAATATAATATAAAAGAGGTGGTAATTGTGAAGAAACAAAAAAACAAACAAGTAAGCAGTAGTAAAGTTCATTATTTATGAGCATTGATTGGCTAAGGTGGTGTGTAGGAAAAACTTCTGTGTGTTTTTCCTTTACCCTTACTCTACCACCATACTCAACAACACTTCTTATAATAGTGAAAGAATTTGCTCCATCTTTCTGATTTCATCTTGTATGGGCCTGGGTTGTTCCCATGACCTTCAGGCTTACAGTTCCTGCTTTAGGTATGCTAATGTTTATAAGAATTCTGGTTAGGGTTTGAGTTTTCACAAAAACAGCCACTCCCATTTTCCCTTTCCTTGACAAAAAATAAGCCTGAATTCTGTGCTCTCCTAAAATGTATTCGAACTTCCCCCTGCCCCCTCAATCTTCTTATGTTGGCACCTTCTTGTTTAATAAACCTTCTGTAAGGCAGATAGCTTGACATGAGCGATAGGGGAATGAAGGCCCGACCCAGAGACCTCCCTTAAAATCTCCCCAAAACACCCATTTTACAATTAAAAATCACTATTACATCCTGGAATACAAGGAAGTAAAAACCACAAAAAAAACCTCTGGTTCAGTCTGGCCACAGTGCTTACGCAGTTAGTATATTTACTGACCTTCCTTAATCTTAGCTTCATTATACTATCATTACAGTATCATACACATGCTCAGAAGTTCATGAATCTAATTAAAAGAGTGGAAAAAGCAAATGAGTAACAATGCCATTATCTGGGCAAACCCAGTTTGAATTAGAGGAAAAAAAAACCATATTAAAAAAAAAATATGAAGTTTATGTGCAGTTCCACCAAGAGCTTCAGATGCCAATTCCAAGTAGTAGGTCCCCAGGTTACTCACAACTCCATAATATGGAGAATATGAGAATATTTCTAGAGCTTTCGTGATAATTGGGACTAACAAATACTATAAAACATAGAATAAAATAATTTCTGATAGTACTATGCCCTGATGAAATCAACATTTTAGTTTGCAGAAATTATCTTTGGTTGATAAAATATATAACAAAGTCATCAGAAAGGGCATGTGGGCCCTGCATGTGTTTTCTAGAAAATTCTGAAATTCTGGAAGGTAGTTTCTAAAACTGTGAACTGTGTTATTTTAATCAACTTTCTAATGCCTCTAAAGTAGTCACCAAAATAGGTTGCATATGATGGAATGAATTAAAGAACTTTCACTGACATCAGAAATCTACATAGAAAAGCAAATGCAACAAACACCTCAATAGAGTGGTTAAGCTTTTTACTGGTTGCAAAGTAAGTAACTTGCAGACACTTTTAATCCTCCAAGTATTTTGTGGAGACCTTTGATCATACATTTGACCAAATAGTACCCTAGATCCTGAAATATTTAATGCAGCATTCATTAAATATTTATTCATTAAATAAAAAGGTGATTTACTTTAAAGGAAAAGATTATGAACTTGATTTTAGTTCAGCAGTTATTACTTCATTATAATTTTTATTAAATTTACTAAAATATATTATAATAGTTTATATTTTAGAATATATTATGGAAAAACTAACACCTAGGAAACCATTATCAAATGTAAATATTTTTATTGGCTTAGTGTCATTTAACCAAAATAATGAAGATAATTGTTTTATATAAACTGAATATAATATATTAATCCAAGATAATGTTTGCAAAGTACAAAACAACCCACCAAATTCTGTCAAATGGAAAATGCTAAAATGAGATATTGGCCTTAAGAAATTAATATAATTCTTATTAATAAATATTAAATGATCGTGAACACTGGCCCAATTAAAAAAATCCACGTTATCAGTTTGAGTTCTATGGTATTGAAATGGCTGGCTTATAAAAAAATCAATTCCAGATACACAAAGATGTCTAAAGAAAAGAATATTATTGCTCATGATAGAGCATTGTGGAGCAGAAAATTGTTCCTAAGTTGGGTCTCATTGAAGTTTCCACAAGCACCAATTTTTTTTTTTTTTTTGGCACTGATATTTTACTGTTCAAGAATAATTAGAGAAGGGTAATTTTTTGTCTTCTTTTTTTTCTTTCTCTTCCTTCCTTTCTTCTTTTCTTTTTGAAGGGATATCAAACAAAATTTTAAAATATATAAAATCTTTCATTCTTTTTTGTTTTTTAAATGAATAAGACAATATCAGCTTGTTCACTGCCTAGAAAACTTAGGTTAATCTTAGAAAAGGAAAGATAACATAAGCCTACCTGTAACACATTTTGAAAGCATAAAGAAGTATGATAACTATCTCTAAACATCCACTCTTCTCTTTTTTTCTTTATTAAATAACTCCAGGATTATAGAACCACAAGTGGCTGCTCAAATATACATTACATTTTGCTGCTACTCACTGCAACATGTGGCTTTGCAACCTACGTCTGCTCTATAAACTGGGAGTGGAAAAGACAGGTGCATCTTCTGAATCACATACTTATAAGAAACTGCTTGACCTTCATGTTCTCTTTCCCCTTTCACACTCTGGAGAGCAGATATGAGCCAGCATGCAGGAGGAACACTAGTAAATGGCAGATGAATATAACGAGAAACTGAGGTCTCAGGATGACTGATGGCACCCCAGTAGAAAGGAGAAAATTTGGAAAAACTGACAATATGAAATGTTGGTGAGAATGAGGAGCAACTACATCTCGTATGCGTTGTTTGTGGAAGGGTATAATGGTAGAATCATTTGGGAAATTCTTTAGCAATTTCATATAAAATTCAACAAATACCTGCCATAAGATCCAGCAATCCCACACCTAGGTACTTATACAAGAGAAATAAAAACATAGTACATAGGGAAATAAGAAGTTATTGTTTAATGGGTACAGAGTTTCTTGTTTAGTATGATGTACAAGTTTTGGAAATGGATACTGGTGATAGTGGATTCACAAAGTTGCACAACTTTGTGAATATACTGAGTGTTACTGAACTGTACAAATGAAAATGGTAAATATATGTTATATATATTTTACCAAAATAAGAAAACATATCCATAGAAAGATTTCCACAGAAATATCAATAGTAATTTTATTCCTACTATCTCAAAATGAGAAACAATCAAAATGCTCATCAAAACATGAATGATAAAAGATATTATCATGAATTAATTTAGAGTAAGCATTGGCAAATTATACCACTGGACAAATCTGGCTGGAAGCTTGAGTTTATGAAGCTTGAGAGCACAAATGGTCTTTATATTTTTACAGAGTATAAAAAATTTTAAAAAGACAATTATGTAACAAAAACATTTATTTATGTGCCCAGAAAAACCTAGGATATTTACCAAATGGCTTTTTATAGAAAAAAATTACTAATCTTTGATTTAGAGAATTGTTACTCAGCAATAAAAATAATGAATGATTGAAACATGCAAAAATGTAAATATATCTAATAGACATTATGCTGAATGAAAGAAGCCAGTCACAAAAGATATATACTGCATGGTTCAATTAATATGAAGTTCTAGAATGAGCAAAAACAAATATGCATATTTAACATCAACAAAATTTGATGAAACAAACAACACATGGCTCCCAACGTGATCTGCTGAAAAGGACACAATGTTACTTATGTTATATTAATGCCAAAAAGGCATAATCAAAATTTAATCACAAGGAAACATCAGGAAACAAATGCCAAAGAGCATCTACAGAAAAACTGGCTTGGAATCTTCAAAAATATCAATGTCATGAAAGCAAATCAGGGCTGAGGAATTATCAAAGTTTAAAAGAAACTAAAGAGTTGAGACAGCTAAATGCAACGTGTGACTGGGGAAATAAAGGATATTAAAATGAGAATTGAAAAATTTTGACTATGGATGTTAGTTTATATAATGAATCAACTGTGTTTTCATAAATAAATTTAATATATTTTAAAATATTTAAAGTATATTAAAGCTTAGAGATTATTTTTAAAATATCAACTTTTAAAAATAAAGTCACATACAAAGTGACATACAGTCACAACAAATCTTATCAAGAAAGTATCCACATAAAATTCTTTATTTGAAGAGAACTACACTCAACCCTGATTATAAAACTGTGAGTCAGATATTATATTGTTTTTCTATAACTCAAACAGATTAAGTTGGTATGGTTCCCCTCGCTATCTAGTACCAGAAGGCCAGACTTATGATTTGCTGTTTTAGTCTTACTTTTTACAAGCCTTGTCACAGGAATTAAGTTTTAGAATTTTAGTGCCTCATGTGTTCTCTGAAATATAACACTAAACTTATACTTTTTACCTGTTTTATGTAATTTTGCTGAATTGTCATTCTGATCCTTTCCTTTATATGCTTAGCAGGAAACCATAAGATGGAGACATAGAAAATACTATTCATAATTGATAAGTGACCAAAGGTGAGCAGTCCAGACCTGGTCTGGTCCAGTGACTTTCTCAGTTTGATTTCTCACCTTTGCAACCTAAATAGTGAATAGAATGAAAACAAACCATACAAAAATATGAGTTAATTACTGGAGGAAAATATTCCTTTGGGGAGTTGTGATCACTTCATTCAAAGAAATTTGGTACCTGGATAATTATTTAATTTACAATATGGGTCTCATAAATAAACAAAGAAAATTCTGTTATAGTTCACACATACCTGATATACCAATAGCTATTATTTACGTAAGTAGAAATGTTCTTTCACTATTAACAAAGATTCATTAAGTGCTTATTAATGCCAGACACTAGGAATAACCAGTTAAAAAGTCCTTTTAGTTACAATCCATTTAATTAGAGTAAAATCAAAATTACTACCTTAATTTAGTCTCAGGTTTAAGATTTCTGAAAGTGATGTACAGATCCCAAGAATACTCAAAAGTGTTGAGAATATAATCTTATGAATAATAGACAGCTACTTTTATAGTAGCTTTTGGCATTCATTTGTCCAGCATTAAGAGATTGGTCCAGATGACAGCCCACTAGCCCTTCCAGCTTTGTGTCAGTGCTGCTAGGGATGTACAACCACCTCCCAGCCACTCCCTGGTTACCTATGTTCTGTAGCTGGAAGATAAAGAGAAGAGAATACGGATTATTCATTTGGCTTCCAGGTAAATAGTGTGGACAAACATGTCTAACATGGACTCTTTAAAGTGTTCCAGGTAACAACAGGTAACATTTTGACATAGGAGCACAAAGACTGATGTATTAAAGGTATTTAAGCTGAGAGGAAAAGTTATCTAAAAGTAAAGTATTTTGTGAATCTGTCTGGTCTGAAAATGTAATTAATAGCTCAAGAAGTAATTGAAAATGGCAAATAAATATCTCGAAACATTATTTTTAATTAACCTTTGGTATTCCCAAATAAGAAGGTAAATTAATGAGATAAATCAGAAATTATGTTAACAAATTAATATATGGGCAGGCTATAAATAAGAAATAATGTCTCCTTTTCAAAGGAGAATATCTGAAAGGGAACTAGAAATTGTAGAGGCAAATTTATTATGAGTTAGCTAATACATGGTTAAAATCATTCCTCAACTATGTCTATGCTAAATTATATGGAGACATTGCTAGTAGGTGACATACATTCTCATTTTCTTAGACATGACTGAATGATTTATAACAAAGAAATAGCTATTTGGGATATTTATTTCCTTCCTTCCTTCCTCCCCCCCTTCCTTCCTTCCTTCCTTTCTTGTTTCATTTTCTCTCTCTCTCTCTCTCTCTCTCTCTCTCTCTCTCTCTCTCTCTCTCTCTCTCACACACACACACACACACACACACACACACACACACTCTGTCTTTAAGAGAAGTAAGCCTTTATTTCCTTGTTTCACAAATAAAGCTAGCTATGCTGGTTGCTTTTTGGTGATTAGTCATAGAGACCAAATCCCATATCCTCATCCAACTCCTCCGACTCTTCCTTTGCTTCAACCTTGGCTGGGGCTGTGGCAGCAGCAGGAGCAGCAGTGGTGGCGGTGGCCATAGGGGCAGCAGCCACAAATGCAGATGGATCAGCCAAGAAGGCCTTGACCTTTTCAGCAAGTGGGAAGGTGTAATTAGTCTCCACAGACAAAGCCAGGACCTGCTTGTACCCACTGATGATAGAATGGGGTACTGATGCAACAGTTGGGTAGCCAGTCTGCAGGCATACACTGGCAACATTGCGGACACCCTCCAGGAAGCGGGAATGCACAGTTTCCTCTGTGATGTCAAGCACTTCTGGGTTGTAGATGCCGCCATTATGAAACACTTGCAGGATGATCAGCTCAAAGGAGAATGGGGAGATGTTCAGCATGTTCAGCAGTATGGCTTTGCTGGCTCCCACTTTGTCTCCAGTCTTAATCAGTTGCACATCACTCAGGATTTCAGTGGTGCCTCTGGAGATTTTAGTAGTGATGCGCAAAGCCTAGAAGAAGGAGGTTTTCTTGGGCCCCAGACCAGTGTTCTGGGCTGGCACAGTGACTTCACATGGGGCAATGGCACCAGCACGGGCGGCAGCTGGCACCTTCTTGACCAGCATCATATCCCTGATCTCAGTGAAGTCCTCCTTGGTGAACACAAAGCTCACATTCCCTCAATATGAGGCAACAGTTTCTCCAGAGCTGGGCTGTTTTCCAGATGTCCTCGAATGGCTTTGCGCATCGTGGTGTTCTTGCCCATCAGGACCACAGCCTTCCTGTGGAGGGACATGAGGATCTGCTGCATCTGCTTGGAGCCCACGTTGCCTGCTCCCACAATGATGCATTTTGGATAACCATCCAGAAGTTGGATTATCTTAAAAAAGTAATTGGACTTCCAGGTCACCCTGTCTTCCCTGAGCATCATGGCAGTGTGTCAGAAATTGCTACACAGGGTTTAAAGATGGTGTCACTCTTATGAGGACCCCTAGTGAGAAGAGTTGGGATGTTTCTTGATTGTACACATTTTAATCACTTGATTATATTTGACGGTGATCTTACTAATGTTAAAAAGATTAGTTAATAAACATTTTGGAAGTGTGCTTCTTTGTATACTCAATTTAATAATTTAAAAAAGGCATTTCTCAAACCTAGCATTTATATGTCAGACATCCTGAAAGTGAAATGTGAAATATAAGATCTCAAGTACTGTACCTCTTTAAGAGCTTTGTTCTATAACAAATTCTTCTCAATTTCTGAAAGTTTTTAAAAAATATAGACATGTGCTGTTTGCTCTACATTGCAACATGATGTTTTAGTTTAATTTTTTTTCCTTCTGTTATACATGTATCTTGCCCTGTTAAGCACATTTAGTTAGTTATTAAGAGCCAAATTTTCAAATAGATAAATTAGTTGTGATTTAGCTCACTGTCACACAAGGTTTGCTTTAAATAGTGATGTCTTTTACTGTACCAAAATTATATATATAATTTAATTTTCTTTGGGCAGGAGTAGTGGAGAGACATGACTCAGATAGAGGAGAGGTTTAGAATGGGACCTTTTGGAAAATTAGATCTGCCTGTAATACCAAATTTGAAAGTAACACCTCAAATTCTTATCTTCTTAGTTATGGAAATGAACAGTTACCAAAAACATATGAACTAAGCCAAGTATACAAGAACCTCAGAAAGACCTTGAGAAGAGTATATAATAATAGTACACAGTTTGTAGATTCAGAGATGAGGAATTACAGAGTAAGAATGTTTTTACTTGACTTAGAAATCATTTAAGCACATATGTTACTTAATGTGCAAATGTTTTCAGAATAATTCATATAATCTTTCCACATTATAAGAAAAAAATTACTAATACAATTTAGTATAATATATAATCTCTATTCTTTGGTCCTTGACCAATTCTCTGGCCAAATCTCCAGTGACCTATCCCTATTTAATTTCTCTGTGACTGAATAGAAAATACATGGTGTGCCCTACCATCTTCTATTGTAGACTGAAACTTTTATCAAACTGTTGGAAAACAGTAGCACTCAGTTAATCCAGACCCTGTGAGTCTTGCTTGGTGCTCTAATGTCAACTCTAAGCAGAATACAGTTAATGGCTGTGCACTCGATAAACTCTGAATGGATACCTGGACCTGCTCTTTATGCAACAGGTGACTTTTCTAGATTGTTTAACATATGAGTTAAGTATATGTGTGTGTGAATCACCAGAAACCCAACAAATACTGGCTTAATCAAGTTAGAGGTTTATTTTCCTCACATAACAGAAAGTAAGGAAGTAGGTATTCTGGAGATAGTAGAGTGACTGCACAAGGCACTCAGGGATCCAGGCTCTTAATCTTTACACTATGTCATTATGCTATGTGCCTCTTTTACTCACATTTACAAGAGGGCTGCTGCTCCTCTAGCCATCATAACTGTATTCTGGATAGAAGTTGCTAAAAAGGCAAAGGAGCAGAAAGTAAAAAAAATAAATAAAAAGTCAGCAGTGTTAGCCTCCTTAAAAAATTTTATGAGATCCTCAACCAATTGTCTGTTCCCTGTTATCTCTCTTTGGCCAAAATTATGTCATGTGGCCTCTTTTAGATGAAAGCCAGTTGGCTTTTCTATATCATATTTGTCATATTTCTGCTATATCTTTAGGTACATTTCTGACTTTCAGACAGAAAAAAAGGTAAAGTGGTACAGTGGAAACAAAGTAGCATATGAACAAAGACCTTTTCCAGAACCTTTTCCAGAATTCTTCTCCAGAAATTCTCGTTTATAGTTTAATGGCTATAATTATTACATGTTTCTTAAGAGTGAAAGAAATTGGAAAGTTGTGGATTTTAAAAGTAGGTACATAGTAAAAGCAACAAACAAACAGGACAAACAAACAGAGACTCATGGACATAGACAATAGACTAGTGGTTACCAGAGGGTATGGGGGGAAGGGAGAGGAAGGAGATAGATTGGGTAAAAGGGATCAAATATGTGGTGACGGAAAGAAGTCTAACTGTGGGTGGTGAACACACAATGCAATATATATATGCCTTACTGTTGAATTGTACAGCTGACACTGGATTTCGTTAACCAATGTCACCATAATAAAAATAAATAAATTAAAAAATTAAAAATTAAAAAATAAAAGTAGATACATAGCAACCCTATGGAGAAAGGAAGACTGAATAAATTTTGTCCTCGATATTAATCTATGCTAACATATTATCTGTAGTTCTCTACCATATCTAACACTGACACACACACACACACACACACACACACACACACACACAAACTCATCTCTTTATACCTTAAATTTAAATTAAAAATAGTAAAAATCATCTATATTCATAATTTATAAAATTAGCTGCAAGGTTCAAAACTTAATCTAAAAAGAAATGAGAGAAGATTGATTAGTATGTTCTTGTTATAATGAGACCTTGATATTCCTCTTATTAAGAGGTGAGTTTATATCCCTTCACCTCGTAGCTGAGTGCAATTTGTAACTACCTTAACCAGTAAAGTATGTATCAGTGATTTCTGGAGCTGATACATAGCTACTACCTGATTCTCCTAGAACACTGGACCCTAGAAGCCAGCACCATGTGGAAAGTACAACTGCCCTGAGGATGCCATGCTGTGAAGGAATCCAAACTAGTGACTATGTAGAGACCATATGAAAGAGCTTTGAGACTACATGAAGAGAGACATGCCTGACCAGTATCTGGCTGTTCCAGTCCCCTGGTTCATATCCAGCCACTATCTGACTATAGCCACATGAGAGATCATGAAGTAGAACTGCACATCTGAGCATCTTCCTAATTTCTAATCTACAAAAGTCACAAATGATTATTATTTTTTAAGCTACTAACTGGAAATAATTAAGTGTAAATATTTGGCAATGATTTCAAATCAGATGTTTTGGGATCAGATGTCAGCGAGAAACTGGAAGAACACAAGAGAATGTTTGCAGAAACCAAGGTCCCTGAAGAGGCTGTTGGTGAGAACATAAAAGAGGATAAAAGAAAGTAAACAAAAAATGGTAGCGCAAACTAAAGAATACAGTGTCCTTGTTATGTACTAGTGAAGGATTGGCAACACTGTTTTCTGCAGTAATATGACAAATAGGAAATGTGCCTAATGAATTTATCGATCTAACTAGGAAATTTCCATACAGAATGTGGACAAGACCAGCTGACAATAGATTGACAATAACTTTTAAAGTATCTCAAAAGAGATAAAGTCCTTAGAGTGTCAAGTTATGAATAAATAATAAAACAGTAACATAGAATAAAAACGTTATACTCTAATGACGTTTTGGAGCTTAAAGATACTATAAGAGGACTTGAAAATACAAAACAAATACTAGTGTAAAATCTGTTATTTAATCTGAAAAAAAAAAAAGAAAAATGTATATGTACCAGAAAACCAGAAAGCTGTAAAAATATTCCAAAATTTATGAAGAATTTTGTCAAATTTTTAGAGTTAAAATGCCTTATATGAAACTAACTTAAAAATAGTGGATTTTAAGTTCAAAATGTATGCCAGTTTTCAGCCTAAAGCAGAGAAATGTAGTGAACATGGGCAGCAGAAGCTAGTGACTCTTCTTCAACAGCTGATGGCAGCAAGGAAAGTTTTTGGAAAAGATAGAGTCAAGACTGTCAGAGATAGTTAAAATGTATACATAGAAAACTCATGAAATGGTTGAAAATTTATGTAAAATAAAAAGCTTCAATAAAACTCAGAGTTAAATGAGAGCTCATGTCTATTCCATCTGCTTACGTTAAAGACAGAACTTTTTCAGGAGAGAAGATGTAGGCTGTCAACTCAAGACACACATTAAGAAAACTAAACCAAAAGCTCTTAATGTTTAACAAGTGAGACTGTAAAACCAGTTCTTCAAAGCTATATTAATCAAATGCTTCCAATAAAAGGACCTCTAAGACATAAAAAAAACAAAAACAAAAACAAAAAAACAAACAAAAAAAACCCCTCTATTTTGTTCCTCCCATTAAAAGATATAAGATCCTCTATGATCAATCAGAATTATACCAATCTGCATTTTATCCCTTTCTTATCATGAAAAACATGGGACAATGTCTAAAGATGGACCTTATCCTGGTACTAAAGGACCAGCCAAGATGTCCAGTAGAAAATCTATTCTGATTTTGAGTCAGTGGGACAGTTACATCTCTGAATGAAAAATGACTGTGCTCCTTAATATTAAGGGATGAATTGGGTTATGGTAAAACCTTCAGGTCCTTGCTACATACACTCTCATGGCTTACCCTTGGATGGATGCCCAGAAATGATCATTGGATTATATTGACCATCTTTGCAAATATAGAAGTTAGGCTCCAACCTCTTGTTCCTACTGTTGGTGTTGAGCATTTTATTTAGAAGACTCTTACCCGGTTTTCACATTGAATAAGAGATCTGCTTGCTACTCATTAAGATTCATGAAACCTTCATTTGATATTTAACTCTAAATTTTGTGATATAAAAAACTAGCTACAAATGAAGTTACTTTAAGCAGAACCCTTCTATACATTTATCTGTCCAGTTTTCAATAGCTCATATAAATAGTAAATAATTTACAATTATAATAAACATTACTTTGAATAAATACTTTTATTTATATATTTTAAATGTCCTATTGCTCTAAATGATTGGAAAGCACTGGTGTTAACAATACATTCGATTCAGAAACAGCGTTTTCCTTTGAACATTAAACAGAACTAAAAGTATAGTTTTTAATATTTTTGGAGAAAAAAACATGTATTACGTGAGTGTGTTTCTTGTGGAAAGAATGTTAACATGAGATCTACTCTCTTAGATTTTTTAAGTGTACAATACAGTATTGTTACCTATAGGCACAACAAATGTTGCCCATTGGATCGCTAAAACTTATTTGCCTTGCATAACTAAAATTTTTTCATGTCGATTAGCAACTCTCTATTTCCTCATTGCTCCAGCTCCTGGCAACCACGAGTCTATTCTTTGCTTCTATCAATGAGTTTCATTATTTAGATATATCATATAAGTGAATTATATAGCATTTCTTCATCTGTAACTTGTTAATCACTCTGTATTTTTGACAGTAAAAAATACTTCAGTTTACAAGTCTGGAGTTTGTTTTTCTAGCTGATACATTAATTAATCATCTTCATTATAACACTTACATCTGATATATTACATTCTCCCTTTTACTTAAGAAAAAAATTGCACTTAAGAAAATAATATGTCTGTTTTCTGAACCAGTCAGTCACTGCAGAAGTCAGTGTACAAAACCTCAAATGGTGAAATGGCAGACATAAAAAACAAATGAACCCTTAATCACTTCATTTAAATGTTTAGGAGAAAGAACATTGCAAGCCTGGTGTGAGAATTTCTTATTCCCTTTACAGAGATTTTCAACCAAATAATCATTAAATGCTCTGTTAAACTGCCCCAGTTTACAACACATGTTCCTAGTTTGTTGGAGCTCCACATCCCAAGATACGTGCTGAGACACAGCCTACCCACATTGTCACTGTACAGCCAAGTTGTCAAATAAATTGGTCCCTAAGCATAAAGACACTTAAGGGAATTTAAGTCTTAAAGCTTTAATCAGTTTTGTGCAGAATAAAGATCATTAAAAGGCCCTAAAGTTTTAATATGCAGCTTCAAAAATAATCTTCTTATGTGGGTTAGCATTTCCTGATCAATGACTTGACCTTTTTCTGTTGCACACTTTCATACTAAAATAAACAGGATCACCCAAAGAATTTTGTAGGCATTAAATTTAAAATTCTTTATCAAATTTAATACTACATTCTGCTTAAGTAAATGAACATACACAACACTATGATTCCCTTTTATCATTTATATCAGATATATTTACATAGATAACAGTAAAATTGTTATTTGGCAGAATAGATAAAATTAAAAAAATAACAAGAACAGAATGCGTGAAAGACTACATAATACTGACTCCTATAGAAATAAACTCTCTCTTTATATATGAAATATGTTTCTCTTGTTTTCCTTTGGTGATATTTTCTTTTGCTTGTTTTTATCGTTGTTTTTCTGCTCATATAAAATCAGCAAGAATTTAGGTGTTTCCTAAAATAAAAGATGATAATGTGATAGCTCTTCTTCATATTCATCTAATGAAATGTTCAAGGTACCTATACCTGTACCTACTATAAGAGTCAAATAATATCAGTTCATTCTTTCTGGTCTGTACAGATGTCAGTATGCAGTTACCAGCATCTCTTGCGTACAAGATTGACTCTAGGAGTACCAATTCTCTAGAGTAAAAGTGTCTTTGTTTGTTTAGGCCAACATATGGCATGCAGGCTTCCTAGGTAGAAAAAAGTCGTTGACCATATAGCATTGGAAAAAAGAAATTCTGTAGAAATTCCAGCAGGAAAGGATAGAATACAATGAAAATAGCTACTTATAAATTTTCAGAACACCTAAAAGAGCAAAGTTCAGGGAAGGTCACCACTAGTGTTTAGATTTGTCATCTACAGCCTTCCAGAGCACAGCAAATTATTACCAATGATCAGAGCTGCTATCAAGAGCTTTGCACAGAAACACTGGAGGCTTCCTCAGTACTTTACACCTGCATGTGTCCTCTTTCTGTGAATTTCTGTGGAAGGAAAAAAAATGGCTTCTTTCTTCAGCCATCCAAATCTCATGCAAGGAAACTCCAGTGGTTGAAACTAACCCCAAATCTATCTAACAAATGATTCTGGGAAATATGATTCCACTGCTTCCTCTGGCAATGCAGTGCTGTGGAGAGTGTCAGAGTGTGTTATACTCATCTAGCATTGCCAACAAAAAAGCAGGGACATCTCAGAAAATATATATCACATTCTAATCCCATGCTTGACACACATCAAAATATGAGCTTAATGGTGCAGTGATTAAAAGTACAAGTTCTAGGTATGAATCCCCCACTTTCTACCTATATGTCTTTGAGCAAATTATCTCTCTAAGCTTCATTTCCTCTTCTGCAAGAAGTGAATATTATTATTTGTCACAATACATTGTAAGGACTTTTATATGCATTTAGTATAGTGTCTGAACATATAGAAAGATATTTAAAAATGTTAAAAATATTACTATTGCTTTTATGATATCATCGTTACTTGTAACTAAGTGTTTTGTTTTATTTTTTAATCTGAGAAGAAAAATTTGTGTTCTTCTTCTAAAGCCACATCTTTCTACTATGGTTTAGGGTGCATCTTCAATATTTGGAGGAATTTTACTTCTGTGATTAGTCCTTTTTCTCCTCATGTCCTTTGCCTATTTTGCAGCTTGGTTCTTCCACTTTTCTAACTATTACCTAATTGTTCTTTTTCCTTTCACTGACAAACTCTAAGGCTGGTGTTCTGATGTCATCATTTCTGCTTTCTCATCATCTATTTAAATAAACCCTTCTATCTAATCTCCATGAATATTTTTCTACTAAAACTCTATGCTTTCTTGCTCAATTAAGTGCCATTTCTGAAATTTTTTTTAATTCGAGCTTTTTTTTTTAATAGTTTATACCACTGATTTTTGTTACATGTATGACCTTATTCTTTATTGAGAAATGTTGACTGAATACTAACAAATTTCAGAATGCAGGTGCTGGGATATATAATGAGACAATAGTGTTTCCACATTTAAGGAGTTTAGGGTCTAGTGAAGAAATGACCATACAAGTTTAACACAAAAAGAATATAAGCAAATCCAGAAAAGGCATAAAAGAAAAAATAACTAAAAAATAACTGATTCTAGATGGAATATTAAGGTACAGCTTTACCTTAGATTGGTACTTGGAGGATGATAAAGTACTGGCATATTTCAAATAAAAGGAAGATAGTAATCTATATTCTGCCTGGGCATAATACTTCTGTCCCACTTTTTCTCCTCCTGATTGCAAATTTCCCTAAAATCAATCCCTGCCTCTCTGTTATTTTCTCTCTCTTCTAAAGGAAACTCTAGAATTTATAAGTTAGAAGAAAAATTTTAATTATATGTACTTTAAAAAACTGTACTATCAGAAGAAACATTTTAACTCCTAGCAACTATTAAAACAATTAACTTGGAAAATGGTTTTCAAATATTTTGATGTGAAATCTAGTTGAGCACTCCTAATATTTAAACGAGCAATTAAAATTAGTCATATAACATAATATAGAGCACAAATATCAAACATACCAGTAATGCTTGTAAAAAATTTTACACATGTATGATACAACCCTAGAGCTTCCAGAAAGGAATGCAGTCCTGCCAGCATCTTTTTTTTTTTTTTTTTTATCTCAGTGAGACATGTGTCTGACATCTTATAGACCTATAAGGCAATAAATCTGTATTGGTTTAAGATAATAAATTAGTGGTAATTTCTAATAACAATATTAGAAAACTCAGAATACATATACTTTTATAACAATTTCATAAAATAAACAAGTTTTACATCACGGTTTATTTTCCTTAGTGAAATGTCTGTTTTTTACATGTAATATTTTTAAAGAATTTTACGGATTAGGTAAGTGTGGCCACCTATAAGTAATTCAAGTACCTGGCCAAATACTAGCTTTTCAATAATGAATCTGTTATACTAGTGTTGAAAGGGTTGTGGAGAAAAAGGAACTCTCATATACTGCTGGTGGGAGTAAATTGGTACAGCCACTATGGAAAACAGTATGGAGGTTACTCAAAAAATTAAAAATAGAATTACCATATGGCCCAGCAATCCCTCTTCTGGTTATCTACCCAAGAAATTTGAAAACATTTATCTGTAAAAATATATGCACCCTCATGTTCATTACAGCATTATTCACAGTGGCCAAGACTTGGAAACAACTTAAGCGCCCTTCAAAAGATGATTGGATAAAGAAAATGTGGTACATATATACAATGGAATATTACTCAGCCATAAGAAAAGATGAATTACTGCTATTTGCAACAACAAGGATGGATCCTGAGATTATCATGCTAAGAGAAATAAATAAGATTGAGATAAATAAGATTGAAAAAGTTGAGAACCAGATGATTGCAGTCATATGTGAGATATAAAACTAAAAGCAACAAATGAACAAGGCAAACAAATAAAAACTCATAGACACAGACAACTGTATGGTGATTACCAGAGGAAAAGGGAGGAGGAGGGAGGTAGATAGAGGCAGAGGGGGTCAAATAAATGATGACAGGAGATCTGACTTTGGATGGTGAATGCAGTGCAATATACAGATGATGTATTATTGAACTGTACACTTGAAACCTATATAATGTTATTAACTAAAGTTAGCACAATACATTTAGTAAAAAATAAATAAAATAAAATCATTACAAAGCTGTAATAAACATATTTTCTCTACTATTCCATTATATGTTACTTAATTTAGATATGTGTTGTTTTCTAAAATATTTAATTTTAGAAATTTTAGAATTTTTTTTGTCTTTCTACAGTCCTCTCATTCTTAAAATTCTCAACATTTAGTAAAAGTATCAACATATAGTAACATTGATCAAAAACATGGAACCAATGGACAGAGTACTGAAATAAAAGAGAAATGACCAATTCTGAGTAAATTTCAGTGGAGGCTTATACATAGAATATTGAAGGTCAGGCAGAAATTCTTTAAGGAGAACAAGAGAGTAAGTGTTTACATTTTATTTATTCATTAACTCAGCAAGTATTTATTAATCAACTCTCATGTAATAGTATTGTTCTAGGAGCTATGACTATGTACATCATCAACAAAACAGACAAAATCCCCGCTCTCAAAGAATTTACAGTTTAGTGAGCATTTAAAGCGGAGGGAATAAAATTTTCCAATAACCTAAAGAATTGAGGAATATAGTAATGAATATTGAAAACAGTCAACTCCATTGGGTCTAATAATTCTGAAGAGAGAAACAAAATTAAATGTGCATGAGAAAAGTAATTAAGTAGAGGCTTTAGCTATTTATAAATAAGCAATGTAATAAAAATACCTTAAAACTTCATAATTAATTAACAAACTCAGTATAGCACAAATGGTGGGGAAAAGAATTTTTATCCATTTGTTTAGTAATTTCCTTTTTTTAATTTACAATACATTAAGGTTATGCTTTTAAACAATAGCATCTCTTTCACATTCCCCAAAATAAAAATTTTGACAGAATGTTATATTCTTTGATTATGTTGGAGAAAATAAATATATGGAGGCGAGGAGTAAAATGTTAGCAACTGATAAACCTTGATGAAAATATATGGGCAATATTTTACTATTTTATAACACCTTGGTCAGTTTGAAATTTTTCAAAAATAAATATATATTAAAATATGAAGACAAATACAAATATTAGGGCAAGGAAATGTTCAAGATGACTGAAACCTGAGTGTCCCTAGCTAGGCTAGTGAGGTATGGGGAAGCACATGTAAGCATCCAGGATCTAAGGATGGATAATTTGCCAGACTGATTCAGTACAAACACAAAAAGGGAAAGGACTAAAAAGGGGAGGATGGTTGAAATAGTTAAAACAGTGGACTAAGAAATCTAAATCAAATCAAAAGAGAAGTGAATAAAAGAGAGGACTAATAGTTTGGGAGACTGTTAAAGACTGTGAATTCGGATGGTGGTAAAAAAACAATTATAAGAAAATAAGTATATTGGCAACCAAAAAGGAGAGGAGATTGTATTAGAGAGGCTCCCCAAAGCATGTTTGTCATTATGAATAATCTCTGAAAGGTCATTTAAAAACATCATTCTCTGCATTGCACAGAATAAATTATACTAAAATAGTAATTTGTGGCCTATTTGACAGAATCTCAGATCTAGTCCTCTGCTTCATCCACACTTTTTTTTCTTTTGTGAGCTACCAGTGCTTAAAAAAATTAATTTCTATTCATAGTTTTAGAGAATTTTGGAACCATTCTCTTTTTGAAATACTGTGTTCCTTAAATAATATCTAACATCTTTAATATTTCAGTATTGAATGTCCTCAATATGTATTTCCTCCCCTAAGAAAAAGAAATAAAAACTCTGTCCTTCCTTAAATAGTAATCTTTTATCGAATATGGCACAAAGTCTTGTTGAAAAGATTAATTGTATATTTGGTCAACTGTCCTTATTAATATTAATAATAAGACTCATGAAAGCTTAATAAAGAATGGGTCAAAGATATTTATAGTTCAGTATTCTAATTTGTATTTCATACTGATTAGCATATGAAATAATAGAATTAAGAGACTGAGTATATTAAAACTAAGTCATGTAAAAGATACTCTGATTGACTCTTTCAGTGAGTGGGTTTCTTCATTGTCTAATTTCTCATTATTCAGGGCTACTCTAGGTACCTGAAGTTGTTATGGAGAACAATAATTTAATATTGCCTTGTCATTAATGTGCTGTTTGGTCACATCAAAAGATAAATCAGTTGTTCTTAAGACTATAGAAAGAAATTCGAGGACAAGATAGTCCTTACTGTGCAGATATATAAAATAAATCAAATATGCAAGTAAGAAGTAGGAAAATAAAGGTTATCATTCACATTGAAAAAGATCAATGGTGATTGATTTCAAAGTTTAGATAGGTATTTAGTGTCCTGCATTTGAAAGAATAACTAAAGGAGAAGAATACTGGGTACAAATATTTTGAAATCAAATGTGGAATTATGTATGTCTGTACATTTTTTTCTGGTCACAACCTCTACAGAATCAGAAAATATTTCTAGAACACTCAAATTTTAACATTTTTCAGCATTTGCAATGAGTTAATACTTGCTGGATCCTCTTCAAATATTAATTTCAGAAGAAAAAAGATTGCTCATTTGCTCATGGCAGGATAATTCCAACAATTAATTTTAAATAAACTGTAAATTTTTTAAAGGGTACTTATTTCATTGTAATTAAATCTCATTATCAACAAAGTAGCCAAAGAAGGTGGATTGACTCACTGTTCCTTTATGTCTACCTCATATTTCTTTGACTATAGTTATTAAAGTCACTTTTGATACATGTAAATTGATGGAATAAAAATGCAGAAAACAACAGACTGCTGCTTGCATAAATAATTCTGGAGTCAGTGAACTAAAGTATTAGAAAATACAGCATATATACACATACACACACTTTTTCATTATTTTGTATGTTATTCTTTAATTATAATACAAAATTCTAAGGTAACAAGGTAAGTTACCTAATGGCAAATCTTGGTTGATGGTACATCCTCACTGACCAGTCAGTTCAAAAGTTTAACTAAAAAGGGTTTTGGCCATTGCTGTATTTGAGGGCTTCCCATCTTCATTTAATATTAGAGTCAGCACAGGGTAGCACCTAAGAGACTCCAGTTAGCAAACAACTCACCAAATGTTCTAAGTGGTTATGCTGTAACAGTCATTACTGAAAGGTTTCCATTTAATATCTGTAAAAGCTAAAATGCCGAGCAGATGAGTGAAGTTTCAGTTGTTTTATGTTCATGCATTATTAACCTCTTTTTTTTTTTTTGTCCTACGTGTTCTTGGCAACCTCTTTCAAATTATAGCTCTTGGTTACTTCACAAATTACAGTCCTTTTTATGTTGATAAACCAAAATTTTATGCTACTCTTTCACGGGCATCCTGGTGATGTTTACAACTCCAGGTAGATGAATGAGGAAAGATACAGGACAAAATGAGCTATAAAGTATATTTGGAGGATCTTTGACATTTAAGAAAAGTAAAGTACTGTTTGGAGAGCTGGGAAAATTGAATCACAGTTGTTCACTGTTAGAGCCAGGTTAATTTATTCAAATGGAATGAAGCAGAACTCTTAAAAAAGCAGAGGCATAGAGAGTAGCTGCTATTACTCTTTGTATTTTTTAAAGTGGCTCATGAAGAAAGACTTCGGAATTGAATATAAATTTGTATATTTAAATCTAAGTGCACTTACATTTATGGCAGGTTCATGTTCATATGAAACATATCTTTTATTAAAAAATTGTAGCAATCAGAAAATAAGTACGTAATAAGTGTTATTTAAATGCATCAATTAAGCTTCAATCCTTTGTTTTTATTTTATTTACTTTGCTTCTTTCTATGCTCACTCTGGTTAGGTGTATTTTGCTACTCAAGTGTTCTCAAGGGGAAAAAATCACATTTTAATCATAGTTCTGTGTAGAAAGAAATTGAACTACTTATTTTGGAATCTACATATTCTCTCTGTACAGAATTCACTATTTCTTAGCTACATTGGGCTTTTTCTGCTTTATTTTCCCTAGTACCAAATGTTCTTTTACTGAGATATTCAGATACCATAAAATTCATTCTTTTAAAGTGTACAATTCAGTGGTTTTTAGTATATGTACAAAGTTGTGCAACCATGACCACTATCTAATTCTAAAATTATTCTATACACCAAAAATAACTTCCATACATATTGCCAATCTCCCTCTATCAGCCCCTGCCAAACACTGATCTATTTTCTGTCCCTATGGATTGGCCTATTCTGGACATTTCACATAAATGAAACCATAAAATATGGGGCCTTTATGTCTGGCTTCTCTTAGTATAAGGCTTTCACAGTTCATTCATGTTTCAGTACTTCAATGCCTTTTATGGATGAATGATACTCCATTGTATGGGTATACCACATTTTGTTTATCCATTCGTCTTCCAGTGGACATTTGAGCTATTTCCACTTTTTGGCTATTAGGAATAATGCTGCTAGAAACATTTATGTACAAGTTTGTATGTGAACATGTTTTAAATTCTCTTGGGTGTATATCTAATTGTGAAACTGCTGGGTTTCAAAGGATCTCCATATGTAACTTACTGAGTAACTGCCTATTCATTTTATTTTATTTATTTATTATTTTTATCAGTAAGGCATATATACACACACACACACACACACACATCTGTGTGTGTGTGTGTATATATACACAAATATACATATATATATTTACACTGTGTGTTCACCTTCCATAGTTAGATTTCTTTCTGTAACCACATATTTGACCCTCTTTACCTCATCTACCTTCCCCCTCCCCGTCTATTTAAGTCCCTGAACCTTTTATATTCTCATCAGCAATGTATCAGAGTTTCAATTCTTTCTGTCTATTTTCAATTTTTTGCACTCAATTTTCATCCATTTTTGCTTTATTTTAATTTTATTTCTCTTTGTTTTTTCCTCAGTGAATACAATTTTCTTCCCCCTCTTCTCTTTCCTCCTTTTCCTTCTTCTCCTTCCTCATAGCTATACTTTTATACTTTACAATAGGTTAAGCTCTTTAATAAGTACCATAGATTGGTTTTCATACTTAGTATTCACAACTTAATATAATAACTATTTTTATCCTCATTTTGTAGATGAAAAACTTTATACAAAGGGGTTCAGAAACTTTCCCAAGAACAAAAGAACACAAAGCCTCTATTTAAACTTATCTAGCTTTTAGAGCCCACATTTTAATCTCTACCTCATACCCTCATGTTTTCATTATTTCCCTGCGATTTTCTTTCTGTAGTGACTCTTTCCTGTTGATAAGCAACCTACCGACATCCCTACATCACCAACTTTCCTGACACCTCTTGCAGAATCGAGAGACATTCTGAGAGCTGTGCGTTATAGCCCTTCTAGGGCATACTTCTGTGGGAAGGAGTTCTCTTAGATCTTCAGTGCAGGAAGAGGATTTCTTTCGACTACAGATGGAGGAGGGTTTGTCAGCACTGACAGAGACTGGCTGTTAACCCAGGAGGCAGAATGCAAAACATATTTTAGTTTGTGTGAAAATATATTCTATATAAATTCTGTGTTCCTTAGGTAAATGAGTTGTGCTGGCCATAAAAGGTAGTATTTGCCTCCAAAATATGTTTTTACATTGTAGATATCAATTAAAGTATTTAAAAATAAATTCTCTTTTTGATAAGTTGATAATTATATTTATTTTATTGAGTACTTATTATACATTAGATAACATATTAAATATTTTGCATAGATTATTTCCTCTTCTGAGATGTTTATTATAATGTACTACATATGCAAAAACTGTGGTGCAGAGAGATTACATGACTTGCCCAAATCTCATCACTACAAAGTGGCCAAAATGGGATGCAAGATCAGATCCCTGTGGCTATGAACCCTGTGATTTTCACAGCTAATAAATATTGGTTCTCAAAGTTAGGATGTAAGTTATTCACCTCACTGCCAATTTCTGTGACAGAAAAGAAAAAAATAATGTCTAACTGCTTGCAGAGTTTGCCTTTCTCCTAATTTGTTATATGATTTAAGAAATACTATCTAAAAATATAAGAAATATGTTATTGGATTTAATAAAACAGGAAAGATTTGGCCTCTCATGCCTGATGATGAGATGATTTTATGTTTAAGCACAAAGGGATGGCATCTCTAGTTTTCTTAGGTGTCTATTGATTAAAATTATACAGAAGTCTTCAATATTACAATAACCCAGTTTATACTTCTGAATTAGGTTTCTTTTGTTCTTGTAATCTGCTAAACAGATCAGAAATTACATAAAATTCAGCCTGAGGTTTTTTGTGGGTGATTTTTCTCTATAAAACTCTACTTCCTTTAAGATAACTACTATTCTTCATTAGAAAATAGCAATTTTGAATATTTAAACATTGAGAAAAATGTTAGCTTAAGTTATGAACTTTTGAGAGAATCATAGGGCTTAGAATCAATAATGTTTATACATATAACTATGAGTAAAAAAGACATAGTTAGACTCAGCATTGTAATTACCTGGTTACAATAGGCTACATCTTTATTTTTTTTATTTTATTACTTTTTTTTTAGTTATTTAATTAGAATCATCTTGGATGCTAAACAAGTATAAAAATAGTGAACTTTGTAAGTACAAATGCTTTCAGATGTTATTTTGTAAAGGATAATGACTATGCCGCAAGGGTCATCTTAGCCATTATTTATCAGAAATATAAAACAGTCCACTACAATTTTGATTGTTCTTCTTAGGCTATGCTGATGTAATTTAAATTGTGTCTCTTTCAGGTTAAATCAAAAGGTGCCAATGAGTGGCAGAAAAAAAATCTGTCCTTGAAATATTAATGTATCTGACAAAAATTCCATCTTATATTTGTCAGAATTCATTATTTTGATATTTTTTATTACTCATGAATAGAAGAAAATGAAGAAAATATGTGAGCTATATACAGATTTCTTTCTAAGCTGAATGGTTTGGCAAATTTAGAAAGAAGATAATCTGTAAGAATTTCATTTAATAGAGTAGCCATGAAAATGTTCTTGATGCTCTGAAAAATTTGCCTTTTATGTCAGTTACTAAACATATTCAATCTTTAAGTGGTCATTTTTTTTAAATACCTAACAGAGTGACACAGTGATTTTCTTAGTAAAATTTCACAACCAGCAAAATCCCCTTTCATCCAACTTTCCAAAATGTGGAGAGAAACACACATTTGCCAACTAGATATTTTGCCATCTAAAAGTTGCTAAATCAGTAACATATTATCTAAAAGAAAGAAGGACAAATGACATAAAAATTTTTGTATTATAAGGAGAGTCCATCCTAATTTTAATTGACAGCCTAACTTAGATTCTTTTGCTTCCCCGAGTAGTAGAAACTTTGACATAATCTCCTTCTTTGAGCAGACTGACATTTAGAATTCATCTTTACTTTTGTCTTATAAAAATAAGAGATATTCTTATGTCGCAGGATCATTCCACACTGGATTATAACAGGGGGCAGAGGGTCCCCACCAAAAACCTAGAAGGGTGGAGGGAAAATTATTTTCCCTTTTCTACAAGTCTAATTAGAAAAGATTTTTAAAAATAGTCATTATAAATTATTAAATAATAAAAAATAGCAAACCAGGACAAATGTCAAAGACACAGGTATATCTCAGTCTGCTGCTTTCCTTTTTGAGATGCTCTTATCTCCTTATAGCCCCTTAGAAACTTCTCACAATTTTGTGCCACCAAGTTATTATTTAAGTGTGGCATATGGTCACTATTATCTTTTTCTACCATCCTTAGTGTCAGTTCATTGGATATCATTTTACTACTTTTATATTAAGAAAACTTTTAGAAAAATAAAATTTGATGAATAAGAAATATATTTGTTAAAATACTAACCTACTGACTGTTGCATTGGTTGCATCAGGTGCCCCAAGAAGTGGATGCCAAGACAAAATTCTTCATGCAAGAGTTGTATTTGGGAACAATGCCTATGAGGGATTACAGAGGAGAGGGACAGGAAGAAAGTAGAGGAAGTGTCTACCTACAATGCAGGTCTGACAACTGATAAAAGCTAGAAAAAGGAAGAAAGATTGCCTGGTTAGAGCCTGAGACTATAGCGCATCTCCAAGAGTATTAGCATGATTGGCAGGGAGCACAGTAGTTTGATTGGTTGGGAAATGGGAATCTATACTGGTAGACCTATTCATGGCTGAGGAAATTTTAGCTGTTTCATTTATTTACAAAAATATCTAATAGAATCTTACAACTCTATTTTTACTAGTTAGCAAATAAAATAAAAATAAGAACAGCTAAATAACAACAATAAAACCCATTTATTTCAAAGGAGCAAAATAATAATAGTTTAGACTTTTTACCTAAGAATAGAAAAAAGAAACACTTCTCACTTCAAGTCCAGCATGAACTAGAAACCAAAGCCTATCCAGGATACAGATTAAATTCTTATGTACTTAAATGCAAAAATACCAAACATATATTGGCAAACCTGATCTGATGGTTTTTAAATGGAATAAGATATCATAATTGAAGTTTATTCCTAGAAATGAAAGGTCGGTTCAACATGGGGAAATGTATCAACAGTTTTACCACATGATCAGTTAAAAAGAGAAAAGTAAAGTATGTTCGTATTAAAAAATGCGAAAAACATCAGTATAAACTCATGTTTAACTTAATATAGATACAAACTGTTGTATATATAAATATTATAGATTTACATATGTGGGTTAGTAAATATATATATATATATATATATATATATATATATATATACACACACACACACATATGTTATATGTATCTGTCACATATATATGTGATATATCTGTCATTTATGTCTGATATATACTTGTCATTTTTATATACCTCTTTAAGCTAAGAGGGCCTAGAAGCAATGAAATTCCCGTGGTATCAACTGCTCTATCACACAAATCTTGTTTTCCAATACTACTATCAAATAAAAAAAAACAAAACCATGGCTCATTGGACATATGGCCGATTCTAAGACTGGGTCAGGAAATATATGAGATGAGCCTGAAGCATCTTGTAAGAAAAAGTTTAAAAAAGTACAACAGTGAGAATATGTCAGAGAGACAGAGATGCCAACCAAAAGAGCTCCCAATTGTCAAAGCTGGACCAATTTGAGCAACAAAATAAATCATGTAATATAAGCTTATGACTCAAAGTATAAAATATATATCTAGGATTCTACAGTAATACAAATAAATGTCTGGATAAATGAATAAATGAGAGAAAATAGATCATTTTCCTATACAGAAGAATCTAAAAACTTTATGTAGATGCTGCCCCACTCAGTAGATAGAAAATAACTCTCCACTGTAAGTGTGGTCTGAATACAGTGGCTTTCTTCCAAGAGTACAGTGTGGAATCGGGAGACAAAATAAAAATAAAAAACTTTACAGTTGAGAAACCTGACTAACACTACTTCTGCCAAGTATGCAAAGTCATCAATGTTGATAAATCATGTTGATAGTATGTACACTTGATATGATGTGATGAAAATGGTATTTTACCTATGTAGTCTTCCTCCCTAAAACCCATAACTCCAGTTTAATAAGGAGAAAATTAGACAAATCCCAACTGAGGTATATTCTATAAAATACATGACCAATATTCCTCAAAACTCTCTAGTCCAAAACAAGGAAAGTCTGAGAAACGGTCACAGCCAAGAGGAGCCAAAGAGGATGTGATGACTAAATGTAATGTATTATATTGGATAGGATCCTGGAACAGAAAAGGGGCATTAAGTAAAAACTAAGAATATATAATTAAAGTATGGATTTTAGATATTTATTAATGCCACTTCATATAAAGTCTACCTACAAAAGTCAATTCTATTACTTCATCTAACAGAAACTTTTCTTTAAAACTGACATTATATACAGTGTCATAAAATACCTAGGAATAAATATAATCAAAGATATTTAATACCTGTATAATTAATACAATATTACATGTGTTGAACAAATTAATACTTGAAAGATGTGGAAGACTTATAGACTGCAAAACTCAGTATTTTGAAAATGTCAGTTCTCCCCAAATTATAGATTTAAGGCAAACAATCAAAATTTGGCAAAATTAAAAACAATAAAAACATTTGTTAATCAAAAACAAAATTAACACTATTAAGGATAAGGAGACACCAACACGAAAGTAAGAGCAAATAGGAATGAAATACTTATCTGACAAATAAATTAATTTAAAGAATAAAGATAACTAATAGTATCAGGAAGTCAGACTCAGCCTATCTGAGTTATCTGACAGTATCTCTCACAAAACTTCCATCAATGTATCAGCACATCTCAAGGCTACCTTATAGAAAGAATTGCTTCTAATAGCACATTTGTTGGCAGAGTTTAGTTCTGTTAAGGGTGTTAGACTGAAGGCTTAAATTCCTACCTGACTATTGCCTAGAGATTGTCCTCATGTCATTGGCGAATTAGAATAGGTAATAATTCCAGCTTTTTGTTACAGAATCTAATTTCAAACTCCCCACTGCTTAAGAAGTTTAGGTCAGGGAACACTTTATACTGAAAAGATTATCTGATATGGGATACACTCCCTGTTTTTCTGTGGATAGTTTTAAATCTATCCGGCCTTATACCGGGCTATAACTGCATGCTCAGAAAGTATTATTTAGCCGATGTTGGTTCGGCTTTAAGGAATCAGGCTTTATTGTATTAAAAAAAAAAAAAAAAGGCATATACTGAAAGGTACTGTGGCAAAGATCCCTTCATCTCTGGCTCCTGTATCTGTGGTGGAGCATGTAATTCACACTACATTACATAGCATTCTGTAGGACTTAGGGGAGAAGGTTCTTTTAGAATTAGTAAGAGGAATAGTTTTGCTTCTCCTGAGCAATTGCCTTTATTTTATGGACACCATGGATCCTATAATTAACCATGTCTTCCTATTTACTTGCTAGGAAACACAAGATGCAAAAGAAACGCACATTTGTAAGTGATATGACTCTCTGACATAAGTCCTGTGTGTTAATTTAATTTTAGCTTATGATTTTTCTATTCAATTACTGGTTTCATTGGATTTTCCTATTCACCTTTGTCCTCCTCTCTTTAACTGCCTGAATATATACGTATAGATATATATGTATGTATATATATATATATATATCTTTTTAACCTCTTTAAGCTCTTTTTAAAATGAAGACAGGAAATGAAAATATGTGTATGTGTATATATAAGTATATATATACACAATTACATATAAATTAAATATGTTAAGTTAATATATTTATAATAAATTTATACAAATAAAAATATATAATTACATGTTTTATAAATTTATATATACAATTACATATTTACATTATATCATATATATCAGGTCTTCATATTCTCATTCTAAAGCATGGTTAACAATTTACTTGACAGTTGAATTTTATATATATATATATATATATATATATATATATATATATATATATAAAATACACATACACATATATTTGTAAAATATGAGCAATGATAATTTTTAAAGTGATTTGGCCCTATTGCTACCTTCACTAAAAATCATTTAAAATTTTCTTTATTGCTTGTGAATATTCCTGTCTCTTTGTGAGTATAAATAGAGGCATAGGATAAGACAGGCACAATTAAATGAAGAAACTAACCAGCAGTGATCATATAGTTTAATAACGGTTTAATTATTTGATTGTGCAATATTGTTTTATGTCTCTAAAACATACACTTTCCTCTACCTACTATTCTTTATCCTCTTCTGTCTGAAAAATTATTTTCATTCTTTCAAAGTACTCTTCAGTAATATTCTCCATGGATCCTCTCTTCAACTGTATGTCGTTTTTTGACTTCTAATATATTACATGAAAATAAATTGTTTACATTTTGTCTGTTGCCCTGATTATCCATTTTTTAAATCAGAAAGCATAACATATCCATATTTTTATTTAAATTCCTAATAGAATGCTTGATTTAATAAAGTTAAAAATATATGTATGAAATATCACTGATATTCCATAAACCTGCAGTTATAGGAGTTACTTTTTCTAATGGCTAAATTGAAATGCATTACAAAAAGTAATTCAACATGCTATTGCTCATGTAAAGCAATGTTCTCTTTACAAACAAAACTTTATAAACATATTTATAAACAAATTTTAACATAAGTTAGTTAATGTAATCAAATGTTTCAAGGGTATCAAGTTGTGCACTAAAAACAAACTAAAAATTCTAGAATTCTTGTATTTTTGTGAGAAAAATTTTAAAATCTAAGTGGTAAGTTGACTTAGTTATTTTATTGTATTTATTGCTCACATGGAATATATTATATTACACAAATATTCTATTATTGTATTCAATATGTTTTAAAGATTGTGATATATATATATTTACAAATCTACTTTAAAAAGGGCCACTAGAGAATCATGCACAAGCAGTTTTTCATTTTTACACTGATGGTCAAAAAGAAAAATTTATTAGTAACATAAATTTTGAACATTCTTATCAGAAAGTATCTAAACATCTCTAGGAATATGTTTTAATAAGACCAAAGAAATGACTTGTCTGTTTTTCTGGATGGTTGGATTCATTATTAGACCTCATAATCCATATTTCCCATTCTAAACAAAGTCTTATTAGAGCTGTATTTAGGAATTGCAGATTTTACACTGGCTCTTGAGCTACAACACTAAAATATTAATAAATAAAACCAGAGCATATTTTCTTTGTTAAATACAATAAAAACAATCTGCTATCCCTAAACTAACAAAATTTTAACTTTTCAGCATTTTAATCTGTGTTCTACACTATTATGAATGAGGCATACAACAAGAAAAATAATTTAGTGTTGAGAATTTATCTTAAACTGTAGATTACATTTCCAATAACACTTAAAACACAGAGATAAATGAGCCTTGTTAGAGGTATCCATCCTCTATTTCTTTATCTTCCTATCTTACCAAGGGAATGTAACAAGAGAGGAGAGAAAAAATGATTGGCTTGAAGTATGCAAACAGATAATTTATAGAGCTGCTTTGCTATTTGACACTACTATGCATTTATATTTACATTCCTTAAAAAATGTTATTCTTTTGTTTCCTAATAAATTTTGGGATAAAGAGCCTTATAACTGTCTTATAGTTTTTATCATAAAAAAATGTATGGAGTTTATGATATAGATAAAACTAAAATCAGCAATTTTAAGTAACAAACAGTATCAACTGTTCATCCCACTGAACAGTGCAGATATTTTTTCAACTACATACATTTACGATTATCATTTTATTTACATGAAGATCATAGACTGAGAAATCATTAATTAGGCTTTGCTCACAATTCATATCTAAACAATAGCAAATGGTTAATACTGTCTAAACTTTGTAATTATTTTGTCATTGATGCAATCTGTTACAATTTGTAGTATGATGATTTAGCCCAATTTAATATTCAATCTCCATTCTCATAGTTGGTTACTTCAAATAATCAAGAATAGTCTTGACTATGCAGGAAAAAATGCTTAGTCTGTTAAGGTATGATATTCTAGCACAGGTATGATTAGAACAGAGATAAATGGGTAGAAAACTCTGCAGATACATTGTCTGGTTTGAGTCAGAGAACATCCTATTTCAGAATCTGGAATTAGAATTTAAAAGACAACTTGATCCATGGGCAAACTGTAGTATGTCCCAGAGACTGATATATTTGTAATTGACAAAAAAATAATTACAGTCTGTTTATGAATGCACAGAAAAAACCTTGCCTAACTAAAAATAGTAAGTGCAGGTTCGGTAATTATAGCCATATATTTGACCTATGTTTTAAATATTCTTGACAAGCTTAAGGAGAAATCTAATTAGTAGAACTTCCAAAGTTATTTTCTAATAAAAAAGGAAAGATAACACTTTAACTTTTAATTACTGATTGTCAGAAATATAGAGTCAGTTGGCAGTTAATTTTGTTAACAATGAATCAGTTCATAGTCAACTATTTTTAAAGCATCTTCCATGTATTTGTTTTTGCAAAGATTACTGATACACATTGTCTATAACAAAATATCAAAAGTTCTTCCTAGTATTATTATATTTAATTTGCTGAAATAACCCTCAGAGGACATTGACAAATCTAAATGACAGAATGGGCATGAGTTGGCCTTGGATGCATTTCAAATGCTTGAAGTCTTCCTGTAGAATGTCTTATAGAATTGAACATAGGAATGACAGAGACTGAGTATCCATGACAATATAAGAGTAATTATGTATATGACATAGTGTGAAACATTAAATAAATTTTCCTCTTCTTTTTCCATTATTTCTATACACTTCTGAAGAGCATTTTAAACTTTATGTGCACTAGGTTACCTGAAATATGTACTTAAAATGCAGATTCCTAGGTTTAAATATTACAGGCTTATTTAATGAGTCTAGATATCCTCCTTTTTAATAAACATCCCAGATGTTTATTCTGAAGTTAAATCATAAAACACAGTTGCAAAACACTAATCTAGAAAATGTGAATTGATTCCAACCACTGGTTTTATGTTTTTAATGTCATCCACTGTTAAACACTCAGAATGGTCTGAGAAAGCTTGAAAGAGTTGCCCTAAAAAGAGCTTGGGAGAAGTGGAGAGGAGAGAAGGAAAATAACCTCTTTGACAGTGGTGATAAAGGTAAACCCATTATAGCTGACATGGACAGATTGAACAATTTTAGGGTTGGATCTACACAGTTAGAAAAACATTCTGGTTCAAGCTTCTAGCTTTGGGAAGAAAGAATATTACCTGTACGCGTCTTTCTAAACTGTCTGGGCCCACTTCAATAAGGTTAGAATTGAGAGCAGATCAAGGTTGATTCCCTTTCCAGTAATAAAGATTGTATAGTTAGCCCCCTGAAAAAGATTTATTTATCATGACATTCTTAATGGGGTCTATGAATGAAACATAAATATAAAAATGCATTAGAAAGTAAGTTAAAATGGTGCTTTATTATTCTTTTTTGGGGCTTGAAATGAATATATATATAATATTTTTCTTGATTTAGCAATCAATTTGTGTTCTTGGAACAGCTTTTAGAATAAAAAGCAGAAAAAAATCCCTGAATATCTCACTTCCTATGACAAGTATAATTCATATTGGGTGCAATAGAGGGTACTAAAATGTTCTTGAATGTAGAAATCTGTGATTTTTTAAATAAATCACTTCTAAGTAGAAGTAAAGCTCCAGAATATCTATAATACAGCTTTTTAGAAGAAAAACTACCCTAGCCACCTTGCATAAAATTTTTAAAAATAAAGAAAGCTAAGGAGGCTGAGTTCTGCCAGTAAGAACAATTTCAGGAAAAAATACAACTGCTGGATAAGAGCCAAAAGCAAATATTTCAGGATATCTACAAAGTTCTTTGATGGAGATCTTCCAAGTGAAATTCTATGTGTTACATGTTTAGTTCACTCCTGATTATTTTATACACCTTCAACAATATTACAATTGACAAAACATGCTATGTGTAATGAATAGTATAAACATTAAGTCACAAAATCAACCGTAGCAGTTATTTCCAGCCTTAGAAAACACAATCTCTCCTAAATTTTAGCTTTCTAAATGCACCCAGACTGTTCATCTTAAATTAAAACTCCAAAGAAAACATCTTCCTAGGCTGGTTTAATGAGTATCATGCTACCTTTCGAAAAGGCTGCTGCCTCTACACATTGGCCTATTGGGCTAAGCCCTGTAGGAAGAGAGGACCATCACTGGTTACAATCTAGCACAGTATTGTGAGTGTCTGATACAGCCTTTTCACATTTTTATCTTACCAGACAGCATGAAGAACACAAGCAGAGAAGGATCCAAATGTGGGACTGCTGTAAAGTAGAGGTAATGATTCCTTTTAGAGTGTAATTATATTGAACAAGGAGAAAATATCCCCAGGAGTGAAAGACAAAAGGGAGTTTCTTGCACTAGATAGATGACTCCTTAACTATAAAAGTCTGATCTGCATTGGTGACTAGCTACAAATCAGTTTGCTTGTATATATGTGTCCTTCTGATGGATGCAAAGTTAAAAAGTTGGGCAGGTCTGCCAAAGTTAAGTGTTCCCGGAACACATGTGTCTTCCATGATGGATTACATGTTATGCACATATTTATCCTAAAACAATGACCACATGGATTTTAGGTGAATAACAATTATAGAGACAGTTATCAAACATTTTACCAAATATTTTGCAATAACTTCTGTAATATTCTTTCTTTTACTGTTTTCAACCTACAGATCTTGCAGTTCTCATTTGAAGAGATAAAATAATGTATTTATCTTTTACAGTTATCTTGTTATATGTATATAAATGCAAACTGAGAATTCACTGCCTCTTTCAAGCAGATTTTCTTTAATAGTACTAACCAGTTAATCTAATGCTTTTCAAAGTCACTTTTTGAATTAAAAGGCCTAATCTTCATAAATTTCTGTCATTTATGTAACTTATGAAGCTTTCTGATTTCTACATTTGAGATATTTTGCAGAAAAAAGGATTACAAGCTATTAGGAGTCAGAAAACCAGAGTTAAACTGTAGCTTCATCATTTATCTGCTTTATGATATAGGACAACACCAACATAGGTACAGAGGTCCTTCATTTATAAAAGGAAGATATTTGCATCTGTTCTGCATGTATTACCATTTTGTTGTGAATATCAGTTGTGATAATTTAGAGAAAGCCATACATATTGTAAAACATTAAGTTCTATACAAACATTAGCTAAGAAGATAGTTATGGTAGTGGGGAACCAAAAGTAAGACTCTCTTTGAATTTTAGTTTTAAGCCAACATGTTCTGATTATATATTTCAGTGGCATTATTTCTTTTGCAAATAGAAAAGCTGCATTAGAAGATTTTACATAGCTAGATTTTCTTGAGTATTTCAAAGGTTAATATGAACCCTAGCAATTTTTACTTCAGTAATGCTGATTGGTAAAATATTCTCAAAATTAAAAACATTTATGAGTTTTTGATTCCATCATTACCAATATTTGGACTTAAGCCACATAAAGGAATACTTTTTCTTAAACCAATTTTCTTGTTTCAAAATGGGTCATTTGAATATAACAGTACCACACTGACTTGTATAAGCAAAGTGCTAACAATGTAGTTTGTAAAATTAATCCGAAGGACAATTGTTGATCAAAAACTGTTACATAATTGCATTTCTGTTATAACTATGCAATTATATAAAATTTGTTTTCTTCAGAGTTTTTCAGTATATTTCAATTATTCCCTGGTTATTTCCAACTAATAATTGTCATGTTAAAGACATTTTCTACATGTTTTTATTCCTCACATATTTTACACATCTTTAATCAGTGCATTATTACATCCTCCAAAATTCAACTTTACTAATAAAGTTAGATAAAGATGTGGCTAATATGGTTCCTTCCAAAGCATCACATTGGGCATGGTTTAATAATTTTTTATTTATTATCGTATTATTTAATTTTTGTATTATATATTATATTGCATTATTTAACATATATTATGTATAGATGGCCAGATAATATAAATCCATATATCAGCATTTATGTCAAAATTTATTGAAAATTTTTAACATGTTTTAAGTTCTGATGTTTCTTTGAAGTACACTTAACATTTTCTTAGAGCCAAGTGTACTTTTTTATAAATTAACAATAAGTAATAAATATTTTCTGTGTGACCTTAACTGTGAAATATGCTCTTACATTTTCAGATTAAAAAGTGGTACCAGATTGGATAATGTGGTAAACTAATGCTTGCTTGCCAACTGAACAACACAGTACTAGAGAAAACAATTTTATTGTCAAAATGGTCATCTTGAAAAAGTACAGAAACTCAGACTTATTAAAATGATAAATAAGAAACACAGTTCAGCTTTTTTAAAGTAGTGTCAGTCATGATCTCTATTTTACAGTTCTTTTAAAATTCTGTAGATAGCTCTGCTAAAAATATATATAGCAGAAAATCCACTTTTGCACAGATTTGAGAATAAACAACATATTAAAACTCTTTAGGTTTCTTTTTTTTTTTCACCTAAAGCTAGAAGAAAATATCAAATTATTCCCTTGATCTTTTTTCGCATAAAATCTGAAATATCGTATTGGGTCTTCTTAAGCATCCCTATGAAGCAAGTTTGTTACATCAGCTTTGTTTCATTTTGTGTCTAAAGAAGTATTTTTAAGTACTATCTACTTAAATGAGATTAATAATGGTTTTTGAAAAACATTAAACACAAAAACAGAACAATAAAATCAAACTACACGAACAATAAACAAAAAGTTCAATAAGGTATTATAACAAATAGGGACTCTTGGTGATATTAATTTGAGTACCAAGTTGAGTTCTAGATTTAATTAGCTTGGTAAATCCTCAAGTTGTAGAATTCTTCTTGGGTTTCTTCTGTAATTTAGGAGCAAAAGTATCTACAGTGGAGGGTAATTTCAAGGACTAAATGAGATAATGTATGTGAAAGTATCTAATATAATAATCACAGAACATTGTTGGTGGCCAATATTCTTTTCCTTCCTATACCTTCCGATATTGAAAAGTCCAAACTAAGATGTTTTGGAGCTTAATACACAATTTTTGTTTCTGATAGTCTCCCTTCCTTAAATTTTGTCTCTCAGAATAACCTTGATTTGAATCTGTCAATTTTTGTCTTTTTACTAAAACCAGTCCAGCGTTCAAGATTCTCTCAACCTGGTTCCTTCCAAAAATCTTAATATTAGTTAGATATTCATGTAGCGATGTATTAGTTTCCTAAGGGTGACATTACAAATACCACAAACTGTATAGCTTAAAACAGCAAAGGTCTCACAGTTCTAGATGTTAGAGGTCAGAAATCAAGGTTTTAGTAGAACCATGCTCAACCCTTTCTGGCCTCTTGATAGCTTCTCGATATCTTTCCCTGGCCTGCATTCCTATACCAACAGTCTTCCACTTTTGTTATTGCTTTTCATTTAGATGATTTAATTTGAAAACATAGATTAGATCACATCATTTTCCTGCTCAAAACATACATATAAACAAAAATACACATAAAATAGAAAATAAACTGAGATAAAATAAAATAGTAATGTTGGCTGTTTCTCAGTGATAAATAATGATTTTAATTTTTCTATATGAATGTTATCTATTATAAATGCCCTAGTGTATGCACTTATTACTTTTAAATACATAAATCAATGAAATAATTTAAACCAATGCACATATTTCATTACCAAAGGTAAAGATGCAATATGATCAATAGTCTAATGTAATGAAACATTTTTTCCCTTTAATTAAAGAACCCCTGAAAGAAATGCCATCAATTCTGGCCCTTCCTACTTTATATCAAAAGAAGAATACTTTATGTGTTTTCTCTCTGACACATACATACAGTGACAACAGAATCAGATGCTAATGATGGCAATAGAAAGATAAGCTGTGTTTTCAATATGATCCCATTCTGCTTTCACCAGGTTTTACAATACAAAGGAATAGAAGGTAATGCCACCACGAACCTGAGTGGGCATTCTCAATGTCATTCAAAGTGATGACTAATAATCACGCTAAATGACTGAGAATGTCCCCAGACAATTATGCATTTGGAATTCACTGGGTTAAGGGCAACTAAATATACCAACTTCTACAATTATATGAATTTGTGATTGATATAAATTATCTTTGAAACCTATTTGGAGAAAGGGACTAATTTCATGACTAAAACAATGGACATTTCATATTATTTTACATATTTTACATTATATTTATTCATATTTTATTTACATTTATAAAAATATATACTTATTTGTATTTATGTTATTTATTTTATATTATTCACTTAATATTATAGTGTAATGCCTTGTTGAAAAATTGTTTTGGAGATTTAAATAGTCAATTTATTTAAAAATACAAATGAAAATCATTATCATCATCACCACTATCACTCTTCTGGAAATCATTTGCAAGGGAATGTGATACATTCTTAAATAAAAAAAAATTAAGAGCAGTTTTAGGTTCACAGCAAAATTGAACAGAAGAAATAGAACTTTCATATATACTTCCTGCCCGCAAACATGGATGGCCTTTGCCACTATTAACATCCCCCAGCAAAGCAGTGCATTTGTCACAATGGATGAACCTACATCAGCACATCGTTATCACTTACTGTCAATTATGAACTGTTTCTTTTTAATTTTCTATTCAATGTAATATTACTGTTATATTTTACTTACATGTTTGGTAGATTTTATTAGTGAAATAATATGTACCTAGAGTTTTCACTGTGGAAAGAATTTTAATAATAGATTATTTTTCTTTAATGGACGTTGGAGTGTTTAGATTTCATATCTCTCCTTCTGTAAATTTTGTTGTTTTCCTCCCAAAGGTATTTGCCCTATCTAAATATTTAAAGTGATTGTCAGAAAATTGTTCATAATATCATCTTTTTAATGTATGCAGAATTCTGTAGTTTAAGTGCCTGATATTAAGCTTTTAGTTGCTGAGGCATCCACTTCAAAAGATATCAATTTTAATAAACATATCGCTAGCTGTATGACACAGCTACTAGCAAAACAACCAGACAAAGAACTAGGCCTCCCTCACCCACGAAGTTTCCCTTTCAGAAAATCTGGGCAACCTTGATAACTGACCACTTGAGTAACCCTGTCTCCACTATCTCATGCCTTAATTTTCATTCTTATGCTTCAAATTAGCTAATGGTGAGGGAACCCATGAAGTCCCAGATACCCTACTCTTGGACCTTAATAAAGGTGGAACCCCAGTCTGTCTGTCTGTCTGTCTGTCTGTCTCTCATTGGGTGGCCTACTAGCATGCCATGAACTCTCTAGAGCCTGTGAGTGATGAATCTTGTTCCTCAAAGTCCCCTAATGGTTTTTTGCTGAAGTACATCCTGTGATCACAAAAACCAAGAGGTCTGTTCCAGCCACAATGTTGGCCCTGAGACCCAATGTCTGTGGAGCTTATTGGAAGTAATACAGCCTGATTGAGTGCCTCAGTATTCCTAGCCAAGAGGACTGAGACTGTCACATCTATAGTGATGTCTTCATTTCTGGCAATGGTAATTTGTATTTTCTCCATTTTTACTGATCATTCTTACTGGTGGTTTATCAATTTTATTAATCGTATAAAATAATGAACTTAGGTCTTGTCTGATGTTACCTATTTAATGCCTTTTTTCTATTTCATTAATTTCTACTCATTTTTTATTATTTTCTTATTTTGAGGCTTTAATTTGCTATTTATCTACACTTTTAAGATATAAAATTAAATCATTGATTTTAAGCTTCTCCTTATATATATTTTCAATTTATTAATTTAAGGTTATATATTTTCATATTAAGTATGATTTAGCTGTATCCTGTGAGTTTTTACATGTCACATATGTATTATTATCATTTAGTTCAATAGGATTTTTATTTCCCTCTTTATCCTGCTGATTATTTAGAAGTACACTGCTTAATTTCTAAGTGGTTGAATGTTTTTTAGATATACTCTAGTGTTGCTTTCTGTTTTAATTCTATAGTAGTTATAGAATATACTTTGAATGCATTTACTTTTTAATATTTATTGATGACCCATGACTCATTATTCTATATGTACTAGAAAATAATATGCACTGCTAATATTACCTGTCATCTATCATCTATCTATCTATCTATCTATCTATCATCTCTCTATCTAAACTGACCAGTTTTATGGGTGTAGAGAACAGGTGGCCCCAATACTTAGAATGGTCTCACACTTGGTTTAATACTCTGCTGTCATCATCTGGAAATTCTTAGTCACTTTGAGCAATGGATCCTAAATTTTTATCATGCACTGGACCCCATAAATTATATATCCAGTCCTACAATTAGTCATGTTTGTTAATTGTGTTGTTTTGACTTTTTATAAACAAACTATATAAAAAGATCACAGAGGATCCAGATAATATCTTCTTCCTCCAATGAGGAGTCACCAATTTCTCTGCTAGACAAAGAATCAAGGGTAATCTCATTTATCTCATGAGGAATTGAGGTCAGATGAGGTTGCATTGAATGTTTTTCTGGTGAGCCAACATTGTCTGAAGGAATATTAGTCTCTGCCTGATTCTCCATATTCTTATAATGACTTTTTCCATCATATATTCTATTATATAAAAGTTAAAAAAATGGAAATGGTCCTTCACTTTATGGAGTTTTAACTTAACGATTATATAGGAATCCCTATGATAATGGGTCAACATATCTTCTTTCTGTGTCTAGAAATAAGAAGTTTTGTTCTTGCCATTTTAGCTTACTTTTTAAGTCTTTTTTGCATGTCATTTCCACCTTCTTTAGAATTAGATATCTTTGCCTAAAATAAGCAGCAACTTACCCATTTTTTCCTTCATTTTATCATGTCGAAATTAATCCCTGAAACCAACTCTTACCATAACCAGCTGAAGACATTCAGCAATACTATCTGCCTTATTTCTATTCCACCAAATTTAAGAGAAATATTATCTGAGAAGAAGTATAAATTCTCAGATACATTTGAAAAATCCTCACCCATATCACACTAGTTATGGAAATAAAGGAATAGAGAGATGTGTTTCAGAAGGGGCATTAATTTGTCATCACAACCATGTCTGTAAATGCAAATCATTAGCATAGCATTAGTGCATCAGCTATAAAACATTTTTTTTGTTTCGTTTTTTTTCTTTTTGTTTTTTTCTTTTACCAGATTAAGAATAAAGTGCTTCACTGTTACATGGCTGTATAAAATAAAGCTTGACGTTTCATAACTGAGAGCTATCAGGAGCCTTTACAGTATTAGATCTTAGAGAAATTGTTGCTAACATGAATCTATACTCTCCATAAACATAGCAAGGCAAAATTATAGATGTTAACTATGTTAACAGATAGTAGTGAATTCTATTTCATCCATGAAGCCACAAATTGAAATGCCATGTACTAAAGGAAAAGCTCTTGAGAGCATTTGTCAACTGGAAAATGTTATCTTTGAAATAAGTACTCTTTGCAGTTAATCAGCTGTAATTATTTTCTTGTGTGTTTATAAGCTAGAGTTATCATCTAGAATTCTGAAATATGATAGAAGACACATTTACTTAGCAAAGAAAAATGCATTACCATCAGTGACAAACTCAGGGGAAGCTTCCTTAGCTAAGAGCTGAGCATCTTTCCTCAGGAGCTGGAACTAGCTCAATGGTTAGAAAGTAGTGTAATTCCCTGAAGGCATGCTTTTCTTTTTTACAGCTCTCCTATTACAGAGTTCAAAAAATCCACAATTGTGGGAAATAACAAGCCTAAAGATTAGGAAGATCAGACACTTTCTTTACCCTTGGATATTTTCGTAAATGTTTTTCACTCAATAAATCATGGAGTTTGTAAAATAGACCCATGCATAAGGACTGATATCCCACATTTTCCACAGAAATATTTGCTGTGTGTTTTAAAATAAGTTTAAAAGATTTTTCTACCAATAACACCTTTGTACGTGGGAAGCAGATGCCAGTTGCATTTTACCCACTTAGCCCATTTGTTTCAGGGATAATGAAGAAATTTTAAAACCAGAAAAAACTTCACAAGGTGATTCTGAGAATCAAAGAAATACAAGGCATATAAACAAACAAACAAACAAACAAACAAACAAATAAATAAATGTGTTTATATGTTCTACAATGTATTTATAATAATGATTTTCTATTAATTTTTCCTCCCAATTGTTGTTTGTGTGTGTATTACACACACATACACACATATAATTGTGTAACTCCACAAATGATGATTTGTTATTTTTATTTATGAACAAATGTAGAATAATTAAAAACATTGTCTCAGGTGATTATACAACTATGAGTGCCCCCAAATGTACAAATTAACAAAAACAAAAAAAATGCCACAGCACTATAATTCTAATTAACTGTATTAATTTAGCAGGATAGATGACTTTTTTCATTTTAGAAATGGATCACTGACTTGGGGTTTAGAACAGAGTGATGTTGTGCTAGGTCCTGTAGTATAATTCGTCTATTTTTCATATAGTATTATTTTTTTCCATTTTTCTATTTTGAGTTCAATTATTCTATTATTTTCTATTCTTCTATCTATTTTTCTATTTTGACTTCAATCATTCTATTGCAGAGAATTTATATAACTGCTTTGTAAAATATGGAATTAATAATCTTAAGGCTTCATAGTTAACTGAATCCTCTTAAGAGACAACTATTGCTACTTTTAGGATGTGTCATGTAATAAATTTAAAGACAAGGATTATTAATTCTATATTCTACACATCATTATTTTTATTTGACTTCCTATGGTAAAATATGCTCTGTGACAAAATAATTCCTCCAAGTCTTTGTGCTGTTTTTAGTACCAAAAAGTTTTGTTTGGACATTGTCAAAGATAAACAAAGCCAGATACCTATAGTAGTTAAAGTGGTAAGGGCAGATATTAATTAGTAATATATTATTACAATAAGGAAAAGAGACCAGCGAAAACTAAACTGAACTTCAATTTGTATAGAGGTGACTGGCATTTTAAGGGAAGAATGAAGAAATGGAGAAGGTAGTGATGATAGAAAGCTCAATAGAGTCAGGGAACTGAAGAGGCAGGTTGGTCCAGGAAAACCCATCTGGGTTTGCTAACTGGTGCTTATCAAAATTAGGCTCCTCCCCTTCCACAGAGACTGGGAGACAGAGGCCCTATACTCGGGTGCTGGCTAAAGCAAACAGTAGATTTTTTTTTTGACAGCCTTAAGTTTTCTCAGGCAAACATTTTCATGGAGCTAGGGTCATCCTAGGAAAGTGGCTTTTTATTTTTATAAACTGTTAGTGTTTGTTCATACCTTTTTTTACATGGCCAAGTTTGAAGCCTAGTTGAGAAGAGGGCTCATAGGAGCCTGGCTAGTTTGGTCAATGAAAATTTTCGCTAATAGTATACAATATTGTGTGACCTTTACTTAACACAAATGTGATTGATAACACAGATTCAGGCATATAAATATGTAGCACTCCAGTTATATAGCATAAATTATAAAACAGAATGTTAGTATTATTTTTAAGAATATAAAAAAGAAAAACGTAAAATTTAAATTCTTGCAAACAATTTGTGGAACTCAAAGAATATCCCATGTCAGCCCATATGTCTCAGTTGGAGCAATACTATAGCAAACCACAAAAAATCCCAACAGAAGAAATTATTTCTCCTTACTATAAATATTAAACAATAATTTTCCTTTGCTTTTTTATTATCATTATCACTACCATTATTATGATATGCATTATTTAAACTCAGATGAACCTCTTTGTCCTTTAATAATTAGTCCTCCCCATTTAAATCAATTCATTCATTCTATCATTCATTCCTAAAAGCATATATCTTCCTCACACTTCATTTACATTACAGTATGAATAATTATATTGATCTCAAAAGAAAGCAAATAAAATATCTATAGAGTGAAACATTAAAATAAGTGAAAACTTAACTAAGGTTATTATAAAATGACAGAAAATACAGAACAGGAAATTAAGATATAATGTTTTGGGAATAAAATAAACACAAACTCTAATAGGAGATTGTTGACATGCAAATAACACAAATCAATGAAATGTATTTTCCAAGGACAATTTTTGTGAGTGAGTTTATCATTAGAGGCTTAGCAGAGATCACTATATTTAATCTATTTTTCAATTTAGGCTTCAATTATACAAATATAAAGTATGTGTCTTTATATAACTACATTGTATGATATGGAATTAAAAATATTAACTATTCTTATTAATCCAACCCTCCCCCTAACAGTTCTACTGTTAAAGATATGCCATTTACTAACTATATCAGTAGACATTTCACTTAAAAATAAGTTAAATCTACAGGACTAATAAAGTCTGAAGGAAGTCGATACATTTTCCAATTATTTTGAAAGAGAACAATATTCATAAATATTTACAACTACTTTATAGTAGACTACTTCAAGTTGAGAGAAAGGCAAATGGTAGCAAACTGATTACAAACATGAAGACTACCCAGCACAATTACATATCTCTAAAGATTAATGTCTAATAGCCAAGTGCACAAAACATACAAACACAAAGTAGTCTAAAGTACTTATTATAAGATTTAAACATTCAGTATTTTTGATATAGAAATATTACTAAAGCAAAAGTAGAGTGTGGACATAAGTAAATGATAAAACTATAGAAAAAATGATTGGTTTATTAGTTAATAAAAATAAAATTATATTTTTCTTTGATCTTTAATGATTATCTTTGTCCATTGCACAGCTAAAAAACTAAGGTCTAGACAAATTTCATTCATTTTTAACTCCACACAGCTAGGGAATAAGGGAGTCAAAGACTAAAGCAGCTAGCTTCTCTTAATCTTTTCTAGCCATTTCTTCAGTTCATTCTGACAAAAAATAGAATTTTTATAAGTAAAATGAATTCAAACATTTTTTTTAATGTGCTGGTTTAGAATAGTTCTTAGCATTTCCTGAAGACAACAGTCAGTGTCACTAAGGATTAAATCATTACCAACAACAACCTTACATGTATTTAGGAGCATAGGAAATTTTCTTTAAATTCTGCAGAATGTTCTTTCAGTAAACATTTGTAAACATTTAAGAATTCTGTATAAATGCTACCTAGTTTGGTGGTATGGAAAGAGACCCTGAGTAGTAAAATGACTAGCACACAGTAAAAACTTAACAACTCTTTTTTGAAAGAGTAGATGAGTAAATAAACAAATGATGATTATGCCAGATTGGAGTTTCTTGAAGGAAAAACTAGGTCTCCTCCATTTCCAAGATATTGTAATTTAGTTTTTTTGGTTTGCAAATGATGATCACATATTACTGTGTCTCTTTTATATGCAGCAGTCTACATACGAAGAATTAACTGAAAGTAGAAGTTGACAAGAGATAAAAACGACCTACATATATATTTGTTTTCCCGAGAACATCCTGAAAATGATGACTTGTCATCTCTAAGTTAACTTAGCACATATAAAGAAGGAGTAGGTGTATATGAGTTAGACAGAAAGGGTATGTGCTGGATATGCCAATAAACACAATGATCAATATTAGATAATTCTATATATTTGAATTGCTGCTATTACTTTATTCATTCTGAATTCCCATTACAGATGCAACAAATGAAGCTTGCCTCAAATTGTTTTTACTCAATTTGAGCAGCTTTCTTAACGGTTCACATTTTGATAGTCTGATTACTTCTTCATTAAAACAACAGTTAGACATTAACTTGAGACAACTGGACAACTAGCTTCAAATTGTTTGAATGTCGGTCTTTTTGCTAGAATTTACTTTGTTCTATATTTGAGCCAAAGTTTCTATCACTTGATTTATGGGTACAGGTTTAGGACTGGAGTTAAACAGAGAAAAAGAAAAAAGGAAATTTCATCTAAACGTTTTAAAAAACCCACTATTTTACTACTGTAACAAAAAAAAGCATACCATTGTTTTAAATGAAAAACTAAACACACATTACACACACACACTCACACACATTTTTCCCTTCTCCTCTACTTGCCTGTACCTTAATGAATCTGTTCTTCATTTAATGAAATATTATTGGGGTTAATGGTCACATAGGGGCTTCTTCTGAAAATACGAAACTATGAAACAAAAACAAATGTGTAAAGATTTAGAGACTCCAACATCAATTCCTTCTGTCTCTTTGGAGGTGTTGACATGTAATTGAATCTTTGATATATACTTACCCAACATGGAGCTAATTTTAAAATATGCAATGAGAGCAATATAACACATATCTAAATAAGTCATTGGTTTTGGCTCCTTATTCCTATGTTTTAGCATGGGCCAAAGATTTGGAAGAATTTTGATGTTTAAGATAAGAAAACTTTTGGTTAATCATTTTCTTTTTCTCATTACATGCCACATACAGATGGAGGAGGGATTTTATAAATCTCATTATCTATTTTATAGGGGTATTTAGCTCTAGCTCCCTACATTGCAAACTGAGGAGCTGATAAAGATAGATATTTAAATGATCAATTTAGTCTACTACTTTTTGGCAAGTCCTCTGGAGTAGGTCTAGCACCATTTTACTGTGTAGTCAATATTATATTACCTATTTCCCTGTCTTTGGATACCAGACATGACCCTGAAACTCATTTGTCCTCATTTTTCCTGAGCTGCTCATAGTCAGGCATTTGAATATATATGGTTAAAATCTCAGGGTTTCTCATTTCTACTTCCTTGGTGATTCTATAGTCTAATGGAACCTTTTTTTTTCTTTTAAACTTCATATGAACTTTCTCCATAAATCTCCAGGCCTATAATCACACTTCATTTTGTAAACCATCCTTCAGAGTGTCTGCCTTTTACCACAAGTTTCTTTTCTCAGGAGGAAACCTTTCCTATTCATAGATACACAATGTAACCAGAATGCATTATTTATGAGCTTGGATTGCCTGGGCTTCCAGCCATAATATACCCATTGCAATCTTTGAAATACTAAGATTTTTTTAAAGTTGATTTTACTCTTTAAATAGGTACATAGACTGGCTTTGAATGTGCATACTTAGACTTTCATGACCCTGTGAAGGAGAAATATATCACTCAAGGAACTACTCTCTAGTGACATTCTGTCCTAGTGCATCATAGGTACAATAGGGCTTTAATAACATATTGCTAAGTGTCACATATCAGTGAGCACTGGGGTGAGGAGAGAAGTCACTTTAATCAATTATTAGTGCTATATATTATCACAGTGTCACTAGCTGGCACTCAAAAACACAAACCTATATAGGAGAGGTTATATCAATTCTATTTTCCTCAGTCATATCATTGAATCCACAATAAATAAAAGTAAGACCGTTAAAGGACTCCTAAAAAAGTGTAATGATTTTAATGATTATACAAACACTGCCAATGTTGTCAAGTAGCAAATACAAATGTTAAATTTCTCTTTAGTATTTTAAACTATTTGAAAATTCCACTTAAAAATTGTAACTTATTTTACTTTTTTCGGAGTACACTTAATTATGGATCATGACTATTTTTAAGATTATTTTCAAGAACCTATACACATATGTGCACAAGGACACACACATATGCAAAGGCATTAAAAAATTTGCCAACTTCTCTTTATTTTTTATACAACTTTATCTTCATCCAACATTCAAAAATATCTAGAAAATATAAATGCATCAAAACTATACACTTGCTTCCTCCCTCCTTTCATTTTTTAGATTTCAATTTGATTCTATTAAATTAATATTGGGTGCTTTCATTTTTTTGCAAAGCACATCCTTATTTTAGTTACTATAAATCTTTAAGTTCAAAAAGAAATACAATCTCAAATATTAGCTTTAAACCTCCATATATATGGGCAAATAATTTTCAACAAAGGAGTCAAAAATATACAATAGAGAAAAGAAAGCCTCTTTAATAAATGGTGCTGGGAAAATTGGAAAGCCACATGCAAAAGAATGAAACAAGACTGCTATCTGTCACAATATACCAAAATTAACTCAAAACAGATCAAAGACCTGAATATAAGACCTGACACAATAAATTGCATAGAAGAAAACATAGGTACTAAACCCAAGGACTTTGGAATTAGGGAGGATTTTCTAAATTTGATTTTAAAGGCAAAGGAAGTAATAGCAAACATAAATAAATGGGACTGTATTAAACTAGAAAGCTTCTGCACAACAACAAAAAAAAAACCATCAACAAGACAAAGAGGCAGCTGAGAAGATGTTTGCAAACAACACCTCCAATAAGGGGCTTAATATCCTAAATATATAAAGAACTCATATAATGCAAGAATAAAAAGACAAACAATCCAATTAAAAAATGGGCAGCGGACCTGAACAGACACTTCTCCCAAGAAGGCACACAGATGGTCAAAAGACATATAAAGAGATATTCAACTTCACTGTATTAAGGTAATGCAAATCAAAACCACAATGAGATACCACCCCGCACCAGTAAGAATAGCTATAATCAATAAGACAGGTAATAACAAGTGTTGTGAGAGGTTGTGGAGAAAAAGGAACCGTCATAAACTGCTGGTGGGAATGTAAACTGGTACAGCCACTCTAAAAAACAGTAAGGAGGTTCCTTAAAAAATTAAGTATAGAATTATCATATGACCCAGAAATCTCTCTTCTGAGTGTCTACTCAAAAAATTTAGATTTATCTGTAAATTTATCCAATGTTCACTGCAGCATTATTCATGGCTGCCAAGACATAGAAATAACTGAGTGTACTTTCATAGATGATTGGGTAAAGAAGAAGTGATACCTATATACAATGGAATATTGCTCAGACATAAAAAAGATGAAATACTGCCATTTGTTACAACATGAATGGATCCTGAGATTATCATGCTAAGCAAAATAAGTCAGACAGAAAATATTGAGAACCATATGATTTCACACATATGTGGGATTTAAAACTGAAAGCAACAAACAAACAAGACAAACAGAGACTCATGAACACGGACAGATAGAAGGGGAGGAGTTAGGAAGGAGGATAAGGGTCAAATATATGGTAATAGAAGGAAATTTAACTTTGGGAGGTTAACACACAATGCAATATACAGATGATGTATTATTGAATTGTACACTTGAAACCTATATAATTTCATTAACTAATGTTACCCCAAAACATTTAATTAATTAAATAAATAGAGAGAAATATATAGAGAGAAATAAATTATCATTTCTTTAAACAGAAGTCATGGCTTAAAATTAGAAGAAGGTAAAGTTGAAAGTTGGGACTAAAGAGGCAGAGAAAGACTGGTTGGCATATTTCTCTTCTAGTGCTTCTGCTCAAAGATAAATTTTTGGCTATAAACGGTGGCAAAGTCCAACCATTCACAGCACTCCTTTTATAAGTTTATAAATGCAATTTTTGCTCTTGTCTCAGAGTTCTATAGAGGAATCCCAAAATGAGGATAGCAGACAAAATTTTCCGATACATCCTGAAGAATGGTGCTAATTAGGCTTTGGGGATAGATGTTTCGAAATATCTGAAATGCACTTCCTTCCACAACTCTCCAGTTTTTAGGCATTTTTAGCCTGTCCTTCAAAGCTTGCTCAAAAGTCTCTTCTAAAAATTTAGCTCAAGTGTAGTTAGGTGCCACCTTATCATCATGTCTATGCCACTTTGCAACAACTCTGTTTTAGTATATCTCTAAATTCCTTAGAGACATAAATTCCTTAAAGATATAACTTAATCATTGAGAATCTGGCATTCTGGGGCTCATTTACTAATCTGATATTGTCCGAGATCTATCAGAAAGAAAGAATATTTAATTAATATTGACAGGAGGTATTTTAAAAGTATGCCATAGGTACTTTCAAATAATAACAAAATAATGGCAGAGGTGTTGTTTCTATTTCAGTTCAGGTACATTAGAGAGTAACTAGAGGATAGGAAAAAAATTAGATTTAACTTCAGACGTACAAATACCACATGTTCAATTGCTGTACAGAAGAAAAACAGCCTGAGACTAAACTGAATTGAATTTGCAGTATTTCCATTGTTTGAAACTATGTTAAACCATTTTACAGAAAATTAAACTGCTAGAAGTTCAGCATATAATAGATTATGCTTAACTTTTACTTATGTTAGGAATACTATAAATAGCATGTACCTTCTTTTTCCAAAAAAAAATTAATTTGCCTTTTCGAACCCTGTGTTTTCTGAGGAAGATGACAGAGATATGACATTATTCACCTTTAAGTTAGGAATTAAAATTGATTTGGAAATGATGGTGTGTCTCCATAGGATACTTCCAACACACAAGAATGTAAGCTGACAAGGACACGCCTGGCTTAAATGATACACAGGATTTTACACAAGATTACATTTTTAGCTGCTGACTAGATGCTGTGAAACCGACCTTTGGAAAGGATTTTCCAGCTCTCGTACTCAGCCTTGAATCTAGAATTAGAGTCCTAATCACTGAGATTTGCATTACCTTCAAATAACCCAAGACTCCCCCAAGAAGGTTTTATCTGCTTTAACCATCTAATTATAATTAGGTGTTTTCCTTATTATATATAATATGTAATAGTGCCAAGAAAATTAGGGTATCTGTTAGATTTCTGTGTTTTCTGTATATAACATACATTATACAGTATGTAACAAATAACACAGGTCATGTGACATGTTAAATATATAATACATAAAATATAGTAGAAAAATTAGACACAAATGAGCAAAAATAGTAAAAAACAAAATATCTATAATTATATTAGATATAAATATATATTATATATTTTAATGCAAATTGTACATATTATTTAAGTTGAAATTATATAAATTATAGAAATTGAGTACACTTCTTATTTTATAGCTTTCATTTTTTAAATGAAGAAAGTATCAAAAGAAACTTTTTATGTCAATAAATATGTATTTAATGCAATAGATTTGTCTAGAAACAACAGAAATCTCTTTAATTCTTGGAAAATAGGAAGCACTATTTAATTATTTTCATATTTAAATGAAATGATTATCTTGAAATGAAGGGATACTTGTTGGATGAAATATGATACTTATAATTCAAGGTGTGGGAATTTAATCTTCTAATTTAACAAGGAAAGTTTTGGGCCATGAAGGTGGACAATGAGGAACTGATCCCCTTATTCTCATAACAAGACTCTGTGCTCTCATGTCTAACTTCCTCACTGTCAAAAGTCCTGAAATCTCTGCACTATCTCCCCATGTTAGCCACTTTTCTGTCTTGGGTTCAGCAGCCACTGAGTGTGGAAGGCATAGCTTTGATCTACTGAAAAGTTCAGGCTCTCCCTAAGGATTACATTGTCAGTCAGAGGATATAAAGTATATCACTTGTCAGAAAACTCTTTGCTCTGGTAACAGACCAAAAAAAGATTAAAAATAAGAAAACTCAGTAGATCTTCTCACTGAACTTCTCTATTTTTTTAGTCACTTACTGTCACTTACTGTTTGCGACAACCCTCATTTCTAATAAGTCACAACTATGTATGTGAGCAATCTTTTATTGGATTATTCTGCTAGAAGTGACCTGGTCAATTGATTGGAGTTAGTGGCTAACTTCACTAGTATGGTCACAGAGGACAAAGGACTTGGCTAGAAATCATATATACTTAAATTATGTGCTTATAAATGCTAAAAATACACATAAAATTAAAATTTGTTGCTAAATATTAATTTCTTTTAAATCACTTAGTTCTTTGGCATCATTAAAATTTAAATATCTGATTTTATTTTCTATGTTATTAAAATGAGTGCCAACTGTATGGATATATAAGTCTAAAGTCACTGGAATATCTCTCTACACTAAAATGCTCAAAGAAGATAAAATAAAATCTGTTGAATATAATGTCTTTCATTTTAACCTTAATTTTTCCACTTTGACTTACTATGTCAACATACTAATTATTCTATCTAATTTTGGTGTTTGAGTCATTTATTCAAAAATATTTATTTGGCATCTGCTTTATACTGGACATTATTATAGAAGCAGACAAAAATTGAACAATAAAAAAGAAATTTCTTATCCTAATAGAGTTTATCTTCTAGTAAGCAGAGGCACAGTAAATAGTAAACCAATAAGTGAAAAATGTTATTTCATGTTATTATGTTAATGTTATGATAGAAATCAAGAAAATAACAGGGCCCTATGAAAAAATCGACAGCATATTCAGATAAGCAGACTCACACTAGAATAATCCAAACAAAATAATATGTTTGCTTGCTTGCACACTTGTTTTATTCCCCAAAAAAGGACTATTCACAAAGATTTGAGCTTAGTAGAATGACAGATGGGGCAGTGGTGAATTATTACCACTCCTAGGCCTAAAGAGATAAGAAGTTGGGGGGCGGGGAGGGTGGTAGTTTACTGCAAATGACAAAGGAAGCAGGTTGTGTGAAGTTGCCCAGCACTCAGAACTAGTGATCTTGTGTTAAGGACACAATCAGTCCAAGGAAATCAGTCCCAGGTAGGGAGGTAGTTATACCTTCCCTGGCTTTACTTTCACCTTTCACTCTGACCTCCCACCAGAGGTCCTTACAAGCTGAAGCCAACGAAATCCCAAAGGGCAATAGAGGCATAGTGATAATTCTATAAATGCAAGCCTCTCTGAAAAGACCAGGTGGAGAAAATAAGAGTGGATCTGGAAAGTCAAATGGAAGAAATTCAGAACAGTAATGTAACATAGCAACTCAACAGGCTAGAGGAAGGTGGGAAGAGGCCTACTTTAGAGATGATGATGAGGAAAGGTGTTTCAGAGGAGATGATGTTTGTGTTTACACCTAAAGAATAAGAAATATTATGCTAATTAAAAATCAACAGAGAGAAATATCATTTGTCAAGGATCCAAATTAGTAAAGAACTTGGTGTGTTCAATGAACAGAAACAAACTGGAATGACTGGAGCAATCAAAGAAGGCAGGGGATGAGGACAGAGTTAGGAAGAGGTTGGGCTACTCAGACTTAAATAAATACAGATCATATGGAAGCAAGAATGCAAGCCAGTATACAGCTAGGAGGTTATTCTAGTGTATAGGGTAGGAGTGAGAAGTGATCAGATTCAGTCTCCTTTGAAGGTAAATATTTCAAGTGAGAGATTATAGTGACCTAGATTAGAAACGTTGCCAAGAAGAAAGAGGAAATAGACAGATGTGAGATATACTTTAAAGTTAAACTAGTAAATTTGCTGATGGATGGGATGTGAGAGAGGCAGGAAATATGTCTGACTTCAGAAATAGGATATATGGTTGTAACTTACTGAGACAGAGAAGACCAGAAGGAAACAGGTTGATGATACATGAGAAATATCATGGTGGAGAAGTCAAGTCAGCTGTTTGCTCTCCAAGGCTATAGTTCAGAGCAGAGATCAAGAGTAAATATAAAATTATTGATGGAGTGATGATTTTTAAATTACAAGACTGAACAAGTTCACCCAAGGTAAGAGTGCAGAATGAGTAAAGAAAGTTTGCAGGAGAGATCTTGAAGTCAGGTTAAGGGTTGCTAAAATGGTAAATGAAAAGATGGAAATATTACAAGACCACACTGAATATCATCATAGACACCGCACATATTCTCCCATCTAGTTCATAAACAGAGATCTCTAAGTACTCACTTTTCAATTCTCAAGAGAAATACGGGAGTATTTGTAAATATACATATATGTTTTTTCAAATCATTATACAACAGATTGTAAATCAAATCACTGTAAAATACCAGTGATGGTACTTATTCAGCGAATTTAAATACAGAAGATTGTTCTGTATAATAACAACATGAATAAAGAAAAACTGGGTACTATCAGGTGAGGTGATATACCATTAGGATTTGCAAATATGCTCCTGAAGTTCAAATAAATGGGAGATAAATTTTGTGATTTAGAGTGCAAGGAAGTTTACAACCTGAAAGAGAAATCTTGTGATGTGCCCTTTTCCCTTCACTGGGGTATCATAAGGTAAATATGGTAAGTGAAATCATAGGCTAAAGCAGAAATTCAGAAAAATAACATATCTTTGAAATATGGCAATAAAAATTTTACCTTGTTTTAATGGGCATTCCCCACTCATTTTATGAAAAGTATAGGATAGTGCCTAACTGAAATAATTGTACTTATATCAGTTAAATGTAGTATTAAGTTCATCTCAAGGACTTTGTCAACATAGAACTGGATATAATTTTTATGCCTAAGTATGAAATTACAAAATGTTAAACATATGTCCATGTATAGTTACAAAAATATTTATGTTGCTTAGAGATCATACATCTGTATATTTTATTCATACTTTGCCTAAGAGACACCATCAAATATGGATTACATTGCAGAGAATTTTCTCTGCTAAGTGCTTCTTGTCCTGAACTCATATTATTTACTCTTCAAATTCCCTCTCATTCCATGAATATATAGTCTTCAGAGTGATAATATGCAACTATAATAATAACCAACATTTTTTCATAATAAGTAAAGTTATTGATAATTATTTTTCAAAAAAAGAATCAATCTGACTTCCATTACTTCATGCAAATAAAATATTGTCATATTAACTAAATTTGCATAAAAATGATTTGTATTGAGATGTTGCTTTAAAAAAAACACACATCAGAAACATCAACAACCATAACAGCTACAACAAAACCACATTTTTTAGGTGGAATAAAGTGAAAATAAGTGAAATAAAACCACATAAATAAACAAAAACAAGAGAACATCAGGAACACCAAATCTTAAACAAAATGCATCATATATGACTCTGTTGAAAGTACCCGTGATTCTAATACACTTAATTGTATTATCATTTGAAAATCACTAGAAAAAGAATATCCTCCCTGCATTGAAGAGAATTGAGATTATTCTTCCTCAGACCATCATATAGCCTCTGAACTCAGAGACTAATAAGAAAAACAGATTGTTAAACATTGAGAACAATTGCAATCAGTGAACTATATGTCATTAATTGAATTAATATTTACTAAACTATTAGGCACTTTATATGTGTCAGATACTGGGCTTGACAGTAATACCAAGACAGACATGATTCCTGCTCTCATAGGACTTAACATTTTGGCAAGGATGAAAACAAAGTACAAGTAACTACATGATTAACAAATTATCCATGTGATAATAAAGGAGTATCATGTCCTATAAAAATTCTAAACTTTTTGTTTATAAAAGTTCAGTAAATCACAGTTCCTTACATTGTTAAATGTAAAGATGGCCAAAAGAAATTGTGAAATTGTGCTGTAACATCATCATCTTGAAATGCCCCACATCTTACTCTAGTGTCATTGAATGTTATATATTCTGTAAACAAATTCATGCATTTTGCCTATCATCAAGTGAACATGTATGTGGTAGTTGTATCCCAACTGTTTTCCCTCCACTTTGATAGTCATATACTCTAAAATAGCAATTCATGTGGATCTAAATTTAAGAATTATATTCAATGTGATTGGTTGGCTATTGTTTACTTAATCACAAACCTAAAGTAAAAGCGATGATTCTATAGAACTATTTTGAACTTAATCCATCATTGTAGCTTTCTTAGGTTTTAAGAAACTAAATGCCACAGAAATGTTTATATTTCTTAGAATAAGAAATATCCAGTCAAAATAGATTTGAATTTGTCAAAATTAACACAAGATCATATATATATTTTTTTACAACCAGGAAGTTTCAGCTTAAAAACAAAAGAAAAATCTTAGCTTTACTAGACACTGGAATAAATTCAATACTGAAAAGGTTAGTATAGAATCACTGAAGTGGACTTTCATAAATTCCAGAGGAATACCAAGAGTACAGCTTTGTTTGCATATAATATTAGAAATGGAAGAACCACCAGGGAGCATTAAATTCAATTTCTTTACTTGAGATAAAAGAAGAGGATATTTAACATCTTTAGGGTCACTGCACTGTTAAATAGCTGCCTGGGTTTAAAAAGATTTCTTATGATTCCAGTAGAGTGTTCTCACCAGCACAAAATGATTATCTTCCACTGTGGCACATATTTTTTCCTTAACGTAGATTTTTTTTTATTAAAATGATTATCTCAGTTTCCATTAAGAATTCAAAGAATATGTTAAAAGCAGTAATTTGTATTTAATTAACATTGGTAAGAAAATTAAATTGTCAGATAACATTGCATTAGGGTTTATTATCATAATGAATTTCCATAGTTTATTGTAGGCAAAACAATATATCGGAGATATGCAAAGTCTTTGACCAGAGAAAGAATTGAATGAATGTAATTAACAAATTCAAAGGAAGAGCAAGACAATCATAAAGGGGATTGGTTTGCTGTGGGAACATGGAAAATTAGAATAATATGAGATATTTTCATTCATACACATATAAATAGTAACTGAGCATTAGTTTTGTGCCTGTGGCTATGCTAAATGTAAAACACACATATGATAGGTGAAATAGAGTTTCTGCTGTCAAGGGCTTAGAAAGATAGATAAAACAAAGGAAGATAATTATTACTTTTTAAAATTATCATGTAAATATACAGTGACATATGTGTACAAAGTTATTATGATAATCTAAACATTGGATGGAATTATGGAAATATTTCTCAGGAAATTATACAAATGCTGGGTTTTAAATAGTAGAGTTTTGAGGTGGTGTGTAAGGGAAAGGAATTCCCAATAAGAAGGGACAGCAATAGCAAAATAATAAAAGGAACAATCTTATAGTATAGTAAAGCTTTCTTTACCAGATTCAAAATTTCTTGGAGAGGTTGGATAGAAAGTTAGGTAGAAGTCACTAGTGTCCTTCGACTTTAGAAGGGACTATATCCCTAACCTAAATGATAATTCAGGACTGTTGGCAGTGTAGTTACAACCAGGAGGATATCATGTTTCAGTTGACAAACAGAAAATCATCATGTACTCTAAAGCAATTAATTACAATGATGATACTCTGGAAGGCCAAACTGAAGTTTATCTTAGAATTATAGAATAAAAGGGTACAGAAATAAAGCAATTCTATATTAAGAATGTGCTGAAATACATATTAGAAATATATTAGGTAAACATGTTCATACAAATTTGCTTACAATTATAAATCATTTACATTTAAGTTTAAAAGAATGAATCTACAACTGTGATCAACTGTATTTTATGTATATATACATATACATTACAAAAATGGACTCCTTTAAATATTATAGATCCCTTACCCTTCTTCAATAACAATACAAAATAAAGATTTTGCTGAATTGTTTCATTTAAAGGTTATTTTTCCCCAACTTCAAACTTCACATATAAAAGGTAACATAAATATGAAATTTATAAAGTTGGAGTAATTGGGTTCACTTTGGTGATAAATAATTGTCTTGTACAATTACAAATTTGTTTAGCTCAGATATAAAGTGAAATTTCACAGCATTTTGAGAAGCACTAACTCACTATAGAAATTTACTCATGAAATTGCCAGTAGGTTTTCAGAGAATAGGTAAAATGAACACCGTTTTATCTTCCATTCCTTCCTTTATTGTAAAGCTTCGTTGATTATGGAGAAAATGGCAGCAGAAGGGAAGAGAATAAAGATTACAAATACTAAGAGAAGAAAATGTACCTTGTAATGAATATATAGATGCATTTTTGATACCATCTCTTCCTCTCTAACTTTCCACCTATTGCCTTCTCTGTGAGAGCAGTATCATCAATCAATGTTACCAGGTTATGCTGTATATTTCTCCTTATCCTTTAAATATTTATAGAGTGTATAAAATATAAATCACCTGTCTTCACAAAATTTACAAATCACTAATGGCATGTTGTTTTAAAAAGTTAACATAATTATGTTAGTTAAAACATATTAGGAAAATTAAAGATTGAGAGTGGTACCATGTACCAAGAAACAAATATCAAGGAATATACATACATAAATACATAGGCACACAAACATATGTATGCATATTTATATTTCACATACATATCCAATCATTTATTTAACTCTTGTTCTTTACTAAACTAGGTCAGTATAGCTAGAATACACAAAACTAGACTATATATCAAATTTTAAAAGATTCAAAATTGGATGTCTCATTAAGATGTTTGAACATTTAGAGTTTCTTTTCAATAGAATAATGTAATGATCTCCTATTTTGTTCCATGGTCTCTAGAGCTTTGCCTACCACATGGTTACTTATATAAGAAATGGCTCACCAGAGATACACTTTTATTAAAAGGTATCTTTCATGGCTCAAATAATACTATAAAAATTCATATCTGATATAGGCTTCAGCATATACATCTGTGTTTCCTGGGGTGGAGAGAAGAACTTGACAGACACTTCTCTCAAGAAAATGTACAAATATATAACAGATGTATACAAAAGATATATTAAAAAAGTACAAATTAAAACCACAATGAGATACCACCTGTTAGAATGGCTATTAACAACACAAGAAAGAACAAGTGTTGGAGAGGTTGTGGGGTAAAGGAACCCTCATATACTGCTAGTGGGGATGCAAATTGGTACAGCCACTGTGGAAAATAGTGTGGAGGTTCCTCAAAAAATTAAGAACAGAGCTACCATATAACTCAGCAATCTCTCTTCTGGGTATCTACCCCAAAAATTTGAAAACATTTATATGTAAAGATATATGTACCCTGATGTTCACTGCAGCATTATTCAGGGTGGCTGAGACATGGAAACAAAGTGCCGTTGATAAATGATTGGATAAAGAAGATGTGGTATTTATTTATATGCAATGAAACACTACTCAGTCGTGAGAAAAGATGAAATACTGATGTTTGTGACATCATGGATGAATCTTGAGAATATCATGGAAAGTGAAATAAGTCAGATGGAAAAAGTCAAGAACCATATGATTTCACTCATATGTGGAATATAAAACAAAACAACAAACAAACAAATAAGACAAACAAACCATCAAAAATTCATAGACACAGACAACAGTATGGTGTTTACCAGAGGAAAAGGTGTGGGGCAAGTAGAAGAGGGTAAAGAGAGTCAAATATATGGTGATGATAGAAGACTTGGCTTTGGGTGGTGAAGACACAATGCAGTATATAGATGATATAGAATTGAACACTTGAAGCTTGTATAATGTTATTAACCAATGGTGCCTTAAAATTTAAAAAAATATATCAGATATATGCTTTAGCAGGTACATTAGTGTTTTCTGAGGAAGAGAGATTTGGAGTTCAGTACTATTCAAGTTCAACTTATCAATGTCATGCAGTTTTCTTTGTGCATTTATTAAATCTTAGTCAAAGAAGGTCAAGCTGGTGAGATCAAGAAGTCAGAAAGATGTTTGTCACTTAATAAGAGCTACAAATTTATTTGCAATGGCCTACCAATTAAAATTTTAGAAGGTTTTTCTAAAACAAATTAGCCAATTAATACTATTTTAGCAAGTATGTATGTATGTGTTTTCCACATAATTTATACAGTACCATTTATATCATTACAGAATTGTATACACTTGTAAAAACATTACAAATAGTTTGTAGACCCAAAAAATGCCATTATTGCTTGGCTTTCTATCAGTGAAATAATGTTTAGACATTGCTTATCACAGAATACAGAATACGGTTTCCTATAAATGCATTATGAAGGGCATACTGGTAGTGAGTGCTCTGTAATGAGAGTGTCTGCTGTATATTTAAAAATTTATCCTTGATAGAAAAGATATTGAACTCTGGGGAAATCTGGAACAAATGTTCTAGTTTTTAAATTGATTAAATATTCTCAAGTGAAGTCAACCTTGCTTTTCATGAGTCTTGCCAAATCCCTTCTAGCATAGTTATAGAAAGATATTTTGCCCTCTAGAATGACAATCTATAATATTGCTATGCAGAAAGAAAGCAATTATATGTTTAGAAGAGTTTCAGCACAAGAAAAAAGTTAATAAAAGTTTAGAGTAAAATACACCTAGTTATTATATTCCTGTTTTGATCTCAGCTACCCTTATATAGAAGAAAATAGTAATATTTCCCTGTACTTTATGGAATTATCTGTTGTCTATTTGATTCTATTTGTCCTTGAGAATTTTCCCCAGAGATTCTGTCTTTTTCAACCATATTTAGGAACAATATCAAATACATCATATAAAACTACAGTTCTCTTAAGTGCCCGCAAAATTGTGGGTGTTATATGTAGATTAATGAATTAAAGACCTAAATATAAGACCTGAAACACTGAATTGCATAAGTACTAAACAATGAACCTTGGATTTAGAGAGGATGTCTGAATTTGACCTCAAAGGCAAGGGAAGTAAAAGCAAACATAAATGAATGGGACTATATCAAACTAAAAAGCTTCTGCACAACAAAAGAAACCATCAACAAGACAACGAGGCAGCCAACCAAATGAGAGAAGATGTTCGCAAACAGTACTCTGATAATGGGCTTAATATTGAAAATATACAAAGGACTTATACAATTCAACAACAAAAATACAAATAATCCAGTTTCAAAATGGGCAGATGACTTGAACAAGCACTTCTCCCAGGAAGACTCATGAACGGCCAGTAGACAGATAAAAAGATGCTCAACTTGACTCTGTTAGGAAAACACAAATCAAAATCACAATGAGATACTACCTTAGGCCTGTGAGAATGGCATTCATCCACAGGACAAGTAATAAAAAGTGTTGGAGAGGTTGTAGGGAAAAAGAAACCTTCATACACTGCTGGTGGGCATGTAAATTGGTACAGCCACTATGGAAAACAGTATAAAGTTTCCTCAAAATACTAAGAATAGAATTGCCATATGACTCAGCAATCATACTCCTGGGTATTTACCCCCCAAAATTGAAAACATTTATCTGTAAAGATATATGCACCCCAATGTTCACAGCAGCATTATTTACAGTTGCCAAGACAAACAACCAAAGTGCCCTTCAATAGATGATTGGATAAAGAATATGTGGTACATATATAATTAGCTACGGACTATTACTTAGCCATAAGAAAAGATGAAATATTGCCATCTGCGACCACATGGATGGATCTTGAGATTATCATACTAAGTGAAATTAACTAGACAAAAGAAGTTAAGAACCGTTATGATTTCACTTATATGTGGGATGTAAAACTGAAAGCAACCAATGAATGAGACAAACAGAGACTTATGGACATAGACAACAGTTTAGTGGTTATCAGAAGGAAGTGGGTAGGGGGAGAGATACATAAGGGTAAAGGGGTCAAATATATGGTAACGAAAGAAAATTTAACTTTGGGTGGTGGTGAACACACAATGCAATATACATATGACATTACTGAACTGTACACTTGAAACCTATATAATTTTATTAACCAATGTTGCCTCAATAAATTTAATAAAAAATATTTTTAAATGTACTTTTAGTTTTGAGGAAAAAACAAGAAAATTCCTGTAAATGAAGCTATCCATGTGATAAATAAGAGCTAGTAAGAAGGTGAAAGAGTATCATATAAATATGTGTGTGTTCTATCACTTCACCACCAGAAATAATGAGTCTGAAATACAGCTTTCCAAGAAATGAGTGTTTTCATTGTTTTTTTTTTTTTTAAGTGTAAATTTCACACTACAGAAAGAAGACTACTTTAGGTACTTCAGAATGATTTGTATTCACCTACCACATTTTCCATACAGAATTTTCAGGCATCTACTTTAATGGAAATCTTAACTGACTTACATTCAAATTTGAAACCACTTCCTTTAATGATAAAGTAGATTTTTGAATGCAATTAAAAATGGTTTATTTGTGTAGTTCAAAGATTGCATGATATATTTCACAAAAAAATATCTGATGTGTAAAACGAGGCCAGGGATGTGCCATGCAATGCTTATATTCTTTGTTCTGATTACCTTGAAGTCAGCTTCTACATAAAGGGACCTGATTTTTCTTGTCACTAAGAAGTCCCTATATGTGCTTTTTACTTAGAAAGTTAGTCTTCATAAGATATGAACTTTAATCAACTAAAAAAATAAAACAATGTAAGTTATTTTAATTCGGGAATATGAAAAACTTCAGATTTAATCATAATTGCCTTATATAAAATTTTTTGTGTCTCTGATGTCCTTTGCTTCCAAATTGGGCAAGATGATCTGTGTTAAATTATCCTTAAATTTCTCTATATTTCCTAAATCTATAATTACATGATTTGTTTTATTTTAAACATATTAAAGTATATATTTTCAAGTTTGATTACTTGATTAAATACATTCTATATATTTGTAGTTTAGATTTATTGAGCATTCGCATAAGCTAATAACTTAGCCAACTGCCTTATGTGTATAAATTTATTCATTCATACCATCATTTTATACATATGCTATTATCCTTAATTTACATATACATATTAAATGCAATTTTGAGAAAGGTTCAAGATTTACAAATATAGTTTACTGCTTGATAATTAGTAGTAGAGTTGTGAATCAAAACAACTCAGGCTCATTCTAGAAAGATTCTGTCTCTGTCTCTGCCTCTCTCTCTCTATGTATGTGTGCGTGTGTTTTCTGGCTTACTTTATGTAATTTTTGGCATATTTGTTAATGGAGATTTTCATCCTCCAGGTGATACATGACATACATGGGTGGTCACTTCATATGAAAATGATGTTACTAACTCAACATTGCCCTCTCACATGTTTTGAGCTGTTTTTTCAATAGAAATGATAAAGTTGTACTAAGCTATTCACATTCTTTTACCATTTCCATCTTCACATGATGAGACCATTATGTTCTTTTATCATATCTTGAATTTTTCAATCTCATTTATGGATAGCTGGTAAGAGAAAATAGATACGACTATATCTAATGAGGTGAGACATAGGAGATTTTTGTATGGCTTTTTGTTATGTCACTGAAGCCTGGTACATAATGAATTTCAATCAGTTCTTTTTTTTAATGAATCAATTTAGGAAAGGACATATCATCTTCAGTTTTCCACAGGGCATGTACTTCGCATGTTAAGCCAGAAACTCTCTTCATGTCTCACACCAAGTTTTGAACCATCCTTTTCCTCCCACTGAGTTGACTCCACTGTATTAGGTCTTCTCTTTTCCTTAAACCAATGATTCTATCCACTCTAATGTGTAGTCTCTATTCTCCAAGCGACTGTCTTTTCTTTCTTCCTTCTCTATCCAATTAAAAAATGTGGGGATTTTTATTCTATAGCACAAATAAAAAAGAGTTATATAAACATGAAAATCAGAGCCAGAAAATAAAGATGAGAAATGATACATAGCAGTATGAATAAAAAAGAACTTTTAGTTTAGTATCTAGTTTAATATAAGTACTACTGAAAACATTTTTGCAGGGTATATTCCCAATCAATCATTTATTATATTATATTATATTTCAAATTACACATATTCAGAGATTACTTTGAGACACCTTTGAATTACTGCATAAAAGCTGATCATAGTTCTCATTTTATCTGTGACATATGGCATTTAGAAATTCCAGAAAATCGCCACCTATCATCACCAATCTTCTTTTAAAGATCAGTGCTGTGGGACACGGTGAAGTGAGAACACCTCACAATTACTTTCAGGTTAATCCAACATCTGCTTTTTAAAGGTCTTTTTCTAGGAGAGGATAGAGATTCAGTAATAAGTAAGATATAACCTCTGCCCTAAAGAAGATAGGGTTTAGCAGCAAAGACAGAAATATGCACAATTAATTTGTAATAAGTGACAGAGTGTGTGAATATACAAGGGAGAGAGCAATTACCAAAGGCTTAGAGGGTCAAAGAATAATTATGAAAGTGACACGAGTTGGGTTCCAATAGCTGATTAGAATTTCAGCAGGTAGAGAGAAAATTCCAAAATTAGAATGATAATAAGTAAAACTAAATGGGTGGATGTGTGCAATATGTTGCAGGAAATAAGAAATAGTCTGGTTAAAATGAACTGCAATGTATGTCGAATACAAGTTAACTTGAGTCCAGATCTAGAAAGCCCTGTATGTCAGACTAAGAACTTTGAACTATTTATTGAGATCATTGTCAAGTAGGGCTTTACGCATGTACATTTTTATTTAATTTTGCTTTTGTTTTCTAAGAGAAAAAAACTTAAAAAAGAAATAAACTTGTCCACGTGTTTTTTTTTGCCATTCAAAATACAAAAGCTTAATTGAGCCTCACAGAAAAAATGTGCATTCTTTCTTATAGCATTGTATCAATGAGAAAAGTTATTGTTTCTCAGCCCTCGAACTTAATAGCAAAGTTATATTTTTTCATAAAACAAGATTTTCCCTTTTAAAACTTACAAAAGTAATCTGTGAACACAGCACTGTAAATAATTTAAGCATTAGCCATGTGTATCGAGAAAATTAAGACAATTTCTCTTTACAACTAACTCATTCTCATTCTGTGCCTAAAGGTGATAAACATTTGGTATGTATTTTGATAGTATATATGGTGTATATTATGCACACACATTTTCCTTATGTAAATGAATTACAGTATATACAATGTTCTGTATCTTGGAATTCTTTTTCACTTAATGATATTCCATTGCTCACTTTTGCATAGTATAAAACACAACACAATGAATCTTATTTATACTGCATGTCTTTTATTCACGAACATAAATTTTAGCTTGGATTTTAAAACACTTAATACACACAAACATGCATATTTTAATATATTTGTCTTAATCTTCAAATTTTTTCTTTTCCTTTAAAAAAATTATCTTTTAAATGGATTTATATTAGCCTTTCAAAATAATACTGCTTTTTTGTAGTGTATATTTCCTCTTTTCTTCTCAGATTGACTCCTTTTTCTTCTCAAATTTTTCAGTTGAAATTAATATTTTAAACCTAGTACCTACCCTTTCATACTTTTCTCCATGCTTACCTAATATTATACAGATAGATACATTTTGATGTACATATATACATACCCTTAGATACACTTACATGTCTTGTTTCATGAAAGTATGTTATATTAAACATAATTTCAGCATTTAGCTTTTATTATTCACCAATATATTATGCAATTTCTTCTAATTGGGGCTATTTGGCTTCATTAATTCTTAATATTTATGTGCTGTTCTCCTATATTTATTATTCCCAGTGAAATACAGAATAAATATCACATGGAATCTGTAGATTGATTTAGCCAGAATAATACTTTACAATTAGCGTCCATTAAACAAGAAAAATGTATTTTCATTTATGTAACAAAATTCTGCATGCTCCTGAGAAATGTTTAAACTTTTTAATAAATATATGTTTGAAACATCTTTTCTTTTGTTATTATTGTTTATTTTCCTTTTGTTCTTGTATGGTATTTCCATTATGTATGATTTATAAGTTAATTCTTTTGAAATTTTGCTGTTTCATTATGCAAATAACATAGACATATCATTATCGCAATAGGTATCTTAGTGTGTGTGTGCGCGTACTTGTTCATGTGGACGCATTGTTCTCAAATAAACTCGAATATCATCAAGTTGAGAAAAAAAATCTTTGATGATTTTAATTGAAATTGCATTAAATTTGAGACACTTGACATTTTTAAGTGTTGAATCTTTCCATTCAGCAGAATCATTTCTCTCTCTGTGTATGTCTATATGTGTATATATGTGTGTATATAGATATATGCTTTGTTTTAAATTTGCAGTAAAGTTTATAAATATGCTCTTTGCTAAATTTAGTTATAGGTATTTAGGGTTGTATGAATGTATACTGACATAAATAAACTCATTTATGCCACTTCATTTTCTAACTTATTATTGTTGATGTAAGCAACCCTATGTGTTTGTTAATTATACCCACAATAATGCTGTGTAACAAATGACCACAACAAAATTAGCAGTATACAATAGGCATTTATTTAGTTCACATATCTGCATCTACGAGTAGAATTGGAGCTCGCTTTTTGTAGCGAGGCTTGGATGCAGCCTGCTTGGCTCTGCTCTGTGTGCTTCTGAGAAGAGCAGGCTAGGAAGCATTTCCTCTCAGGTTGATGTTAAAAGTGCAAGAAAGCACAAGAAATACTCAGGTCTTCTTTTTTAACATTAAACATTAAACTCATTTCCTTGTATGTAAATTTTGTATATTAATATATCCATTATGAGCACAGAAACCAAAGCTTTCTTAGTTTTTTCTTTGGGTGTTTGTTTTTCCTTCCTCCTTAGTTTTGACTCTGGGAGAAGAGTCCTCCCTGGTTCTTTTATTTTTGATTAAAAAGTTTTTCAATTAAACTTATTGGGGTGACATTGGTTAATAAAATTATATAGGTTTTAAGTGTACAATTCAATAATGCATCACCTGTAAATTGCATTGTATATTCACCACCCAAACTCAAATCTCTTTCTGTCATCAAATATTTGACCCCCTTTACCCTTATTTACCTACCTCATCCTCCCCTATCTCTCTGGTAACCACTAAACTGTTGTCTGTGTCTATAGATTTTAGTTGTTTGTCTTGTTCGTTTGCTGGTTTTAGTTTTATATCCCATGTATGAATGAAATCATATGATTCTCAACTTTTTCTGTAGGACTTATTTCGCTTAGCATGATAATCTCAAGATCCATTGATGTGGTCCCAACTGGCAGTATTTCATCTTGTCTTATGGCTGAGTAATACCCCATTGTATATATGTATCACATCTTCTTTATCCAATCATCTATCGAAGGGCATTTCAATAGTTTCCATGTCTTGGCTACTGTGAGTATACTGCAATGAACATCGGGATGCATATATCTTTACAGATAAATGTTTTTATATTTCTTGGGTACATACTCAGAAAGGGTATCTTAATATTTTGAGTAACCTCCACACTGTTTTCCATAGTAGCTATACCAATTTACATTCCCTCCAGCAGTGTATAAGGGCTCTTTTTTTCCCCACAACCTCTCTAACACTTGTTATTACTTGTCCTGTGGATGATAGCCATTCTCACAGGCCTAAGGTGGTATCTCATTGTGGTTTTGATTTGCGTTTTCCTAATAGAGTCAAAATGAGCATCTTTTTATCTGTCTACTGACCATTCGTGTGTCTTCCTGGGAGAAGTGCTGGTTTAAGTCATCTGCCATTCTGAAACTGGATTATTTGTATTTTTGTTGTTGAGTTGTATGAGTCTTTTTTATATTTTAGATATTAAGCTCCTTATCAGAGTACTGTTTGTAAACATCTTCTCTCATTCAATCGGTTTCCTCTTTGTCTTGTTGATGGTTTCTTTTGTTGTGCAGAAGCCTTAGTTTGATATAGTTCCATTCATTTATGTTTGCTTTTACTTCCCTTGCCTTTGAGGTCAAATTCAGACAATCCTTTCTAAATCCAAGATTCATTATTTTAGTACTTATGTTTTTCTTCTACGCAATTTACTGTTTCAGGTCTTATATTCAGGTCTTTGACCCATTTTTAGTTAATTTTGGTGTGTGGTGGCAGCAGTTTTGTTTCTTTCTTTTTTATGTGGCTTTCCAATTTTCCCAGCACCATTTATTGCAGAGGCTTTCTTTTCTCCATTGTATGTTTTCGGCTCCTTTGTTGAAAATTTTTTTCCCAAATACATTTGGGTTTCTTTCTAGGCTCTCACATCTGTTCAATTGATCTTTGTGTCTGTTTTTCTGCCAATATCATGCTATTTTGATTATTTTCATTCTACAGTATAATCTGAAGTCAGGAAATATGATACTTCTAGTCTTGTTCTTTTTTTTTTTTTTTTCAGGATTGCTTTGGCTATTTAGGTTCTTCTGTGATTCCATACAATCTGATGGTTTTTTTTTGTTTGTTTATTTCTTTAAAAAAAATGCCTTTGGGATTTTGATGGGGGGGGATTGCATTAAATATGTATATTGCTTTGGATAATATGGCCATTTTAACTGTGTTGATTCTTCCAACCCATGAACACAGAATATCTTTTCATTTCTTTGTGTCCTCTTCAATTTCTTTAATAATATCTTGTAGTTTTCAGTGTATAGGTCATTCACATCTTTGTTAATTTTATTCCTAGGTATTTTATTTTTTTTTGTTCCAACTGCAAAAGGAATTTTTTTTTCAATTTCTTTTTCTGAAATTTTATTCTTCACATGTAGAAACAGGATGGACTTTTGTACATTGCTTGTATCCTGCAACTTTCCTGTGTTTGTTTTTTCTAATAGTTTTGTGTGTGTGTGCGTGTGTGTGTGTGGAATCTTTACGAATTTTTATATAAAGAGTCATATCGTCTGCAGAAAGTGACAATTTGGCTTCTTTGTTCCCAATTTTGGTGCCTTTTATTTCTATTTCTTGTATGATTGCTTTAGTTGGGACTTCCAATGTTACATTGAATAAGAGTGGTGAGAGCAAGCATCCTTGTCTTGTTCCTGATATTAGAAGAAAAGGTTTCAGTTTTTCACCATTAAGTATATTAGCTAAGTGTTTGTTGTATATGGACTTTATTATGTTATGGTACTTTCCTTCTATACCCATTTTATTAAGTGTTTTAATCATAAATGCTATATCTTGTCAAATGCTTTTTCTGCATCTATTGATGTGATTATATAATTTTTATCTTTTATTTTGTTTATGTGGTGTCTCAGATTTATTGATTTGCATATGTTGAACCATTCTTGATCGCAATATATAATCTTTTTAATGTATTGTTGTAGGATCCTCTTAAGGCTCTGTTCAGAACTCCTATGTAGTCTTCCAAATCAGTCTATTATCCAAAGTAAGTTATATGAATGAACCTGAAGTCAAGGATAAGGAAAAATATTCCATCATTTTAGTACAAAGAACAGCAAAGTCATTTGGAAAGGGTATAAATCCCTAATTACTTGAGAAGAAGTGATCATTTTCTACTACTATTGGTCTTCTTTTCCAAATATTTACTGCTAGCCAATACAAAAGTCTCAAAATATCAATTTGCAAAAAAGACCAAAACAGAAATTTAAAAATATCAGTAATTGTCAGAAATCAAGGAAGTATCATTTCTCACTTCCTTTGCATGATCAATGTATGTATGTATGTGTGTGTGTGTGTGTGTGTGTGTGTATATATATATATATATATATATATATATATATATATATATAATCACATAATGTATATGAATTTATGATATCATATAAAGTGACAATGAAACATTTTAATTAAATAAAAGTACTTTTAAGAACATATATATAAATATACCAATTATATAGAAATATCTAAGAAAATATATGACTGAATATGACTTGATACTATTTCCAATTCTAATTCATTACTATAGGGATTATTCTAGGCACCTCCTCTTGCTTTTCTATAAATTTCTGCTCCAGCTCCTACCATTTATCACCCATTTACTTAATTGCTCAGTCTCTGTATCTTGTCAAATGCTTTTATAGTAGTATAAGAATTGTTAACTTGTATCCCATAGGACATAAATTTAGCAACTATAGTATTTTTCTATGCATAATTTTTTGTGTTTAGTCTTACAGACTCCATTAATATCCAGAGATATTTAGGTCAATAATTTTCTTCCACCACCTTCAGTAAGTTTGTTTTATGTATTGGTGAAACAGATTGATTTGTTACATTCTTCATTTAATCCTAGGATTTCCCCAAGCTTCCAAATAATTTTTAAAATTTATATACATTAATTTTGACTCTTTGTGCATAAAGTTCACTGGGTTTTTGATAAATGCATAGGGTTATATATCAACAATTATAGTATCAAACAGAATAGTTAAACCACCCTTTAAATTTTACATGCTTTCCTTACTCAATCCTCGCTTGTCTCCCTACCCTCCAAACCACTGAAAACCACTGATCTTTTTTCTCTATATATAGTTTTCCCTGTTCCAGAATGCCATATGGTTATTACCACATAGTATGTAGTCTTCTTGAACTAACTTCTTTCATTTAGAAATAGTATAAATTTAAGGTTCATCTATTTCTTTTTGTGGCTGAATAGCTCATTTCTTTTTATCACAGAATAGTTTTTCATTGTGTGGGTGTAGCACTTTTTGTTTATTCATTCCCCTCCTGAAGATCTTGGCTGCTTCTAGATTTTGGTGATTATAGATAAAACTCATAAACAACTGTATGCAGGTTTTTTTGTGAACATAAATTTTCAAATCACTTGGGTATATACCTAGAAAATCTGCTGTTAGATCATGTGATAAACTTTCTTTAGCTTTGTAGGAAACTACCCAAATGTCTTCCAAAGTAGCTATACCAGTTTTCATTCCTACCAGCAATGAATAAGTCTTACTGTTGCTACACATCCTCACCAGCAATTGGATGTGTAATGGTACTTCATTGTTTCAATTTTCAATTTTCTAATGTCAAATGATGTTGAGCATCTTTTCATACAGAGACATCCATATTTTACTAATTTCATTGCCACTTTTTTTTACTTATTTCTTATTCCTTCTTGATGAAGTGATTCTCTTTTAGTTTAGCATGATCTGGAGAGTAGTAAAGTTTCTGTCTTTTTATTTATTTATTTATTTATTTATTTATTTATTTATTTATTTATTTTTCCCAAATGTTTTATTTTATCCTTATAAAGGAATAATGACTTTGATCAGTGCAAGATTCCTCATTACTCTTCCAGGGCACTTTGAAAGTGTTATTCCAATGTCTTTGGTCTCCAATAATTCCTAATTGCTTCCTCTTAGTAGGGTATCTTTGTTTTTCCATTATGGTTAAGTTGTTACTTTGTCTTTCATGTTTTGCACATTCTTCATATTGTGTCATTGTGCTTATCATGATATATATTTTTACTTCAGGATTTTCTCTTCTATTGAATCTGAAACTTTATGTCTTTCATCAATTTGTAAAAATTATCAATCATCATTTTCTTCATTCTAATTTGTTCTTCTGCAATTTTTATCACAAGAATGTTGAAACTTCTCATTAATATTTTTCCATCTCTTTAACATTTAAACTGAGTTCTTATTTCTTTACATCAAATCTATTTTATATTTTATTAATTATTTTTCATTTTATTGTCATTTGATGTTCAACTATTCATTAATGTGTTCATTTTAATGAACACATTAATGAGTGTACATAATTGTAACCACATTAGAAAATTGTTGACATTACTTTGTAAATATAACAATGCACATACCTTAGAAATGAGCAATTCCAAAAACATAAATAAAACTGCTCTGAGCAATAGAAAAATGACAGAGAAAGTTGTGGAAGAACATTTAGGAGAATTCCAGGTTACTGGCAATGCTCTGCCTTTTACTCTGGGTGTGGGGTACATGGGATTTGCATTTATTTATCTTTAGTTCTTAATGGGTTAAGTCTGTACATTTGCATTATAAATGTGACGTATGTATGGTGTATGTGTGTATTTATATTTACCTCTAGGTGAAGGGAAACAGATAAGAGATGAAAAATGTAACTTTATCTAAGGAGGTATGTCATTTGAAATATTAAATATTATCTAGAGCTGTATGTTGGTTACGTGCTCAGCAGCTGATGAAATGCAGAGCTTGTTTTTCACAGACTTGCTTTCCTCTCTTCTGTTCCATTTTAGTGTCACTTCCCAATATTTCAACTTTAATAGACCATAGTATCCATGTTAGTTAAGAAAATAGAAAAGGTCCCAGTTTATTAAATCAGTACACTTAATTTAATGGTCAATTTAAATCTACTTTTTAACCTGACAATGGCTCTACATATTTCTTTAAAGTCAGATGCATACCTTGATGAGATTTTTATTTAACTCTATTTTTATTAAACTTTATAACTTGCTACTTAAAAGAAATCTATTCTGTGTAGCTGAGGATGTTTGCTAATAATCCAGGTTTTAACTATGTATGTAATATAAGCAATATATCCAACTCACTTTAAACGGTATGACTCTGAACTTTACTTCTAAAAGGAAACAAAAACACATTAGAACACTGTGTCACATTTTACCAAAACCATTTGCTGAGTGCCTATTTGAAAAATTGCCTCTATGTTATTGTTTAACATGAATTAACCTGGTTGTGCAGCTCTCCATCCAGAAAACATCCAAGTTGGTGTAGATAAGTGAGAATAACACATAAACTGATGAACAAATACACAAATAAATTAATGAAGATATTATTGTGAGGGATGAATTAGGGACTGCATAGGAGCTTGTGTTTCATGTGCAGAAAGAATCTTTGTCCTTTGATGAGTGTTTGTAAAAAATTTACTTTTATTCATTATATGAAATACATTAAATTCATTTATACTTCATTCTACCTGTTGTAACTTGAGAAACATTTTATTTTACATATTTTTGTAGGACAATGAATTTTAAAAAGACTTGAAGGATTAATACAGCTATAACACATTTTTCCTGTATGATTGCCCAGCAATGAAAACAGTTTAAAAAAGACTTCCTAGAAAAAGAACAATAAATTGTATGTATTTCTTCAAATTATTGAGTTTATCTGTACCTAGCCAAGCACAATCAGTGTGGTATATCACGTATTAACACCAGTAAAAACCACCAAAGTTTAAGGCAATCACTAGAATCTTAGAAATACATGATCTTCTGATGATAACCTGACAAATACAAATGTACCATTGACCAATTGATCCACTAGATATTCCTGTGAGTTCTCCTCCATACAGTAACAATTAAGAGAATTGGTAAAATATAAATTCCCATGAAAGTATGGATTTGGATAATTTAGTTCATCTCACCTATGAAAGGACGGGTTTTGAATATTTAGCTCATCATTAAATTTATAAAGTTATTACATTATATTTTTGGTTATAAAAAAGTATGAATTTGACATGAATAAAGGGAGATAAAGTTCACTGCAATATGGATGTATTTTCAGAAAGAATTGAAACAAAGTTCTGATTAGCAATGCACTAAGATTTGAGTGTTAACATGTTCTGTTGAGTTCTATAATCTCATACAAATGTATTATTCACTCACCTAAATTTTAATAGCCTAAAAATGAAGATGTGCTGTATCAAGGTGTTGATTTCTTTTGATAAGTGATTTAAAAAAGAGAGGAAAAGGGGGTGTAATATAATTTTTTAAAATACATGCAATATACCTTTTGTAGTTACAAATAAAAAACATGAAAAGTAATTCTCAGCAAGATGACCTTGATAAAATGAGAAGGTAGTTAAGAAGGTATAGATATATAAAAAGTGGGAGGGACAGGCTTGAAAGTTTCAGGAGTAGTTATCACACAAAGTAGATTACTAATCAAAAAATATATTGATTCATTAGAAATAGTAAGTCTGGAGCCACTTTTAAGAAGAAGAGAGCTTAGAATTATTTTAAACGGATAATGTTTTAATAAATGTGGACCTTCCATTTAACAATATATCTACAAACTGAACCACTGATAAGTGTCATTAAAAATGAGATGATACACATAAGTTCCCCCTCAGAGTCTTTGGGACAACAGGAACTGGGTGCCACTTCCCAGAGTTTTTGAGATAGAATGCACATGTTTTGAAAAGGAAAAGGCACAAAATAATTTGCTATTTTTAACACACAAGCTTGTGAAATTCTCATTTGCAAATACCTGTTTTAAAATTAAACCAGAAAGTTTAGTTGAAGTTTGATCACATCACTGAAAAAGAAAATTTTGCAAAGGCCTGAGCATTTAATAGGTCATATTTCATTATATTTGGCTAGTTATCTCATAAATTTTCTCTACTATATTATGGTGGAAATTATATCAACTCAGCAAGCCATATAACATCCTATGAAATACATGTTTCACTAGTATCTAACCTGAATGACAGCATCCATAATTTGGCAACTAACTCTTAGCTTTTTGATGCCATCTAAAAGCTCTCCATGTTTTCATTTTAACTCTCATGTAGTTCATAAACATAGGGACCTATATGAGAGTCTGGGATAATTATACAAATTACAAAGCCTACCTGACTGAAAATGTAGCCATGAAAAGATGTTTTGTTTTTTGTTGTTGTTTGTTTGTTTGTTTGTTTGTTTTGCCATTATTTCTTTCTTTTCATTTTTTTTCAGGTTGCAGTGTTTCTTTTTTTTATTGTTTATTGGGGTAACATTGGTTAACATAATTATATAATTTCAGGTATATATTAAAATTTGACATCTACATACATGATAAGATGCTAGTCTCTACTATGTTTGTTATTTTTTACTCTTGTATTTTATTATAGAAGATACTTTTCTCTCAGTATTTCAACATAAAAATACCACCAGACTTAAAGATTTCACATATGGAAATTATTTATTTTTTAGATTTTAATATCAAAGTCCACTTGCACAGGTCCAAATTTGAATCAATGTGACTAATTATCAGACCTGGAAAAATCCAGTGCTTTTCAGTATGCTCACAACCAATTTTTTGACATATTAACTATTACTACCATGAAGTGTAGTAAGAAATAATAAAAGTAGTAGATTTTCTAGTAAACTTTTTATGCTATACCTAATATATTTTAGGTCTTATGTTTTTTTTCTATATAAATATAGCAATAATGTACTGTTTTCAGAATTAGAAGATAATTTATCTGTGCTTTGAATCCAGTGGAAATTTACTTAATTTTAACACAGAAATTAATCCAGTTCAAATCCAAACTAATAAAATTGTAAGGTTTTTTAAATATAAAATTATCTACCCAAGTGGTTCATTGCCACTGACTAACACTAACAATTATTACCTATTTTGCTTATTATTGATATTTTGCTTGTTTTTTATTGAGCTACAATTTAAATACCGAGAAATATACAGACAATTTAATGAGTTTCAAGTAATGCAAACTAAATCAGGACACAGAACAGGAAGTTCACACCTGAGAAATTAATAATTTATGAAAAATCACTTAAGATGATGTCAATGTGATTTCTCATCACACTTTCATATACTCATTTTTATATACATTGGTAATTTTCTAATCCCACCATTTATTTATTTATTATTTATTATTTTACTGTAAAAGTTTCCTTTTGCTCCATGGTTTATGCATTTAGTCATTTATATCAATATGGACTCATGTGTTCCTGTTTTATTTAATGGTTTATAACATATTACTATAATTTTTATGTAATTATTGATATGGCTCTGTTTATATCTATCATCTCTTTTGTTTATAGTCTCATCTATTTGTTTTACTTCTCATGCTTACTTTTTATTAATCAAGTACATCAGCATTACATTTTAATTTTTAACTGATGTTTCAATAAAACTCTGAATATTTTTAGATTACACTAGGATCACCTTAATTTACCATACAATTTACCCAGAATGTATATTGTACCATTCCATTTATAATGTAAGAAATTCACAAGAAGCTAATTCCATTCACTATCTCATGTCACATCTAATGGGTATCATATATTGTAATTTTACCTATGTTATTGTGATCAAAATACAATGTTGTTTTTACTTATTCAGTTGTGTTATGTAGCAGTAAAGATACTAAAATAATATATAGTTTTTTACATTTACTCACATGTTAACATCTGATGCACTTCATACTTTCCTGCAGGTCTGAGTTTTTATCCAGTCATATTTCTCTTCACTATAAGGGATGTATATTTGTTTCTTGTAATAAACAAGTGGTGGCAACAGGCTCTTTCAGTTTTTGTTTATTTGAAAATGTATTTAATTCACTCTCACTTTTTAAAAAGAAAATATTCATTGAACACTTAGCATTCCAGGTTAGTAGGTTTCTTTTTTCCTACAACTCTTTAAAGATATTGTTCCATTATTCCTTGAAATTCATAGCTTTAGATGAAAAAAGTAAGTTGTGATTTTCTCTGTTTCTTTTTATTTAAAGTTACTTTATTCTGTTTGCCATTTAAGATTTTCTTTTTTACTTTTAGATTTGAGAAGGCTGAATACAAAGTAGTATTTGCAGTGTATTTGTGTTTATCATGCCTGTGATTGACAAGTTTCATGAATATAGAGCTTAATTTTTTCATTTTCCAAATCTGGAAAGTATACGCATGCCATTTATTTATGCCCCTTAGTCTTTTTTCACATTTCTAAAATCTAATTACACAGATGTTTGTACTATCTCATATTGTTCAACTGGCCACTCACTAATATTCTATTCGCTTTGCCTCTCTGTTTCTCAGACTTGTCAGTTTCTAAAGTTCATAGGCCCATTCTTTGATTTCCAATTTACCCAAGTATATCCTGTAATTTTTTAAATTTCAGATATTGTACATTTTACTCCTAAAATTTTCAATTGTTTTTTATGGTTCCCCTTTTCTTGCTAAAATTCTCCATTCCATCTGTTTACTTATTATTTTTAGCTTTTTCTTAAATCCTTGAACATATTAATAATAGTTGCTTTAGTAGCTTTTTCTGTTAATTTCCTTTTTCTGTTTATTACCTAAAATTCAAGTAATTTGTTTTATTGTCTATTTACATTTCCTTGAATACTGATCATATTTTTCAATTTCTTCACTTTTTGGCAATTTTTTATTGTATACTTCCAACTGTGAATGATGTCATTGTATGTCTGTATTATCTTCATTTAGAGGTGTTCAATCTTGTTCTAGCAGGAAGTTTAATTATCTGTCATCCTTCTTTTCCTGAAACATTTAATTTTATTTTTTGTTAGACAAGATCTATTTTGTTTTTATTCTTTAGTCCTATGATCTCAGTTATGGTCTTCAATCAAAAGGCATGGCTTTTCTGAGGTATCAGTTGAATGCCCAAGACACTTCTATCTGTTGCTAAATCAGAACTCTAATATCTAATTCTGTAATAACTTTCACACCTCTTCACATTTTAGCTCTGCAATAATCCACTCTCTGCTAGGCTATACAGAGTCTTTACAGATTATTTATAACCCAGTCTTTTGCCAAGGACCAGTAGGATACAGAAATACAATTTCTTCTGTCTCTTCTGTGTAGTTTTCTTATTTCTAGGGCCATACATATATATTAATAAGAATTTAGAATGTGATGCACATATGTAAGGCTGAGTACATATTGGGAAGCTATGTGCAGGTTAAAATGTTTGAAGGCCCTAAGCAATCACCTCTGGCTGAACTAGAGGCTCTATACAAGCAGAAACTGAAGGCTAAGGTAAAGCTGTAGACTATCAATAGAATTACTAGAGGCTTGCAAAAATCTAGGAACAATTGATTCAAGAAAAATGTTAAATCTAAGTAATAACAGAGAGTATATTCGGCTTGGCTGGGTGTTGAAGACATGTCCCAAAATGCACACAGAGCTCCTTGGCAGAGACTGGGAGACATGTTGGATGCTAGCCTTTAAGAAAATCTCTGCCCATTTATCAATCGACCACTAAGCTGAGCTGAGACTTCATATGACAGAGAATACAGATTTAACAGAATTGTTCAGGAAAGTCATTAAACAAACTAAATCAACAGCTACAACAATAAAAAAAAAATAAGGATGGGGAGAATCTGTTTTTATATAATATAAAATGTCAAGTCTTCAGTAAAAAACAAAATGAAAGATAAAAAGAAACAAGTATGGCCTATAAAAAAAAAAATAGCAAACAAAAGAAAAATCCCCCAAAGAAGCACAGTCATTGGTCTTATTAGGCAAAAATAGTAATGTCAGTAATTTTAAATATTTTCAAAGACATAAAAAAATGTTTAAAGAATTGAAGAAAAGTATAAAAGAATGATGTCTCACCAGAGAAAGTATACTGATATAAAGATATAAACTACAGAATAAAAATTATAAAGTTGCAAAGTATAATAAAGTAAAAAGTTCATAGAATCAATGAAATACTTGAGCTGGCAGAAGAATACAACTGCTAACGAGAGAGGAGAATTGAGACAACGAAGTATGAAGAATAGAAACAAAAACTAAGGAAAAGAATAGTCTTTTCAACGAATGGTGCTGGGACAACTGGATATCTACATAGAAAAGAATACAATTGGACTCTTATCTGATAGCATATACAAAAATTAACTAAAATTATATCAAATACCTAAATATAAGAGCTCAAACTTTAAAACTTGTATAAATTTTCATGACCTTAGATTAAGTAATGTTGTCTTAGAAATGATACTTTAAGCACAAGCAACAAAAGAAAAAAAAGTTAAATTGGACTTCATCAAAATTAAAAATGTTTGTGCTTCAAAGACATTGCCAAGAAAGTGAAAATATAACCAACAACATGAAAAAAATTATAAATCATATATCTGATAATAATCTATCATCCAGAATATATAAAGAACTCTTATAGTTCAACTGTAAATGACAACTCATTTAAAAATGAGCATGGGAACTATGAGCAAAGGTTTTTAATAAATGTTTATCCACTGAAGATATATAAATTGTAAGTAAGGACAAGAAAAGATGCTCAACATCATTAGTCATTAGGGAAATGCAAATCAAAACCATTAAAAGATATTACTTCACTCCTCCTAGGATGGCTATAATCAAAAATGACAGACAATAACAAGTATTAGCATGGGTGTGGAGAGATTGGAACTTCAAACGTTACTGATGGGTATGTGAAAAATATAATTGGTTTGAAAAACAGTTTAGCAGTTTCTCCAAAATTAAACATTGTGTTAACATATGACCTAGCAATCCCTCTCCTAGATACGTATCAAAGATAATCAAAAACACAGGTCCTTACAAAAGTTGTACATGGATGTTCGCAGCTGCATTATTAAAAAACCCAAAATGTGGAAATAACCAAAATGTTCATCAAGTGTGTCAATAAAATATGGTATATCCATACAATGAAATATATCATTAAAAGAAGGAAACACGGATCCAGGCTACAACATGGTTGAACTCTGAAAATATTATAAACGGTGTAAGAATCTGGATACAAAATGTCATATATTGTACTATTCAAATTATATGAAAGATTCAAAATAGGCAAACATAGAGCTGAAAAATAGGTTAGTAGTTGCCGGAGCTGGGAGAGAGGAAAATTAGAAATGACTACTAATAGGTTCAGGTTTTCTTTCCAAAGTAATGAAAATGTTCTGTAGTTAGTGGTGATGATTGCACATTTTGTAAATACACTAAAAACGATTGAATTTTCCACTTTAAAAGGGTAAATTTTACATGTGAATAACATCTCAATAATAAATAATTAAATAAAACTTTTAAGAAAAGATATTCAATAATACTCTTTTAAACTCAAATTAATTTTCCAGCAATTAGTACCTTCCAAAAACACCTAAATCCAGCCTCTGTAGTGGGAACAGAGAATAAAAGTAAAACTGCTTCAAGAGACTTAGGTAGAAGGAGCAATGGAAAAAACAAAAAAAGAAAGAAAGAAAAGAGAATGTTAAACATATTCTAATTTTTCATGATATCTGGTGATTCCCAAAAGTTACTCTGTCCTAAGTATCTTACAAGAAGAGAAATAAACACTTAGGAAACAAGTTCAGTGAGTAGAAACACTTGATTCTAAATGAGTGATTATTAAGACTCTTAGCAGAATCCATTTTAAATGGAATTAGTAGATTGATAGATAAATACGCATCTGATTTTTATATTTGTCTAAATGAATCACATTTACTACAGAAAAGCTGAAAAAAGGCAGAAGAAAATTAAGGACATTGCATAATTCAAAAATGTCAAAATATAAAATGTTTCTTAAGCTTTGGTAAATTGCATATTGCAGAGAAAAATTTATGTGGTGAACTAGTAGAGAGTGACCATTAATAATCTTAACATGCAACAAGAACGTGCAACAACTTAAGTAGTAATCGGAATCTAAGGTAGACCGTGATAAGTATATTTCTTATGAGTAAGAGGGCCAATCCAAGAATGAACATAAATGTAGTTTGTATATATAGCTAACTTTCATTTAAACATGTATTTCATTTAGACTTTAATGATACACTGTAGTATGAATGAGCAAAAACTACGCTTACTTCCTCTTCAGAATATTTTGCTGCAAAGCTTGAATTTTTTTAATAAGTAAATAACACACGATGCATGTAAATGTGTGTGCACACGTGTGTGCAAATACACACTCAGACACAATATGAACTAAACATGTAGACAGGCAGAGTATAAAATTACTCACCCTGTGGAAATTAATGTAAGGAATCAATACTACTTCAGAATAAAAACACTTCGAAGTAATTTTTTCCAACATCATTAAGTAACCTAGTGTCAAACACTTAAGCCTTGCTAATTCTCTCTTGCTATGAATAATATTTTTGAGTACTCTACTAAGCTAGTAGGTTCAGGGTTGTTTTTCATAACATTGCCATCAGAAAATAGAGCAGATGTTGGGTGCCAAAGATCATAAATGACTCGAATTACTAATAGTTTAATTTGCGAATACAAAAAAAACACAACAACAAATTCATATATTCAGAATGGGCATGGTATTTATAAAAAATGAATGAAATTTGATATAAACATTTAACTAATTCAAATATATATTGTATATCTTATTGAACTTACTGTCCTTGATATTTCTATTTAATTAATCCCAAAGATAGTACATATAATTTGTTTTTATTAAAAAAGAAAAGATTTACCCACACAATGGTAAGAGCGGTGTAAATTAGTGGAAATGAATTATTTTTAAAAATATAATAATGAGATATGTTTCCATAAAATACTTTTGGAACATTATTTAAATTGTCTTCACCATGTGTGTGTGTGTGTGTGTGTGTATGTGAATCTGTGTATAATTTCATGAAAAGCCATGTATGTTCTGTGACAAATATTTTTGCATGGTTTGTTTAATAATTTCTAGTAGAGACAGAACTCTGCATAAAATGTTTCTTTGAATAATAAAAATGTATCATAAAGAGAACAGAAGTAAATATTTTATTGATATTTTATAAACAAATTTTTGGACCTTGCTAAATATGAAATTACAGAAACATAATTTATTCCTTTTCTAATATTTAGTTAAATTTGAAAAATAATGTCTTTCAGATATATAAATTTATGTACAAAGGTGATTTATTTGATTAATTGAAAAAGTAAGGGTATAAAATAAAAATGACAGTAAAATAAGGGCAGAGTATAGATTATTCAGGAAAACAATGAAGGCTTATACAATTAATTTTTAAAAATCTATTTTAATTTGCTATAAGTAGAACAGCTGAAGTACTGGATTTTTCCTCATCTACATAGCAGTTATACAAAGTTAGTCATCTACTTTATCTTTAAATATAACTAGCAACTCACTTCCAAGGTAACATTTGTCAATCTGTAATTCAGGGGCCATGTGCATCAGCCCGAATCTGGTAAATCAGAATCTCTGGGTTTAGGACACTAAAGTATGTGTGTATAGCAGCCCATTATTCCATCCCAGTTCTGATGCTTAAATATGAGGAAAAGGAGAAGAGGGCCTGCATTTATTGATTTGGCTTATTACTAAACACAGTTCACATTTTATGTTCTTTTTCTTGAACACTATGATTATAATACATATTATTTCTATCTTATTATGAACTAGCGAACAAATTCAGAGACTTTAAAATGATGTGACTTGTAAGAGGACAGGTGATTATTCAAAAATCTACAAATAATCTACTACAGAGATTATTTACTACTCGATGCACACTTAGAGGAATATTCAGAGTGCAGGCATTTCACTGAATGACCAGAGTGGCTCTGTCTCAGCTGAAATAACGCATTATCAGTGAAGGCTGTGTAATCTTCAAATGCCTTTTTTAAAATGTTCTATGCATGATAATGTGTTCTTTTTGTTTTTATTATTAGCAAATCTATTGTGAATAGAAATTCCCAGAAAATTAAGAAACATAAAACAGTGAAATAAACTGTAAAATTAAAAAAAATAATGGTTTAGCATTGTCATCACATGATAATATAGTCAACACATTCAGAAATGATGTTCACTTATGAGGCATTTAAGCAGTAAAGTGCAAAATGGCAACTAAATAGAAGTGTCTATCTAGAGAGGCCAAATCTAATATTGGGTTACTTAGCAATGTATGAATATCTGCTTCAATTTTTTTTCTTAATGGCAATACTTTTTGAATAAGAAGGAGAACTAGAAAATGTAGCCAAAACATTCTAGAAAGTTGTGATTCTGGCCCTCATTAAGGCATATTCCTAGATATATCAGGTGCATTTTATTAAGAACATATTAATTAAGAAGGCTTAATGTTTGGCTACCTGAGAAAGAGATTTGGAAAGACTTTGTTATTGCTTTACAGAATTTATAGAAGTACAAATTAATGTTTATAAAAATAGAATCACACATTTGAAAATAACAGATAATACAGTTTTTAAAATTTTCTGTATTATTAAAAAGAACTAAAGTCATATCTACAGCCAAATTCAATACATTAGACACAGCTAAGATTTGTTTGATATTTAATTTTTAATTAATTCAGCTCTGACTTTACTTCCATCAACAATTAAACACTTGTAATATATAACTTTGTGCTTATACATTTTGAAATTTTCCAGATTAGCCACACAATTCCTATTAAAGTTAATGATGCTACATGCTAATTGCCCATGTGCCAGGATGAAATTGCCCATGTTTTTCAATAACCCTTAAATTTCCTCACTTTGTATTTTTGTCACCTACTGCTAATAATATTGTGCCACCTGCTATCAGCCCATACTTATATAAAGAGGGTAGAAAGAAAAAGAAATTACAGTAGGAAATCTTTTACATAGGTGATTCAAACCATGTTATAGTTTTCAATATATAGGTAGCAATTATAAAGCCCTCTGTTGATGCTAAATTAATGCATGGAAATGATTATTAATGTAAGACAATTTTTACATATTTCTAAGCAACATTAAGCTCAGTTTGATTTGACTTTTAGGCCAGATTCTTAATAAAAAAGTGAAAGGTACAAATCAAATTCACAAAGAAAAGCTGGCATCCTTAGCAGGCAGAGAGCAAAAACTGGCCATGAGATTTATTAAAAATCTGTTCTTCTTATCTTATTGACTTAATTTGTTCTTCTATATTTTGTATTTTTGAATAGAGAAAAATTTTTTTGGAAACATGGAAGAAAGAAAGAGTTGTTGGTTTTAATTTTATTGCTTAGAAGTAATTTTGATGTAATTGATGAGAAAATAATTTGAAATAGGATAATTTTAGATTAAGTATAGTGTTTACTATTCTCAGCTAGAACAACTATTCTCTTTCCAATTCTCCACTTTATCACAAGTATTCCATAGTATGATAATCACATTTAGATAAGAGAACTAGATCAATTCCTCCTGTGTCCATCATCAAAACCATTCCCTGACCTACAAAGAGGATAGAAGACATGTTCTTGTCCTCAGCGTTCATGAGTGAATGTAGATCCTGACTTCCTGATAGACAGCTTTCAGACTCCTCTTCTGACTAAAAGAACTCCCAAGGAAATGTGAACGTAATTGTCTTTAATATACTACAAATCCATCTACCAAATCCAGTAGATCAGTAATTCACAAAGGGGGCAATTTTGCATCCTAGGGGAGATCTGACAATATAAAAAGACATTTTGGGGTGTCACAGTGGAAGGGGATGCTACTGGCATACCAGAGATAGAAGCCAGGGATGTTGTTAAATATCTACAATATATGGGACAGTGCCACACAACAAAGAATTATCCGACGTAAAATGTCATTAGTGGAGAGGTCGAGAAACCTAGTCTTAGACATTAAAATGATTGTTTCTAAAACTATCCCAGAGCAGAATATAGAATGTATGTATAATATTTCTTTGTGAGTCAGTCTTGATATATTGTATGTTTCTAGAAATTTATTAATTTCCTAGGTTATACAATTTGTCAGTGTATAATTGTTCGTAGTAGTTTTTATGACCCCTTTTATTTCTGTGGCATCAGATATAATGCTTCTTCTTTCATTTCTGAGTTTATTAATTTTAGTCTTGTCTTTTTTCTTCTTAGTCTAGCTAAAAGCTTGTCAATTTTACTCTTTTTAAAAACAACTCTTGATTTTGTTAATTTTTCTATTGTTTTCCTACTCCCCATTTTATTTCTGCTCTAATCTTTTTTATTTTCTAACTTATTTCCAATAATTTTAGACTAGTTTGTTCTTTAATTCCTTGAGGTGTAATTCAAAGAAGTACTCACAAGGGAAATCATAAAATATCTTGAAACCAATAAAAAAGAAAACAAAATCTAAAAAAAAAATTTATGAGATGCAGCAAAAGCTGTGCTAACAGGAAAAATTATTGTGCTGCTAAAAAGAAAGATCTCAAATAAATAAACTATTTTTATTCCTCCAAGTACATGACTCTAAAATCTTTCTTTGTATATACTCTCTAATAAACTTAAGAATGTTGTCCCTCAGAAGCTTCACAAAGGTGTCCAAGAAAGAAAAAGTACTGCCTCAAGGAGAGTCTTAATTTTGACTTTTGTCTAATGAAATGAGAACCAATATAATTTACAGAATAACAAACGCTGTTTTGAAGGAATTACAAGAGTAAAAACATTTCTAGTTTAAACTGAAAGGGGTAGACCAGTAACAAATGAAAATAGATCTGTGGATCTTAACTTCTTTAGGCAAGAAGCAGACTGATAATGCTTGTCAGCTGCAAACAGGAAAGGAGATGATGACACAGAAGTGACACAGTGAACAGAAAGATTCACAGTAATTAATTTCGAGGGATAGGTATTGGACCTTAAGGAACTGGTGGTATTTACCTGGTGGGATTTCAAAATTACTATACCAATTACTATGGGTCTACTACTTTCCCCCTTGTTAAATGTGTCTGTTGCCATTATACCGATTGGCTTACAACTGCATGTGAGGTATGTGGGGAAAGAAAAGGTGTCCCTTTAAGTTCATTGGTCTTTAGGATGAGAGAAACCATACCTGAGAAACTGAACTTAAGGAGTCTCATTTAAAAATGAATGTGACTCAGATGCAAGAACCTGGACCTTGAACCTAAATCTAATACCATAATAGATACAATGTTAAGAGCCATTACGAAGAGATGAGTGTATTTTCTGATTTTTCCCCATACTTTCATTCTGCCAAATCATATACTTTATATAAAATGGAATCAGACAGTATCAATTCTTTCGTGTTTGGATTCTTAATATTTTTTAAATTCCTTTGTGTTGCATATATGAGTAGTTTGCAATTTTGGTGGCTGAATGAAATTCCATTATATGAATATATTATAGTGTGATTCATCTTCTTCAGGTCTTCAGAGACATTTGGTTACAAAGAAGAGAATTCCCAGGAACATTCTATACAAGCCTTTATATGAACATATTTTTACATCTGTTTAGTACATATCTAAAAATTGCTGAGTAATAGGATAGGCATAAATTTGACTTCACAAGAAATGAACAAAACAGTAGTTCTCACATGGCCTTAGAGTATTTTCTCCTCCTGACTCTTTCTTGATAGCCATTTTTATCTAAGTGATTGTTTATTGTTTCTCCTAGTAGCATTATATGAAATTTTAGGAATTCCATATTCTGCCAACATTTGATGTTGCTGTTCAGTTTAATTTTTACTGTTCTAGTGGTTGTATATTGATATCACATGTTTTAATTTGCATTTTTCTGCTTCTTGCATGTTTACTGTCTTGCACATGATTTTATTAATTTATTTTCTGAGACAGTCCTCATAGCAGAAGGAATCACATTATTATTTTGTTTACTCATTTGTCCATGCATTTAGTTATATATTGAATGACCAAAGGAAAGTTTAAAGTATGACTACAAGAAGCATAGCTTTCAAATGTACTCACTCTTGACTCAAAGATCTCATTATCAAATTCCATTTCTGCCAAGTTGCAAATGTGGAACGTTAGGTAAGCACTTATCTAATTTCAGCACAATTTCTTCATATTTACAATGGGGATGAAGTCCATAACTGCCTTATTCTATTGCTATAAGAAATAGAAAGATTTTTGAACAAAAACTGGGATTTATTTAGCACTTAATTAATGTTAGCTATTGTTTAAAAATGTTATTTGTATTCTCTATGTATCCAGAGAGTTTTAAAAATAAATATTAATTCTTATGGGAAAAGAATGAGTGAATGAGGAGTACTTAATTTTAGATATCTCCCAGGCCCAGATTTGAGTTTCTATGAAGTGCAAGCTTAGCTTTTATTTTCTCAGCTACCGCTGGACAATGTATGTAACATGGCTATAGGTCTAGCTGTTACCACTGCCAGGATTCTCATTTTCTACTCATCGATATTCACAGTAATTCTAATGTGGCCTTGGAGCATTTTCTCCTCCCAACTCTTGACAGCCATTTTTTTTTCTCCATCAGCTTAGTACACAGTAATTGCTGCAAGACCCTATTTTACCACATCAGCTGCCTCATCAAATCACTACTATCAGTGGGAGTAAATTTTTATGGAAAACAGCATACAGAAGTATTTTGCCGTCTTTCAAAAAAATGTATGTTTCTTTCCACTATTGCAAAATATCTTATTCTCAAATACATTGAGGCCTGAATTAAAATGTTTGGCTTCTGGCTATTAGCATCAACTTTCTTGCTTTTCAAGGTTTTATTACTTTTTAATGAAGCAAAATGGATTCTTTAGGCTGTCATATATTTAAAAAATGAAAATGAGTGAGAGAACTGGGAGAAACTTAGAAGTCAAAAAGTTATGAATATAATTACACTATTATTAGCATTTTAGACATTTTCTTCCCATGCTTATTGCTCTAAGCCCAGCCTACTGTTTTCTTAAACAGCTCTTACCTATCTATATGAATTGTTTCAGTTCAAAAGAAGCCTCCATTGTCAAATCTAGCTCTCAAACATGTCAGCTTTATTTCATTCTGCATCTTTAAAGCAATTTGTTCAGCAGTCAATTATCTATTTGGCTTTCAAACTAGTAGGAGGCATCATTAGGTTGCACTGAGAACTCAGATGGATGCAAGAGAGAAGTGTACCCTAGATTATCAACATGAAGCTACAGAGGTGGGTTTTAATTTCCTCTCTTGAGCTCAATACGACAATCTTAATAAGTGACTTAAAGAGTATCCTACATACATAGGCCCAGAGGGTTCTATTCAGTATGGTTACATTTGGTGAGCAAGTTGGCACATCACACATGTATTGTGACAACAGCCTTAAATTAAGCATCCATGCTAGTTTTGTCTAGTTCCTTCTGTGATTATAGTATATTAAAAATAAGCTTTCCTGCATTCTAAATGATTGTTTTGAAATTTCTGTTGGTTTTATTACTACCTTAGAGAAGAGAATTTGCTGTTTCTCATTAAATCATTTCAGCAGTCCTACCTAAATTTGTTTATTTTAATGTAATTACTGATTTGAGAATTGATGTTATCTTTCATTTACTTGTTTTCCTTCTCTATGTTTATTTTTATCTCTTTCTTTGCTTTCTTTTGAATCATTTGTATACTTTGCTCTCTATTAGCTCATTAACCATACGTTCTTTTGCTATTGTTTTATTGTTTTTGCTAGAATTGCAGCTTGCATTCATGATCTACTGGTGGCTAATATATTATTTTATTATTTCCTCAGATGTCATTCAACTTAAAGTACTTTGTTTTAATGTCTTCATGCCTTATGTGCTATGGTTTTCACATATTTTAGATGATGATAGGTAGGTAGATAGATGATAGATAAATTTGTGTTCATGAGATATTGTTCTTTTATAAAACCAACTGTCCCCATATTAAGCATTTTTATGTTTATCTTTTCTTTCTGCATTCCAGAAATTTTATTTATAGTTATTCTTTTTCTACCAAAGAATGCACATTAGTATATCATTAAATAAGTTATTTAGGTGATAAACTATATATTTTCCTCTAAAAGTCTTATTTTATCTTTACTATTAACTAATATTTTTCCTGTTTATAAAATTCTAGTTTGGTAATTATTGTCTTTCAACACTTCAAAAGTGCTATTATTGTTGTTTTTATTTTTATTTTATTTTTTTGTCTTCTACTTCTACCTACTTTGGTGAGAATCCAGCTATCAGACATATTGTTCTCCTCAAGTCCCCCTAAAAAGAAAGAAACACCATCTAGATGATGCCTACAAGAGACTCACTTTAGATATAAGGACACAAATGGAATGAAAGTACAGGATTGGATAAAGATATTTCATATAAAAAAAAAAAGAAAAAAAAAGAAAGCTGGGGCAGGTATATCAGACAAAAATCAACTTTAAAATAAAGATTATAGTAAGAGACAAATAAGGCTATTACATAATGATTAAGAAGTTGATCCAATAACATTTGTATATAACATTTGTAAATATTTATGTGCTCAACATAGGAGCACCTAAATATAAACAGCTAACACTAACAGACCTAAAAGAAGAATTAGACAGCAATATGATAGTAGTAGGGGACTTTAGTATTCCATTTACATTAATGGATAGATGATCCAAACAGAAAAAAAAAAATAAGGAAACATTGGCCTTTAACACATTAAAGCAGAGATACAGAGAGATAGAGATAGAGACAGAGATAGAGATACAGATACAGATATAGATACAGATAGAAATGAGAGAGAGAGAGAGAGAGACAGACAGACAGACAGACAGAGACAGAGACAGAGAACAGTCTATCTACAGGCAACAGAATACAAATTCTTCTCAAGTGCAAATGGAACATTTTCTAGGACAGATCATTTATTAGGCTTCAAAGCAAGTCTTAATAAATTTAAGAGAATTTATATCATATGAAGCATCTTTTCTGATTATAATGATATGAAATTAGAAATTAGTTACATAAAGAAAATTGGAAATTCTCAAATATGTGGAGATTAAATAACATGCTACTAAACAATCAATTGGTCAAAAAATAAATCAAAAGAAAAATCAAAAAATACCAAAAGACAAATGAAAATGGAGTATAACATACCAAAATTTATGGGACACAGCAAGGACAGTTCTACAAGAAAGTTCATAATGATTAATGCCACCTGAAGAAGCAAGAAAAGTCTCAAATAAGCAACCTAACTTTATACCTCAAGGAACTAGAAAATAAAGAGCAAACAAAGCCCAAACTTAGTAGAAGGAAGGACATAAAGGTTAGAGTAGAAACAAATGAAATTGAGACTAAAAAGACAATAGAAAAGATTAATGAAAGTGCTGGTTCCTTAAAAAGATAAACAAAATTGATAACCCTTTAGCTAAGCTCACCAAGAAAAAAAGAGAGAGGACCTAAATAAAATCAGAAAGGAAAAAGGATATGTTACAACTAATACCACAGAAATACAAAGGATCATAAGATGAGTAATTGTATGCTAACAAATTGGACAACCTAGAATAAATAAATTTCTAGAAACACACAACTTACCAAGATTGAATCATGCAAAAACAGAAAAGCTGAACAGACTGATTACTAGTAAGGACATTGAGTCAGTAATGAAAAACCTCCCACCAAACAAAAGTCTAGGACTAGATGCTTTCACTGGCAAATTCTGCCAAACATTCCAAGAAAAATTAGTACCAATTTTTCTCAAGCTTTTCCAAAAAGTGGAAGAGTGAGTAACTCTTCCAAACTCATGTCAAAAGGCCAGCATTACTCTGATACCAAAAGCAGAGAAGAATGACACAGGAAAAGAATATTACTGGCCAATATTCCTGACAAATATAGATGAAAAAAATCCTCAATAAAATATTAGCAACTGATTTTCAACGATACATTAAAAGAATCATATACCATGATCAAGTGGGATTTATTCCAAAGATGGAAGACTGGTTCAACTTCTACAAATAAGTCAACGTGATATATCACATTAACAAAAAGAAAGATAAAAATCATGATCACCTAAATAGATACTGAAAAAAGCATTTGAAAAAATTCAACATCCATTTATGATAAAAACTCTCAACAAAGTAAGTATAGCGGGAATACACCTCAACATAATAAAGGCCATATATGACAAGCTCACAACTAATATGATACTAAATGGTGAAACAATGAAAGTTTTCCTCTAAGTTCAAAAACTAGATAAGGATACCCACTTTCACCACTTCTATTCTAATACTAGTATAATACTAGAAGTCTTAGCCATAGAAATTAGGCAAGAAAAAAAATAAAAGGTATCCTAACTGGAAAGGAAGAAGTAAAACTGTCTTTGTTTGCAGATGACATGATATTATACATAAAAAACCCTAAAGGCTACATACTAAACACACATTAGAACTAATCAAAGAATTCATAAAAGTTAAAGGATACAAAACCAAATTAAAGAATCAATTGTAGTTCTATACACTAATGACAAACCATCTGAAATGAAAATTAAGAAAACAATCCTATTTACAATAACATAAAAAAGAACAAACACTTAGAAATAAACTTTGCCAAGGAGGTGAAAGATGTACACTGACCACTATAAATCAAAGAAATTAAAGGGAACACATATAAATGGAAAGATATCCAATGTTCATGAATTGAAAGAATTAATGGTGTTAAAACGTCCATAATACCTAAAGCAGTTTAAAGAGTCAATGTTATTCACATTAAAATCTCAATGTCATTTGTTACAGAAATAGAAAAAAACATCTAAAATTCATATGAAACTGCAAAGTACCCAGAATAGCCAAAGCAATCTCGAGAAAGAACAAAGCTAGAGGCATTATACTTCCTGATTTCAATATATTACAAAGATACAATGATTAAAACAGTATTATATTAGCATAAAGGTGGACATATAGACAAATGGAATAGAACAGAGAGTTTAGAAATAAACTCATACACAGGCAACAAATATTTGACAAGGATGTCAAAGCACAGACAATGAAAGCAAAAATAGACAAATGGGATTAATGTCAAACAAAAATCTGCATTGCATATGAAAAAACAACAGAGTGAAAGACAACCCACAGAATGAAATAAAATACTTGAAAACAATATACTGATGAGGGGGTTGATTTCTAAAATATATAGAGATTTACAATTCAATAGAGGGAAAACAGGTGTTATGACTAGCTATGTGTTGGTGAGAATGAACACAGGAATGGGAGGCCTAGAGAGGTCATGGCTAGGATTAGTTCCTTAGAGAAACCAGTATTAATTATTAAAGACATTAATAATTAAGACTATAAATATTTTTAAAATATTTATTATTTTATTTTATCTTGAATGAGGTATTTATTCAGTGTTCTTGTTTAATATGTGAGTTTTTAATAATAAGCTTTAATCTTGTTGCTGTTTCCCTTGAAATTGTACTTTAAATTGTTATATTGTATCACGGATCAATGTCAACTCAATCTCCTTCCACTTAAAACTCATTAAAGTTGGATGTAAATATAGCACTCAAAGTTCAGTTTCCTTCAGCTACCATATATTTGACCCCCTTTACCCATCTACCTCCCTCCTCCTCCCACCCCTTTACCCTCTGGTAACCACTAGTCTATTGTCCATGTCCATGAGTCTCTGTTTGTTTGTCCTGTTCATTTGTTGATTTTAGTTTATATCCCACATATAAGTGATATTATGTGATTTTCATCTTTTTCTGTTTGGCTCATTTCACTTAGCATGATTATCTCGAAGTCCATCCATGTTGTCACAAATGACAGTATTTCATCTCTTCTTATTACTAAGTAATATTCCATTGTATATATGTACTGCAGCTTCTTGAGCCAATCATCTATCGTAGGATACTTCGCTTGCTTCCATGTCTTGGCCACTGAGAATAATGCTGCTATGATCATCAGTATGCAAATATCTTTTCAGATGTGGGTTTTCAAGTCTTTGGTTAAATACCCAGCAGAAGGATTGCTGGGTCATATGGTAGATCAATTTTTAGTTTTTTGAGGAATCTCCATAGTGTTTTCCATAGTGGCTGTACCAATTTGCACCCCCACCAGCAGTGTATGAGGGTTTCTTTTTCTCTGCATCCTCTCCAACACCAAATTATTTTTAATGTCTCTCTCTTCTCTTCTAAAACTTAAAATCATTTAATCAGTTTTTTCTTTATTGTGATGACTAAAAACTTTAGATCATAATTATGTAATAAAAGTGAAAATTATTATCTCTTTTACCTTTCTAATGGCTCTTATGCTTTGGTAAGAAATTGATAATGGAATATGTAGATAAATGAACAATTCTATATGATGTTAAGGGAGTAGCCAATCATTTCTAGTGAGATTTTAAATGCTCTGAATTTCCACTGAATATCTTTACTGTATCATTTATTATCACATTTTATAATTGGTCTGCTCAAATACTTATATTTTAATAAATAATCTACTGAATCAACTATTGCTTTGTGATATTTCTATTCAGTTATGCTGGAATACTACTTTAATCATTGTGGATTCAATTTGATAGAACTTGTAAAGTATTTTTACTTTATATTTAGAAGTATGATTGGTTTAAATTAGTGTTTTCCAAGTTTATTCACCATAACAATAAACCTATAAAATACTACATTTAAAAGGTGTTTGCTTTTGCAATGACTTTGGAAAATCCTACATAAAATTTCACAATCTACCTCAGTATATTTAAGGTTATTAAAGGTTCCATGCAATCACAAAATAAAGAAATTCATTCAATTTTGTTCAACTCAGATCATATCAAATTTATTTGAACATGGTATTCTTTTTCTGAACAACTATTAAGAAATTGCTTTGTCTTGTTCAAAACACAATTTGGATAATACTGGCCTAAAGAAATAACTGTTGGTATTACCTTAGTATTTAAAAAATACATAATTGGGGATCTTTCTACCTTAACATTTAATACTGTCTTTAATTTATGGTGTTATTCCTTTTTTCCCCCCATGTTGAGCTATTTCATGGTTTTGGCTCACTAATTGCCTTTTAAAATAAATATCCTAGCTAGAGAATGAATCTTTATGAAGGAAAATATATCTTAACAAAATAACACAAAAGGGATAAAAACAAAAAAGGGCATAGGCAAAATAACTCACTTTATTTGGAAAGGATCATATATTTGGGAAGAATGATGATAATATCAATAATTGTTACAAATATCTAAGTATTATTAAGCTTTAATTTACAACTCACTTTCATATAATTTTAATATTTAATCACAACAATAAATATATGATAGTAATCATTACCATTGTTTTAAAGAAGAGAAGTTGATGTCCACAGAGTGAAGCTGACTTTTCTAAAGTATAAGCTTATGGCTGTAAGAACTGAAATAGTTTGGTCACCTAGGCCAACTGGTTCTCAAGGTATCACAGAGTTTAAATCTATGGAATCTCATTCATTATATTACACTGAGAAGAAAGTATGGCAGGGAAGAAAAGCACCGTGTTTTCTACAAACTGTTTCCTCCAAACTGTTTCCTCTTACTGGTCACAAAAATACTATTTTCCAAGCTCCACCTACTGTGAAGCTGGGGGCAAAATGACTGAGTTCTAGACAGCTGAATATATTAAACATTGTGTAGAACTCTTTCAGAGTGGATTTTCAGAATATTCTGCACACTTCCCCAGCTCTTTCCTCCTTTCTACCTTTACAACATAGTTATTTAAGATGAAAATGTCCATAGATGAAAGGGGCGTAGATCCTTCAGTCACTATTTGAAGGGTAGTACAAAGGAAACAGTACAATATTCACATGATGGCAATTTTAGTGAAAAGTAAATTTTCATTATGTTTCATTATGTTAAGCCACTGAAATTCAAGAGCCATTGATTGAGTAATTAGTGTTAAACTCTTTGAAAAATACTAGACTTGCCTATTCTTTAAACTCTTTTATTTGTTGCTTTCCCAGACAATTAATGTATATTGCGATAGTAAAGATTTAATACCTAGTTTTAAACTGTTTACTGGAAATTAAGACTAACTGAGAATTAAACTAATTTCCAGTTTAAAGCATCAATGAATAATTTTAAGTGTTAATTACTTTTATTAATTAGATACAAAACAAAGGTATAGTAATGAAATAAATTTAAATGCAGTGGGTTTTATAACTATTTTACTGAATTAATAAAAGTAAAGACAATTATTTGAACTCCTCTGATATTTATAGCTGAAAACTATGTTTCAACTCCTTTATTTTAAGGTTGAGAGAATTAGAACTCTTCAAGTTAAGAGTTAAGTAGTGACAAATGAATACCAAAAATATAAATTTGTTTATCATATGATACTATTACCTAATATTCAAGAACTCCTTTACATAAAGTCCTCAACTTCATTGTTTTTATTATACTTACGTATTATAAGAAATTATCTTCATAAATAAAATTTAATTAATAAATTAATTTTGCATACCATAATTGTAAAAATCAAGATATAAAGTTAAGTCCTATTAAAGAATAGGTTCTAAAAGACTATTAGCTGGACTAAAAATACATCTAAAAAAGTATTAGAGTTTGGGTAAAACCCATAATTTTCTCATATATAAGACTACTTTAACCAAGTTATTTCTGTAATTATTTATTCTAGAAAGAAGTTACTATTTCCTTAAATTCTATACTATTTATTGAAATCCTCCATTGTTTAAAACATGAGTCTACTGATGAATCTGTCACTCTCCATTGCCATTTCTCATTCTCCCTTTTTCAGCCTATTCCATGTTGGAATATTATCTACAAAAACCTACAGCTAACATTATATATACTAAATGATGAAAGACTGAATGTTTTCCAGCTAAGATCGGGAAACCAATAAGGATATCAACTCTCACAATCCAACTCCAAGATTTATTATTTGGTACAGCATTCAAGATTTTATGACATTGACAGAAGAATTAACAGGTACTGTAGTAGAACAAATATAAATATGCCAACTGATATTTGACTTCAATGAAAGAAATATAGCCTTTCCAACATAAATTGCTAAAGCAATTGCCTTTCATAGGCAATGAATGAATGAATGAATGAATGAATAAAACAAAATAAACCTCAACCTAAGTCTCATACCTTATATAAAATTTCACTCGAAATGGATCAAGGACTTAAATGTAAACTGTAAAACTATAAAACTTTTGAAACTCAATAGAAATCTTTGGAAACAAGAGTTAGCCAGACAGCTCCTAGAAAATACCAAAAGTACAATATATAAAAGAAAATATCTCATATGCTGGACTTCATCAAAATAAAAAATAAAATACTTCTGTCTGTGAAAGACCCTGTTAAGATAAAAAGATAAGCTACAGAATGTGAGAAAAGATGTGCAAACTACATTATCTGACAAAGAACTAATATCTATAATAGATAAAGAACTCTTGAAACACAATAGCAGAAACAGCAAACAACCCAATTAGAATATGGGCAAAAGATATGAAAAGGCATCTCACCCCAGAATGTATGGAGATACAAATGAGCACATTAAGACTTCAACATCATTAGACAAGAGAGAAATGCAAAATAAATCCATAATATGATATCATTATATACCTATTAAGTGTCCAAAATTTAAAAAAAATAGTAGCAAAACTAAAATGCTGGCAAGGAAGCAGAGAAATCAGATCACTCGTACATCGCTGCTGGAAATATAAAATGGGAAAGCTACTCTGAAAAAACAGTTTGGCAGATTAAATAACAATTATGTAACTATTATAATACCTAGTAATTACATCTGTGGGCATTTATTAGAGAGAAATGAAGACATATCTACACAAAAATATGTACTTCAATGTTTACAGAAACTCTATTCACAATAAAAAAAGCTGAAAATAACCTAGTTATTCTTCAACAGCTGAATGATTAAACCAATTAGGGTACATCCATATCCTGAAATACTACTTAGGAATAAACAATATATGTAAAAATTATCAAAGGAATAAACTACTAATATACATTAAAACCTTGATAAATTGCCAGAAAATTATGATGAGTGAAAGCTAATCCCTCAAAATTATACATGATTCCATTGATATATCGCTTGTAAAATGACAAAATTACAGAAATGGAGAACACATTAGTGGTTTCAGGGTATAAGAAGGGAGTAGTGGTGGGAGGGAAGTGGGTATGACTGTAAAAGGGCAACATGATGAGTGGGAATGTGATGACTGAAATATTCTGTATGTCGAGTCTATTAATGGCAATATCCTGGTGTGACATATAATTTAACATTGGTAGAAACTCAGTAAAGTATACAAAGGATTTTTCTGTATTATTTCTCACATCTGTATGTGACTCTCTTTACAATTATTTTAAAATAAAACATTTAATTAAAATTAAAAATAGTTAAAACCACATGCTTTGGTCAATTAATGGCCAACTACAGAGCTAGTTTAGTAAATAAACTACAACTGAATGAGTAAATAAAGCACAGGTAAAATTTAGCAGACCTTGGGCAAAATGTGACACTTGGACATGTTTTATTCGACAAGGAATATATTTTGAAAAGGAGACTACATTAGTTTGCTAGGGCTGCCAAAACAAAATAACTCAGACTGGTTGGTTTAAACAAAGAAATTTATTTTCTTAACGTTCTGGAGGCTAGAAGTCCAAGATCAAGGTGTTGGCAGGTTTGGTTTCTTTTAAAGCCTCCTTGTCTCACAAATGGTTGCCTTCTTGTTATGTCCTAATAGGGTAGGACTTTGGTCTGTGTAATATCTGTGTCCTAATCTCCTCTTCTTATATGGACACCAGTCATATTGAATTGAAGTCCACTCATATGACCTCATTTACCTTAATGACCTATTTGAAAGCCCTACCTCAAAATATAGTCACATACTGGGTTATCGGGAATTAGAACTTCAGCATGTGAATTTAGGGGGAAGGGCGGTGGATGGGGGACAGACACACTTCAGCCCATAATAGAAACTGACATTTAGAAATTAAGGAATTCCAAATAAAAAATTAGATTTCTATGTTATTCCTGGAGCTCACAATTAGTTATGGCAACAATTAGTAGTAACAGATGCACAAAGGCATTAAACATTTGTAACACTCATACATCTCACACACATACACAATCATAAAGTGTCTTCTTAACTCCTTTATTAAATCCCACCCCTTTGTGTCATTTAGCTTGAGAAGTCTGTAATATGGTATCAAACAGGATTCTGATGGAGTAGGGAGATAAGAGTGAAGAGAAAGTCTCCGAAAGAAGCATGAGGGTTCCATAAAATAACAACCTTCTTAACAATTTTATAAACAATACTCTTTGTCAAGAAGCATCAGCTAGTAGGTTTGACATTTGCAGAGAGCAGATAGTGTCTCTCTCAAAAGGGCTTAAGAACGTTCTGTCAACAATAAATTAGTCTATTATTTTCATCCTTCTTTACTCTTCTTTGTTTGATCAGGAGTTGACATTTATTCCAGGCTCTGCCCTTTCAAATTTACCAAGTGCACTGATGGCATAAAGAGCAGAGCACTGGTTTATTGAGAGTATTTTTATGAACTAAAGAAATGGTCATTCTTAATGTGAACCATTAAATCAGGTTGGCAACCATGTCACTGCAGTTCGTGCATAAAAATATTCTGCTAGTTCAAGAAAGCCAATCCTTTTTTAGAATAAAAGCCACAAAATAAGAAAAAAATAAAACAACTATTTTCTTAAACAAAAGTCTCGAATTCTACACAGTGCAAATTGGAGAAGTGATATGAAATACGAAGAATCAGGTGACACTTTTCTATTATACTGGAGCATAGAGGGAGCTTGTTGACAAAGGCCTGGGGTTGTGGTTACATCTCTGCATCATATGTTTATTTGCCTAGATTTACTAAAGAGAATGTCGCTAATTAGCTATTAAAAGACAACCTGGAAAAATGTATATATGCCATTGCAATTTAAATGAGGCAGTTTTATTTCAGAAAATAAAATATGTTCAAAGCAAATAATTAACCAATAAATGTATAATTATTTATAGCTTTAAGTGTTTTCATTTCTAGTATACCATTTGATTTTATTTTCATAAATTTATGAGGAAAACATAAACAGAAATGTATTTTCCAAATAGATTTACATTTGACTTTACCTATTAGTAAAGAGACTAAATGACCAATTAACTCATTAATCTTTACACATACACACACACACACACACAGTAATTAAAAAACTATAAGATTTAATGAAATAGTTTGCAATTCCCTTCAGCTTTCTTTTCATGACTTTATAATCTTTAAAATTCTAAGATTTTTTTTTAATTAATTGATTTTGATCATATAGGGCATTAGCAAATCAAGTAAAGGCTAGGGAGATAACAAATGTGAATTAAAATGAAATTGTTTAAAGGCTGCTAGGGTAATAAGTAGGTAGAATAAATCTGTTCTTATATTCATGGCCTCACAAAAGACATAATCTGACCCAATAAATTAAGTTTGAGACAAAAAAATATTGTAAACTACATATGGGTTTCCAGAAAACTGCCAAGTAATTTTCTTTAAAACAAATATTTTTAACATCTTTTTTTTCCTTCTTTTTCTCAAGACATACTGGAAGTCACAAAATTAAATGTATTGTTGTTATAATGAGATGTCTTTTAAGTATATATAATTAATACTCTTAAACTTTGAACATTGAGTCTTTCTTTGGCTTTAGGATTAATGGGTGATGCCAAAATATGAAACAAACATCTCTCAATGTGTAGTTGAATGGCTGTTTTCACAGAAAGAAAAAAAAAACATAAAGATGAGGGAGAGCAAGAAAACTGAGCAAAAAAGTAAATTCTGTGATTCTGTGTATATATATGTCTGTTTCAGAAAACATCAGGTTAAATCAATATAACCAGGTTTACCTTTTACAGTATACTTCAGAGCCTTTCACACCTTTGCTGCATAGAGGAAAATGTAAGAATTCAAAGCATAAATCTTATACTTTTTAGTTAGGAGATAAATAACACTTAATATGATTGAAAGACATTAGTCAATACTATAAATATATTCGCAATTAAGACTACATTAAGTAAAGTTGAAACTCATTGAAAACACTTTGTGAAGAAAGAAAGGTAGATTCACATGGACTTCATATACAAATCCAGGTTCTAATCTGGCCATTGGCCAATAGATAACCTGCTAAAGCATAAAGCTCTTTAAAACATAGATACTATCACCAACATTGTTGAGTCCTTGAGAAGATTAATAACTTCTTGGTTAGTAGTGTGTGCTAAAAGAAACTATTACTTCTACAATTTCTGTTACCACTACTATCAGGAAAAGTGCATGGCACTTGTATTGAAAGTTTAATAAATAATATTGTCAATAATAACAAAATTGTAAAACTTCTGTTTTTAAAAACAACTCATCCTATTTATGCTGGGTAACTGCATTTATTCTTTTGGTGGTGGTAATGCTTATAATTTTCCTCACTCAAAGGTTTTAAACTTCTGCCTTTAAGCATCCTCAAAATCATTCTGAAATAAGAGGTTGATACATTTGATTTAAGTTGATTTTTTTTTCAATGTAAGGCAATCTGGCCACCTATTTCCTCAAGGTAGATGCAGTGAGGCTGTTGGGAGTTTTCAGTGTGCCCTCTAGGCTCTCTTTTTGGAATTGGCTCTTCTCTTCTCTTCATGGTGGGAGGAAATTCAGAGACTTCTTTGCTGTGATTTATGGATATTTTGGAAAAGTTGAGAAATAAGTATTGTGACCATCTTTTTCTGAACTGGGATAAAAGACATCCTTCCAAAAGCCACCTCTCTAATGGTATTATTTGGAAGTATGCAAAACTTCCAAAATTGATGTTGTATAGAGGACAACAAATTGCTTCCGGGTTCCTTAAATTCTAGGATGAATATTAAATTTGAATTTTTAATTCAATAATTGTCTTAACAAAAATAAAAATGAATATATATAGGTTCAAGTTGATGATCTCCATTTTAAAATATATGAGAATAGGGTATCAGTGCTTGGTTTGAAGCAAAGTAATTCCCTAAAGAGATAATATTTAACATTTAATATGTTGGTAAATGCCATATCTGGTACCTTGAAATTGACATGATAAAAAGTCAAAATTATAATAGTCTTACATTTGTGTAGTTAAGTTGAATTCTTTAAGCAAATTTAAAGGCAAGATTTTTCTTATACAGTGACAATTCCTAACTGAAGGTATTTGTCCCTTTAATTTTTAAATAATGTGAGATATTGATTTGATTAAATGAAAACAATATCCTGTGGCAGAGTAAGGAATTATTTTTAAAATGCAACTAATACATTTTTGGTGATGGAGGGCAAGTCATGTCACTGAGTCTCATAAGAATGAAAATTTCTCAGTTGTTATAATCAAGGCAAGTGGTGGACGATTTGAAATTAATATTAATGGAAATGTTGAACTCAGGTATTTTGAGAGTTACTACCATTATCAAATCATAAGTAGAGGTACTACCTGCATCCTGCATTTATACAAACTAACCTAAAATAGTTCATTAGTAGTAATTATAATGTACTACTCTTAAAGAATTGAAATAGCCCATAGCACCACAGGTAAATACAAATATTAATTTTACTTCTGAAAGTACCTATTTTATTTAATTAATCTTTAAATCAAATACTAATATTAGTTTTAATTAAATTTATTGGGCTAACATTGGTTAATAACATTAAATAAGTTTCAGGTGTATAATTTTATATTGCTCATCTGTACATTCCATTGTGTGCTCACCAATAAAAGGGAAATTCTAAGATTTTAATATAATTTTAATCATCTTACTCTCACTTAACTATTATCCCCAACATATTTAAGATAGACTGAACAATTACTAAACAGAAAAGAACTGATAACTTTGTCTAAAATTTATCTCTAAAAGTACATTTTGGTATCATGGAATAGC